>CM038792.1:67543079-68088988 GCA_021764765.1 Vicia sativa
ACTCTCTTTGTATCTAGAAATAAAATAGTTTTCAAGCTCAGTATCGTTCATCCTCATTTATAACAATATGTAATGTTAAATTAATGTTAAAGAATATCTATGTAATGTTGAGTGTTTTATTTTAATATCAAGTTCTGCGGTGTTTCTAGATGTTGCTCATACTATATTTGTTCTACTTTGAAGTATTAGTGTCATTTTGGATATCCATATCGAAATATAGCAAATACACATTCGCATATGCAACTCTAGACTAAAATTAAGTATAATAGTGGTAGCTCACTCATTTGTGTTCATTGTTTAGGAAATAAGTGTCTCACGAAGATGCATTTTGAACTCTTGAGATATTTTTGGGTTTTCACCAAGTCGTGTTAGAATATATAGAGGTGGTAAAATATATTTTCTCTCAAAGAAACCACTTAAGCCCTCATCAACAAGAAAATGGAATGGAGTAAAAAATCTTCATATTTGTTTGAGTCCTCGTGACAATATTTGGTGTGGAACACTCATTAACTAAAACAATTATGTTTACTGCTTGTTTATTTTATGCATAATTTTAAATTTTACGTCGAGATGATGTCATAACATGTCTTGATATTGTGTTTACGTATTGAGACATCGGTCTTGACATCACATTACTAGTGCCGAATTACAATTGCAATATTTTAATTTTCAAAATATTATATCGTAAAACATATTTTAAAAATTCATATAAGCCCTCAAAACCCTTCTTCAATATAAAACTAAAGTCCTCTCATTCATTCCCTTTAAGTCAAGCCCTTAGACTTGTTTGGTAGTTTAGAGAGAGCGAAGAGAGAGTTTAAATTATTTTTAAGAAAAACTTTAATAAATTTTAATCAAACATTTTGTATAGAATAATAAAAGAGTGTTCTTGACAAATTTTTATTTTGAAATACTATAAAATATTAGTTATGTTTGAACAATTTCTATAAACCTCAATAATTTTTAGTACTTTCAAATTAGAGAAATTTTAGTTTTTAAATAAAATTAAGGATTAAATATACAATGTAATATAAAAAAAAAATATGATTCTCTATAAAAAATTTTATCACTCCTTTAAAATATTAAAATTTTATGTCTTCTTGCTTTAAATAGAAAAATTATTCTTAAAATATTTTTTATTATTTAACCTCTAAATTTAGTATTTAAATTGCACCTTAGGATAAACAAAATAGTAATAATTATCTGAAGTAATCCAAAATTTCTTTTACAAGAGAGTAAATTAAAATTCACAATATATTACGACAGATAAAGTGGTATATAATTACAAGATATTTTAAACAAATATCAAGATGGGCAGGTAGTTTAACCATATTATTATTTACTACTTGTACAGCTGGATTGCTATATATTTAAACATTCATTTATTATAACTTAGCCTTTCCAATTAGAAAATCAAAGTAAAGTACTTTATATTAGCTCTTAAACTCTTAAAGCTCTTTTAGTTGTACACATTCTCAGCTCTGTAAAGTCGACTGTAATTACTTAATTAATTAATAGTTTCTTTATTTTGCATGTACTCTTATATTTGTATTCCAAAGCATAAATTTGATAAATAAAATTCAAATACATTTCTCTAAATATACTTATCGAAAAGGTCTATGTATATGTATATATGTCATACATGAAATATATAGTAACTTTCAAAGAAAAAAGCAACACATATGGTTGAGTCTATCCCACCTTATAGAGATTGTAAAACCCTAATGATAGCAACCTTTCCATGATGCTATAAGTCTAAGACTTTTACATCAAGATGGATGTATTAAGCTATTCTGGACCATACATCACTTGTTCTCAAGCTTCATCTCCTCACTCTTTTTAGCACAATCAATAACTACACAAAATGTATACGTACCCTATACTATAGCTGTCTCTCGGTTTCTTTCAGGTATAAACATAATCTTTCATTCTTAGGGCAACCTTTAATGATCAAACATATATCTACTGGACATTTCATTGCCATCCTTTCTAGCTATTATTATATTCTTTTCACTTTTCTTTTTTTTTTTAAATATCTACTATGTTAATAGATGGTTGAAACTATCACATTTTTGTTTTACACTATAATTTAAACATTTTAATAACTAACAAAATAACTCTTTATTTTTTTATTTTTTTTTATTTTATTCACTAATTGTCAACTTCTCATTAGTGCAAATTAAAAATCATTTTTCATCTTATACTATTTTCTCTTTTCTCTCTCTTCTTTTACAATTAATTTTTTTTACAATTAAATATTTAATTTTAAACTTAGATTTTAGGACATATTTTATATTTTCTATTTGTTTATTATCATTGAAAATACTAATTAATCTATTATTTAACTTTAATAAATTAAAAATATATCTTATGAAATTGAATATCATTCACACAAACTAACTCTTTATCTTACGGGTCACTATTAAATTATTATCATTATTTTCAAATGTTAATTTTTTTTTCCATGTCACAAGTTTTTTTTTTAAATTACTTAATACATTGAGTTTATTTTAAAATTACGTAATTCAATTTAAATTCACATGTATATGTAAATACATTATTTGTTCAGTTTACCATTATATTTTGTATAATCATATTATTTGTTGTAATATTTTAATTTCATAATTTTTCATTGTATTTTTCCGTTAAATACTAATTAATTTATTATTTAAATTTAATAAAATTAAAAATATATTTAATGAAATTGAATAATATTACATATCATTCACACAACTAACTTTTTACCTTCGAGTCACTATCAAATTATTACCATTATTTTCTAATGTTAATTTTTTCTTTCTCCATGTCACAAGTTTTTTTTTTTAAATTACTTAATACATTGAGTTTATTTTAACATTACACAATTCAATTAAATTCACATGTCTATCTAAATACATCATTTGTCAAATTTACCATTATATTTTGAATAATCATATTATTTGTTGTAATATTTTGATTTCATAATTTTTCATTGTATTTTTCAATAAATATGAATTTTTATATGTATATAAAAAATTATTTTATCAATATTAAAATAAATTCACTTTCGTGTGGTCTGGTCTCGACTAATTGATATATACAACTTTATTACTGATAGTTGTGTAATTTTTTCTAAGACAAAATAATAGTAATATAATAATAAAAGATAAAAAGTCTAAACAAAGTACAAATCAAAATACAATATATATCATGTGAAAACTAATCATATATATATATATATATCAAGAACTTCACCTTACATCTAATTTAGTTTTTCATGAAAGGGCTAAGCCCATGCACAAATTGAAAACTATCATCACAGACAAAGTAATTTTAGAAAAAATACCCACAAATTTTATTAAATTCAAAGACTAGTTAGCAAATGTTCCGTTCGGGAATCAGGAATGCTCTAGTTTTTGAAGAAATCATAAACAAAGAGAGTAAGAAAATTATTGATTTTGAACGATGTATTACAACAAATAATACTTTTTATGACGAAGCTTTTATCTCACCCAAAGAATAATCGAGATATAATGTTAAGGCACACCATCTTTATTTATTTATAAAAGTAAAAAATCAACTATTCTCTTGGTTTTTAAATAACTGAGGGAAAAATAAATCAGAACACACTTCAAATCTTAGTCATTGTAGATTATGGTTTTATTTTTTTATAAGTGTAAACTAAATGATTTAACTCTTAGATTTTCAATAAAATCAAGAGATAAATTATTAAATTTTACTATAAAAGTGTTTGTTAAATAGATTTTACCCTAATTCTTATTAATATGAATTTGCCCCAAACTCGCATGCATAATTATTTAGGATGAATTGCAAGACAAATTTTTTTCAGTGTTCTTCTATCTAGAACAAAACATTTTTATGTCCTACAATCTATCTCAAATAAGGGTGTTGATGTTGATTTTGTTGTTGTATTTTTACTCATTTGATAGATTGCAAATGCAGAAAATCATTATTGCTTCAAGTTACACAAAGAATGGTGCTCAACCTTTGAAAAGTTAAACAAAAAAGGGAGTTTAACTTTTCAGAAGATGAATATCAATGAAAAATCAAGTTCGCATGAGAAAACAAATCTCTAGCATCTTGCATGAGACCTGTACAATATTGGTGAGAACTAAATCTTGATATCAACGGAGATTTATTTCATGCAATGTATTTTTAAAAATCCAGGTAACCTATGTAGTATGTAAATAAATTAATGTATTAATATTTTGGGTAAACAATGTAACTATTTTTTCGTAAAAAAATAATATTATTACCCCTTGTTGGTGATTTTAGTATCACCAATGTATTTTAGTAGTAATGTGATTTACTAAAGGCCAATGCAATTATACGTTAAGTTCAGAAACGAGTTAGGGAAGTGTGGAGTGCACGCTCGTTGAGCCAATGTATAATTGAATACGAACAATTGAAACGTGGTTCCAGGCGGGAGCCACAGCGAATGCAGGCAGCACCCGTTGGAAAATTTTGAACCCTTTTCGCCAACCGACACAACCGATTTCCGAACAGGTGTGTCTTTTCGTTTCAGTCTTTTGATCTCCTATCTAAGGAGTCATTTGGCCTCGGTTCGCTGAAAGCGACCTTTAATCTCTACATTCGAATCGATTTCTATTGCCGAAAACCGATTGTTCTTCAAAATTATCCCGCAAGATTTCGTGAACCGAGGCAAGAATAGGGTGAAATACTTTGTTCGGAAAGTGAACAAACACGATTCTTGAAGTTATCCAGGATTATCTTACCTAATTTCTAACACCTATGTTTTCTTTCAAAACCGAGAGGTAACCGAGGGGATAATTAAGAGTTTTGTTTTTGATAACATGATAGTTAAGAGTTTTATTTTTACCATATTCACTAGCCTTAAACAAAAAAAATTTGTTCATTTAATGATTATCAATTCTCAAGACTTTGCTCTGAGTGATCCGCGTGAAATTTAAGTGACTTCGATTATAAAGCATGCTGAATATTGAAAATCATCCTAAATGAAACATGATACACTTGAAACCTAGAGACTCTCTTTTTTTTGTGAGCAGAAAATTTTCTATGATGGATTGCAAGAGAAAAAAATTATTTGGGTTAATGTTTGTTTTAATAAAATATTTTTTAGCAGAAAATCATTTCTTCATCTAACCCTTTTTGTTTTATATAAGAGACAAATGCAAGGAAAAGCAATCGAAAACATATTGCACCCAGATTTTCTCTTCTCGAACTTCAATTATTCAAGATCTAAAATCTAGATCTTCATGGAAATTAATTTTATTATAATAATCTCTATAAACAATATAATTTGAGTTTTTTCCACTTTTTGTTTCTTATTTGTAAGTTGAGTTGCTTTGTGATTTTGTTGTTGTTAGATCTAGTTTGTGAATCACTTTGAAATTTCATTGCATCCTTATTTGATTATAGTGAAGCACCTTGTTCCAATGTAATTTGTAAACAAATAATTGTATTAATATTTTGGGTATACAATATTCTAACGATTTTAAAAATAAAATGATTTTACCCTCGGTTTTATTAAATAAACCAAGAGATATGATAAGTTAATTTTGAAAATAATAAAAATGAGGTTCTTTGGGATTCGAACTCGTACGTATAATTTTACTTCTCGATATTTAATCCATCGAGGTGATAAGTGAAAATTTATCATGACACTCTTTGTTACGTCACTTCTTTAGCGAGGTAAATTACATTTCATGTTCGAAGTTAAAAGCGCTTTTGTAGTAGTGGTGGCTCTAATCACCTTTATCGCGTTGTGGAGGCACTTGCACGATTAGCACTCGATTCTCAACTTTACCTCTCGATTTTTAATCCACGAAGGATAAGTGGAAATTTATCATGACGTCCATCGTTACCTTGCTTCTTTAGCGAGGTAAATTGAAATTCGTGTTCGACGTTAAAAGCGCATTTTGTAGTAGTGATGACTCAAATCACCTTTACGGCGTTGAGGAACTTGCATGGTTAACACTCTAATTCTCAAATCGTTCAGCATTCAAGGAGAGTAAAGTGAAATTGGAGATCGGATTGTGTACCTTTTCATGGCATGTGAATTGTCTTATATATAAGGTCAAGTAGAGTGTGCTTGAGGAGGATTGGGTCGTGGTTTGTTGGGCCTTTGGCGTCCGGTGTTGCCCCAAGGTTGTGTCGAGCGTTGAAGGAGATGGGGTAAGCTTTAAGTATCATTGACCGACCTTTAGATGATAGTCGGTGTGAAGTATGGGTGAATCGCATGGGGTAAGTTTGAAAATTGATGGGGACTTGCGCGTTTAGTGTACTTTTATCATTGAGAAACTTCATCACTGATTCCTAACACATGTGATGATGTGACCAACTAGAGAGTGGTGTAGTCCTTTCATGACCAATAATGACCCTCCTCTTGAATATATTTTCCTTTGAATGAAATATATTTTGCAGAATCTAGCAAAAAAAACCACCACCTTATATGAGGTCGGATCTCCTAGATCTTTAAAAGATATGAGAACAAGTTATCGACAATCTCGTCATAAATAGGACCACAATCAGATTGGGATTAATAAGAAGACACAATAGTGAAAGGAGATCATCCTTATCATACCGCCAAACTCACCTATCATACTCCTCATTAAACTGTAATGCTTTGAGAGCCAAGAAAACTCAGCAACAAAAGGTTCCCCATGAAGAAAGCACAATTGTTTCCATTTAAGGTTCTAAATTATCCTCTCATGGTCATTTCTCCACCTCACCTACAACATCATCTTACATTTGGATATAAAGTAGTCTTTAAAATTTGATCTTGAGGGAACATTGCCTAGCCAATGAACTCCCAAAAGGAGTTCAAAATACCAGACCCAACCTTCTTAGACAAAAGTAACTCAAACCAATTTGAAGGTCATCTTTCTTGGATCCAAGTAGAAATTTTTCTCCACCATGTAGAAAAGGAGCCCTAAAGACCTACCCGAATTCCAAGACGAGACAATACAAACACCATAATGAGAAGAAAGAATTTTATTCTAGAGACTAGAACAACCTGTAAGAAGTTTCCATCTCCATTTGGATATAAGGGATATATTAACCATTTGGAGATCATTAACATTAAGACCTCATACTTATTTGGCTTACAAACTTTAGACCACCTAATTCATTGAATTTTAAATTTCTCATTCACCCCCTTCCCACATGAATATCCTTTAAATCTTAACCAAATTCTTCCACACTTCACAAACATCTTAAAAAATGGTAGAAAATCAGAATCGCGTTAAGTATAGAATTAAGAGTAACTATAGCCCTAAGGTAACAATGGACCAAGAATTATGTCTATTCCAAATTAGATATTGCAAATTAAGAATCACAAGTAGATTTCAACTTAGAGTTAACTCATATTGGCAATCCTCAGAAGCGAAAGAGACTCTATCTTATAGTGCAAAAAAAAACTCTTAGCAAGTTGGAGGAAGGATGGGTCAATATTAATCCCAATCACGCTGATCTTATGAAAAATTATCTCCCATTATAAGCAAGCTCAAACCCTCAAAATAACTTGGATAGCTCATAAAGTCTCGATCGACAATTCAACCATGATTAAGGTATCTTCAACATACTTGGAGAGACACTTCCAAATTGGAGGGACCAACTTTATGATAAAAAAAAGGCTAAGCTCAGAAGCACGGTGAATCAACCCGCTTAGACCTTCAACCAAAAAAGAAAGATAAAAGGAGTTAAGGGATCTCCCTACTTCAACCGTCTTTAAATCTTGATTTGAGGAGTAATGTAATCATTGACTATACGACTTCTTATTATTGATGGCTTGAGGAGTCATGTTGACTATTCACTCTTATAGCTCATTCAAGGTCTTAGAAAAGATTTGCAACCCAAAAGCGTAGCAACAAAATATTATCTACAAGTGTCAATACCAATATAATTATCTGTTGTTTTATGTTAAAAATAAATTATAATTAATTCACACCGCTTCATGCATTTATTATCACAACACGTTTGGCGATCACGTTACGATCCAAAGCGTGAAAGCCTTTATGCATCAAAGTCAAAGTCGATCAAAATCATTTTTTAAAACTTGGCTCCTTTTTGTGTTGTTATTGCTTGCATTTTATTTTTTACAAAATTTGCTTGCATAGTTTTAATAAGCTATTTATTGTGATTTTCTATGTATTGTTGTCTTAACTCTTTTCTCTTTTTAAAATAGTTTTATATATTTTTATTAGCTATTAAAAAAATTCTTTACTAATACATCTCTCTTATTTACAAAATAGTCTCATTGACACACAACACTACACATAAATACAATGTCTACATTTACATTATAGATTATTATTATGTTGTTATTCTTAATTATTTTAACGTTATTTTTACCCTGATAATTGACTTTTAATCCAAACTCACTTTCACATGATGTAACCAAACATGCCCTAAGTCACTACTATCTCATTTTAAAGTCACGAGACGGACTGTCCTCTCTTGAATTCAATAAATATTGTATGTGTGTGCGTGTGTAGTGATGGTGAAGGAACCAAAGTGAGAGAGAGTGTAGCAGAAGAACTGATAGAGAACTTTCAAAGCTCTTTATCTTCTACCATCACTCAACTATAGCCTCTATATATTTTCTCTTTCTGTTGGAGTGGTGTACCATAACACCTTCACCATGTAGGTCTCCCGTCCCCCACATTTGATTTTCTTCTCTTCTCTTCTTCAACTACTACTCTTTTCTCTCTCTCTCTCTCTATCTCTCTCTTATGACTTTGCTGTTTCCTTGATTTTCAGGAGACCAGATGGAAATCCATTAGATCTTAACACTCTTCCTGATGACAACTATAGAGATCATCATGCTAAACAACTCCCTGACACCATCTCTTCACCACCTGGTAATTAATCCATTAGTTAATTAGTTAAAACAAATTGCAATTTCGGGTCTGTACAGATGTTAGTAGATGTGAAGTAACTATAATTTATTCTTCATCACAAAAACGGCAATATCTTTTTGTAGCGACCCTTTTCTCTCTTCATTCATGATCACATACCAAAACAATGATAACTTTTTTTTAATTATCATTAGTATATTTTCACAAATGAAAGTATGAAACACTAGGTGATGATTTGTTTGACCAAGAAAAAAGTGTTAGTTTTCATCATGTTTTAGACCTAGCCTTGTAAAAAAACGAAAAGTGTGGTAGTTGATAAAGTTATTATTATAGATAAATGTAATGATGATTTGATGTTAAAAAAAGGAAAAGGAAGGGTCTCATCAAAGTTACTAAAATAGGATATTTTGCTTACGATTCTGAGGTTATAAGGAAAAAGGAGGCGGCGAAGATGATAGAAAAGACGAGGTTGAAAAGGTCTATGAATGTAGATTTTGTTCCCTCAAATTCTGTAAATCTCAGGCTCTTGGAGGACACATGAACCGTCATCGCCAAGGCTAGTTGTTACTACTTTCTCTACTTTTTCTTCTCTTTCTTCATTAGTTTTTGCTTTGATTTGATTTGTGAATGCGGTTTTTTTCAGAGAAAGAAACTGAAAAATTGAACAATGCTCGTCAGCTTCTCCTACGTAATGATCAGAACCTTGTTACTCAAGCTGCCCTTCACATAGGGTATAGTATATTCTACTCAGTTCTACTTCTTCTAAATAATTGATTTATAGTAACAGAAAATTCTGTAGGTAATAGGATAAAAACCCTATTCCAACGAAGACATTTCGTTTTCAGTTTTAAGCGGTAATGGCTACGACAAAACATTTTTTGGATGTGCCGATACCGATATTTTTACCACCGTTGTATATTAAAAAATAAATTATGATTAATTTACAATGTGATAATTATAATTATTGTCACAAAATTTATATCGATCAACGAAAGTTTTTATAAGTCCGAATTTAAGTTGATAAAAAACGATTGTATGGTATATTATATTTATGTGGACTAATATTTTGTGAAAATGATATTTAGATGCTATCCAACAATGCCTATGAGATTTCAACCATCTTTCACTGGATCATCATCTTCAACTCAAGTGCCACCTCATCAACAGTACTTGTATAATTCATCTTCAAGGCAAATTTCTTTCCCCACACATTTCATTCCACCGCATCAAATGAACGATTACCGTGTGAGCCATCAGCAGCAATATGTGGCAGGTGTGAGCCACCAGCAGCAATATGTGGGAGGTGGAGGAGGTGATAAGTCAAGTTACATGTGCATAGGTGCACCAATTGGACAAAATTTTCCAGATCATACTGCCACGATCAATCGATTTCAAGATGGTAATTTATAATGCTATCATAAAGACACGTTAGAGAGATGATGAATTAATTAAGGTTGTGGTGACAGATAGCTAGGGTTATGAGTCATCATGAGATGAGAAACAACAGTAACTAGGTGGTGCAGCTTTTGAGATCATTGACAACCTCAGCTACTTTGGCATGGAGTTATGGGGATGTCTTTTGTATGTTGGTTTGGTACAAAAACAAGTTGGATATGAACTGAAAGTTTGTGTCACTTCTTTTTGCATCCCAATTACCAACAATTCTAGTATTATTTTATATTTTATTGCATTTTCTAGTAGTACTATTTCTGTTTCATTTTGTAACTTTTGGAGTTTCATACTTCTTTTCTAACTTAATAATCCAAATAAATGTTTCTCACTCTCTAGAGTCAAACCATAATTAGAATATTCTAGTTTCTTGATATGCTCATGGTGTCAGTGTCACACTATGCTTGCACAATTAAGGTAATACCACAAGAAAAAGTGTGATACTCCAGCTGAGAGTTTCCGGTATACATGTTACTAGAATATTCAAACAATCAATCAATCATGTCTACTATATCAATCTAATTTCTTCTTAATACTAGTACTATCTACAAGTGCTTATATTTCTACCAAACTAATTTCAATTATGTTGGGAATTAATTGACCCATTGTTAAAGTTTGGTTTAGTTAAAGTTTCGGCCAAATCATTAACTCATTAATTTGGTAAGTAATGTGAAGAATAATAAATAAGGTAATTTTTTATTTTGGATATTTATAAGTACTGGTAGAGAAACTTTCAGAAAAATACTATTTAGAATTTTAATTAATTTTAAGATAAATTATTATTAAAAAGACCACAATTATCTTTTTGAATAAAATATTAGTATATATCAAGATAGTGCTAAAAAAATAAAGAATCAAAAGTTAATGCATCATTTAATTCTTTAATTTAATTTTAAATTTCAGTTTAGTCATTGATGTAATAAACGTTTGCTTTAGGACCATAATCCTACAAAAATCAAGTGATACACTAAAGAGAGAACATGAATAAGTCAATGGTCTATCTACTAAGATACTCTTTCTATGCAAGGGAGGTGCTTCTATCTTCCAAGTCTTTTTCATTTAACTACCTATCTAAACAGATGTAGTAATTTCAGGATTTTTGCACATCATCAATTTTAGGGAGACTTAGATAGACCAGTTTATCTATACTCTTGATTTTTCTTCTTCTTCCATCACATAGCTATTAAGGTATGGCTTTACCTTTTCAAGATAGCTCTTTTTTTAGTCATGTGTCTTACACTTTCACTATTAAAATACCAAAATTTTGATGAAATTTCAAGAGATGTGTGAGCTATAAATCCTTGGCCTTACACTTCTTCTTTGCTTGAGTTTTCTTCCCTTTATTTTCTTTGGATTTTTGCTGACTATAAAACTTAGGGTATCCATACAATCAATAGCAAAAGGGTCTTATTCTAGCGCCTCAAAAACATATAAACAATAAAGTCACCACCAAATTTATTTATTCCTTAAAGGAAAGGAAAAAGGTCGAGATAACCCACAAACAAATGGGAAATGAATAAGATGATCATCGCAGTCAAATTAGGATTCGTGAGTCTGTTATGCAAGGGAAGTGCATTAGCACCCCTCACATCCATTATACTCAATGGTACTTATTTATTTAGTCTTGTGTTAAATGTTAGCTTATACTTGCTTTTATTATGCGAGAAAGAGAAAAGGAAAGGAGAAATGTTTTTAGCTTTTTAAAAGTGGGCTCGCCAAGATGTCAGAACCTTGTGTTTAACATATTCCCCAAGTGCTATGGAAAATTTAGAGCTTATATAGTTCTCGGTTACTAAAATGTTTGTTGGTTGGTTGATTTTATTTATGAAAATAAAAACGTAATTAATTGTACGTGGACGATAAGACTCACCAAATGATTCACATGTGAGCGAAAGTTTAAAAAAGGACTTGCACTTGGACAATGTTTGATGAGTTTGGATTGTTTTTATCTTTTCTGAAAGAAGACATGAAATGCTTGTTGATTAATTTGAAAGATTTGACGTTAGACCAAGGTTTATTTGTTTTTGACTTTTTATTGAGAAAATGACTTGATGTTAGATCAAGTGTTTATTTGTGATATTGTGAATGATCTATAAACAAGGATTAATGAATGATTGTTTAAGAATGTGCACCTTGATATGATCAAAGGTTTTTTGAATTGAAAATATAGGTGATTTTATTGTCAACATATTTATTTAATCAATTGAAGTATATTTTAACTAATTAATCAAATTAATGAAGAGATTAACTACCACAAATAAATAATTAAGGAAATTAAAACAACTAATTAATAAAATTAATTAATTAACTTATTTTAGAATTGATAAAAGAAATAAAAAGTGGTGAAGTAGAAATAAAAACATTTGGGTCGAGGGTCCAAGCCCATTGGTTGTGTTAAGAGGCGTTGGGGATTTCATTAGTGAATTATGGTGTGGTATAAGCAAAAAACTGGTTCAGGTTGGGCCATTGTGATTTTCGTGATGGTGATTTTAAGAAAATAAGGTGTGGTTTCAAATTTGTAGTTGGGCGGACCGGGCCCATTTAGGTCAAGTCAAAGAACCCTAAGTAATAGAGTTTGGTCGCCTGTTCAATTATTAGCTTACTAAGTAATAAAAAAGGAAAACGACGATCTTCAAAGATCATCCCCCGTGTCTCTCGCGTTTTCTTCCTTTGTTTCTCATGGTTCTCTCAAAAAATATCACACACATTAAATCAATGAGGGTTACGAGGATTGAGTGCTTGAAGATGGGGAGTGTTTCTTGGAGTGAGTTTTTCATGGAAGTTTTGAGTGAGATGAAGGTTAGAGTGAGGGTTTGTGAGTGATTTAGAATGGATATAGTTTAAGATTTTTGAGGGTTGATTGAGGAGAGTTTTTGCAGAGGTTTGTTATGAGATTTTGTGGGGTTGAGGAGAAGAGGTTTAGCGATGTGATTATGGGTAGGGATGTCAATGGGCGGGGCGGGGGGGGACACTTCCCATCTTTTCCCGCCATCAAATTCATTCCCGTCCCGTCCCGATCTCCGTCACGGGAATTTCTATCCCATCCCGTTCCCCGGATCCCGTTCCATGGGATCCCATAGATCCTACATTTATTCATTAATATTTTATTTTTTAAAATGTTTATATTTTCTATAAAAATAAAAAGCACAAAGAATTCACATATTTATTATGTTATTAAAAAATACTAGTATTTGACATTTATTATTTTTTATTAAAAATACTAATGGAACACAAAATAATAATATTTTTTTATAAATTTCTATAAAATGCTATAAAATTCAACAAAATGAACTATAATACTTTTAAAGTAACAATATGCCTAAACAACTAAAAAATCCAACAACATAATTATGCTTAAAAAACTATACTTCATCAAAACTAATAAGGGATAATTATAAAATTTAGCATCATGAGTATGCTTGAAAAGCTAAAAAATACTTCATAATAAGTCAACTAAAAGCAAAAGTCAACATATCTCTATTTGCTCAATTGATAACACACGTAAAGTAGAAATATCAAAATACTTAAAACAAAGTTACATATAAATAAACTAAAATATTAAGCAAAATATCCAAACAAGTAATGATCAATCATGTCTCTCTTTCCAACTTCTCCTTGCAAGGTCTTCTTCCTCATTCCACAATTAGATATGACTTTCTTTTTCCTACGAAAAGTAAACAATCAATAATTATATTTACTTAAAAAAATACTTTAAAAACTAAAAGGTAATCAACACTAATATGTAAATTACCTTATTATCATCATCATCATCATCATCCATATCTTCATCCACACATTCGAATTGAGTCAACGTTTTTGAATAACCTAAGAAACAAATAGCTAAATTAAAATTTAAAAATCCTTTTCAATTAATCTTGTAAAAGATAAAAATATATTACCTTTTATATCTTTTCGGATCCAATCTTGAGTGCACATCAAAGCCTCTAAAGTGTCTTCCTTCAACCTACTACGTTGTTGACTTAAAACACGACCACTAGTACTAAAGGCGGACTCAAAACAGCGGTAGAGATAGGAATTGCTAAAAGTCCCTTGCAATCTTTTGCAAAGTTGGAAATTTCAAACCATTTTGTTTCCACCATCCTAAGATGTCAAAATTTTCCTTTTTTTGTTTATCAAGCAAGACACCATCTTCCAAGTAGGAAGTAAATTCTGACTTGACATTTGTAGTTGAAGTATTTTCCATCACATATTCCGAATAAGCCTTCTCCCAATCTTGACTTGTGACATCAATGTCATCTACCAATGTTGATGCACCAACTTCACTACTTGTAGGAACCATATCATTATTTGGTTGATATTCTTCAACTAAATCTTCACACATTTGTATTACCTTTTCCAATTCTTTGGGAGCATTATTCCCATACATAAGTGGAAGAAGTAATTCAACAAAGTTATTTTATATCTAGGATCCAAAACAGCCCCTATTGCCATCACCCCATTAATCAAACTCCAATATTTGTCAAACTTCACTATCATACTTCTTGCCATACTTTGTATAGTATCACTAGAAGAATCTTCCCACTTTCTTAAAGCTAATCTTATTTGACAAACTTTGGGAAAATAAATGTTTGATGTTGGATACTTAGTACCGAGAACAACTCGGTGACACTAAAAATAATTTCAACTTGTCACAAATTTCTCTTGCCATTTTCCAATCTTCTTCACTTGGTGCACACTTATATTGGGAATCACGGCGTTGTTTTAAACGTTTAAAAACTTGTTCGTAAGGCAATGCGAGCAAGCATTAAATAAGTAGAGTTCCATCTTGTTCTACAATCTTGTGCAAGCTTCTTTTCATAAGTCATGTTCAATTGATTACAAGTTTCTTTAAATTTCTCCTCCCTCTTTGGTGTTGCTACCCAAACCGACACTTTCCTAATCTTTTCAATTGAACTAGAAATTGTTTGCATGCCATCTTTCACTATCAAGTTTAATATGTAGGCAACAAGCATATGAAATAATTTCCTTTTAAAATAAAAGAAGAAGGTGACATCTTATCAATCAAATGGTCAATCGAGCATCATTGGTGCTACAATTATCAACGGTTAATGTTGACAATTTTCTATCAATATTCCATCCATCAAACAATCTACCAAAAATCACAAATGACCTCGGTATGTGGCGTAGGGACATAAATGAACCTAAAATAAATTATAATAAATATCACATAAAATAACTATATTATAATAATAACGTAAATGGAAGGAGAAGTTACACGATGATCCGATTACGCAAAATCAATTTTCATCAATGTAATGAGTACATAAGACATATATCCTTTGTTACGGTTGCTAGCAGTCCACATATCGATAGTTATTGCAATGCGGCTTTTATTCTTTGCAAGTATTTTCATTTGCTTTGACTTCTCACTTTCATACAACTTCATTATATCATTCTTCATGGTGTTGCGAAACTATCTTGAACAAAGGTTGAAGAGAATGGCTATAATTTCTAAAACCAATATGGTTAACCATCATGATGGGATATTCATGCAATATAATCATCTTGCGAGTTCATTCCTAGAAACATCTTGATTAAATGTATAATTTCCAACCACAAATGATTCATATACATTTAGGATTTTTTTCATCACTTTAAGCATGGCTTGTTTTGGACCTCTCTCATGCGTTTTGGACATATGCTAATATGATCAAATAAATGTTTAGTACCATTTTTGTATCACCACCAATTTTCTTATCACAAGATTTGCATATAGCCTTCCAAATGCCTCCTATTTTTGCCTTTTAAAATAGGGCCAAGCATCGATTTTAATCCCTTTGTTAGGACTTGTAGTGGGTTCAGCGGGAGCTTGGGATCTTGATTTTCTATATTTATTTCATTTGGAGTAGATTGAACTTCCTGTGAGTGAAACTCCACTACTTTCTATAGGAACTTCATTCCCTTCCAAAGCAACATTAGGACTATTAGATGATTGAACTTCACCAACCATTCTTTTACCAAAAACAGCACACACAAACACAAATTTTAAAGGCTACATGGAAGTAGAACAAAAATAATAAATATATGAAAAATAATAAATAAATGAAATAGTAAATACATGAAATTCACACAAAAATAATTAATAAGAAAAATCTTATATTTCTAAATAAATGATGCATTACACATATTTCTAAATATGCCTTATTTTGTAGCTTTTCAATTAGAAATAATAACATATATTAATTAATTATATACATTGAGAATACATTTATTTACCTATATACATGATATATTTACTCGTGTAAAAGTTATATGTTATTATTTCACTTAATGGCTTTGGTTTTATAATTAGAAATATAAGTTTTTTTTTATGGGTGATAGCATGATATATTATTGTTTATATGTTATTATTTCATTAATAATTAGAAATATAAGATATTTGGTTTTTATGGGTGATACCGTGATAGCATGATATATTGATTCATTTAAAAAGTAATATTTTTTGTTTAATATAGAAAATTAAATTATAGTGTGATATATTAATAAAAATAGGAAAAGTATATTTTAATATTTTTAAGGAAAAAGCGACGACATTATTTTAATTACAAATGCATAGTATAGATAAAAATGAACACAAAAATATTTAAAAGGAGATAAAAATGAGTAATTTTTGATTATTTTATATTTTTTAATATGCAAATGATTTGATAACTCTAAAATTTCTAAACAATTTAATTTAAATTTAATCAAAATAATCAACTTTTCCTATAAGCAATTATATGAACAGGTTTATGAGAATCAAGGAGAAACAATCTACTTTTTCTATAAACAATAATATAAACAGTTATGAGAATCAAAGAGAAATAATCTATTTTTCCTATAAATAATTACATGAACAAATTTATGAAAATCAAACCTTATTGATGAAATTGTAAGAGCTGTGAATAATGGAAGCACACCAAATAGAGAAGATGGAATTGGAAGAGGAAGATGAATGGAGATTTGTTGGAGAAGAAAAAAGGAGTCTAACGTGTGAGACTCTAAATGTCTGCGAAGAAAATGAAACGCTTCAACTTTTTAGGGTCTAATATTTACATTTCTCTCTCTTAATAAATACATGAATATTTATTTATTTATTTTTATAAATAAACATAAAGGAAATGACTAAAAAACCTAATCTAAAATATATATATATTAAATTAACTATATTAAAATAATAGGCGGGGCGGGGGGTGTATTCCCCGTCCCCGTCCCCGAAATGCTCTCGGGGGAATTTTTCTCCCATCCCTTACAGAAAATTCCCATCTTTGGGGCCCGACAGGCGTTCCCATGGGGATCCCCATTAACAGGTCCAAACTGACATCCCTAATTATGGGTGAATTGATTTCTGAATGAAAGGAAGGAATTGGAATGTGAGAACATAAGAGAATATTTGGTGAGAAGAAGGATATGATATAATCAAGTTTGTTAGCATAAGAATGAAGGAATATTGAGATATTTGGATAAGGATCCGATGAAAATTTTGAGAGTTATTTTGTGTTGTGAAAGTTTGTTGTGAAAAGGTTGAGCTGTGATATTTGAGTTTTGTTGTAATCTTGAAACGTATGATCTGTGTAAACCGTACATGTATTTGAGTGCAGTTTTCTTTGTATGTTAGTGACGTTCATCTTTTATTTTTCAGATTGAGAGAAAATTTCTCTACCATCACAAAAAAAATTGGTAGTGTATCTTCTATCAATCACGTGATGCCATTTAATTTTAATATATTTATTTATTTATAAAATAGTATAATTGTTTGTTGTTTCCAAGACATTTTACATTATGATTGATTGAAGGTATACTACCTAACTTTTTGAGTTTGATAGATAAGAATTCACTTTCAAATTGATATGTATGTATGCGGATGCAGAGAGAATATGGTGATATACAAATGAATCATGTGAAAATCCGATAACAATTCTCTTTTTTTTTATTTGATCAATACCGTACATGTTATGTTATAAGAATGTATTTTGTTTCTTATCTATAATAACAATATTACTATTTAAAATACAAATAAAACTTATTATTATTATTATTATTATTATTATTATTATTAAAAAATTATTACTTAAAAATGTACTACTCGTACACATTTTTTAGTTGAAAGAAAACTAATATGAAAACTAAGTACTATTATTTTCTAAATAACAAAATGGTTTGCTTCTATAAAAATAAAAAACTAAAAAACAAAATTTAATCTATTTAAAAACCAATTATTATCTAAGTTTAATTATTCAATTTAATGTAAAAAAAGGGGGGGAAATTCAATTACTAGAAAAGAAAATTAATAAAAATGCAAATGTATTAAGAAAGTTTAATAAAAATGCAAAAAGAAATTGCGAGTAAAATATTACTTAAAAACGTAAAAATTCAAATATTAAAATATCAATGTTGATGATAGTAGAATGTAAGATTCCATCTGAAAATGCGATATGCAAACGAACGACTATGACCAAAATACAAACGACTTAATACAAATGTATGTTATAGACTAGTAAAATGTACCAAACAAAAATTCCATGACCAAGTGAAACAAATATGATATGCTAATGCAAATGCAAATGAATTAATGACTGAAACTCATGGGCGGAATTTAAGGTACGACAACTGCCTCTATTTAATTATATTTTAGCCTGATAACGTAGATCATTGGCTGTAAAATAATTAAATACAAATAAGACCTGCATTTCGTCCCTTATGCAATGATATTATATGTTACGAATGTATGAATTATACCGCTGGGGAAAAAACGAAAAGTAAACTCTATAGGGATTAATGAAATAACTTAAAAGGAATTCCAATGATCAATTTAATGAAATAGCTTAAATAGTATATGATCAATTTAATTTAAGTTAGTATGATTTTTTTTAATCTTTAATTTATTTATTTTTAAATAGTAATTAAATGTTAAATATTTTTTATTTTAGTTCTTATAGGACCTAACATACTATTTAATTCTATGAAATATTTAACTAGTTAAATTTTAAATATACTAGAATCAAATATCAAACTTTACAAAGTTGTAAATTTGTGTTCTCTTAAAATTTCCTTTCAACCACATATAGGTTATGTTTGCCTAGTCATATTTTCAGTATTTATAGTTTATAAACTTGTATGATAATAAAAGACTTATTTGATAATCTTTTTTTATCTCGAGTTTATGGCGTATTTTACTAGTTTATAGCTTATTTTTCTGTCATTATTATAAATAGTATTTTAGTTTGTGTTTATAGCTTATTATTTTTTCTTTCATTATTACTCTTATAAATTTTAATTGTTTTAAATATATATTTAATTATTAATCAAAAAATATGTTTTTATAGCTGATGGTTGATAGCTTATAGCTGATGAGTGTGATTGATAACTAATAAGCTAATTAATGTGTTTGGTAAAATTAACAGTTTAACTAGCTTATAAATGTAAATTAACATAAAAACATATTTTTTAATTAATAATTAAATATATATTTAAAACAATTAAAATTTATAAGAGTAATAATGAAAGAAAAATAATAAACTATAAACTAAAATACTATTTAAAATAATGACGAAAATAATAAACTAGTAAAACACCATAAACTCGAGATAAGGATTATCAAATAAGTCTTTATTACCATACGGTTTATAAACTATAAGCTATAAAACTGAAAATATGACTGAGCAAACATAACCTATATGTTGAAAGGAAAGAAACAAATTACAACTTTCTAAAGTTTAATATTTGATTCTAGTATATTTAAAATTTAACTAGTTAAATATTTCATAAAGTTAAATAGTATGTTAGGTCTATAAGAACTAAAATAAAAATATTTAATATTTAATTACTATTTAAAATAAATAAATTAAAGATTAAAACAAAATCATACTAACTTAAATTAAATTGATCGTATAGTACTATTTAAGCTTATTTCATATTAACTTGTTATAGCATAGTATTGTATTTCACAATTATACTCAATCAAATAGCACTAAGAAATCACTCTTGAGACGTCATTCGTGTAACTCTCATGAGAAATTCAATTTCGACAAATTACAATTTTTCATTACAAGATATAAATCAATCAACTTATATTTCATAATATCTATTAAAAAAATCAAATGCTTATCTATTACATTTACCCGTTTTTCCCAATTTCCCTTAGTGGTGAGACCTTTCACCTAAATTTTGAGTCCTAACTAGAAGGAAGAGGCCAAAGATGATTAATACAATTTTCTCTATTGGTTGTAAGTATGAATGCCAAGAGTTCTGAACACTTAAGAAATGTTTATTGGAAATACTTCATGGACCACATGATTCACACATAAACAACAAATTTTTAGATAATTGGGGTGCGGTCTTATTGCATGGTTAATCTGTCCAGGTTAACTTTGAAAACATAAAATATGTATCAAATCCTTCATAGTAAACCAACCAGCAAGCTATAGCCAAGATCAATACCAGTTGCAGTGAGGTGGTCCATGAAATTTCACCTGATTTTAATGCATATAGCTTGATGCTATTTCTTATATTAGGCAGTGTGTGTTCTTTTCTTTCATTTATTAATCATTTCATGCCTGAGTAAGATTGTGCACATGTGTGCTTCTAGTAACTGTTGTTTTTTTTTGTCATTTTCAGTTATTATATTATGGTAAAATTGTCATGCAAAAAAAAAATATCATCATGCAAACAATTACTATAAAGATATTGTTTAAAGATTTCCTGAAAGTAAATTTTGTCTTGAAAATACAAATTAAATACTTATTAGATTAAGTTATAATATTATTTATACAAAATATATCTCTTTTAGCTCTTTTGCAATATCCAAAAACACTTTTTAATATTTTCCTTAAAGTAAGTATACATGTTGATACTCCAAACAATATATTCAACAATAGTATTTAGTCACTTTTAACTCTTCAAGACTTATTTAATATTTATTTTTTCTTTTACATCTTCTAATATATCACATCTATCAAATCAGTAATCAATCTTTTTTCTCTTTTCTTTACTTTCTATTTGGTTGAGTAGTAATGAAAAAAACAGAGTAAAAGAAGATAGATAAATAAATTACTTGTTTGGTAATGAAGAAAAATACTACATAGAAATTAAAAATATGTGAGAGCTAAATAGACTTTTCCCCTCAAATTTTAAAAGAAAATAGAAACAGAAAATAATTTTTATTTATTTTTCTATTATACCTTTAACATTTTATATCTAATGACTATTAAAAAATATTTTCCTTAAACATATGGTATTGTGTATTATCTAAGTTCTCTTCCTCTCCTTTGTGTAGTTAGATGTAAAATGTCTACGGAGAACTATATAAGGTGAATCATACACAAAAATTTATGTGATTTCTGATACATATAATCATGTCTTACAAATCAATTTAGTTGGACATCGTATGCCGCCTTAAATCATAGAAGAAAGAAATTGCTTCGGACATGTCTTTAATCAGGGTGGTGCCAAAAACATACTTGCGGATTTGAAATGAAAAAGACCTAAAATTGTTTCAAATATCAAGCACATATATCGTGGCGCTATCGAAACAACATGACGATAAGAGGTCCAAGATCGAAATGCAACAACTTTTGAAGCTTTTGGATGATAACCATTGTGTTTCTAGGTATAGATTTTGTGTGGATAAAGCCCTTTGTTTGTGACATGATTGAAACTCATCCCGAAAGTATCAAGTTTTTCAACATATTTCTCATTCTTCTCATAATTGATTCAATGTATAAGACTAACAAGTATAGGATTCCGTTTTAGGAAATTCTTGGGGTTACCTCTGAGAAGACTGTTTAGTCGGTTTGCATTTTGGAATCCGAAAATAGGACAACTTTACATGGACCTTAGAAATATGCACGACTTTGTTAAAGGACCGAGACAACATGTAGAATGTAATTGTCATTGATCGAGATATTGAATAGATGAATTTGGTTGCAAAGATGTTTCCCACATCCTACGTATTACTTTGTCGATGTCACTTAAAAATAAATGTGAGAAGTTAGGTCAAACCCACGGAAGGCACCAAACAAATTAAGGGTGAAGACAAGAAATGGTCAAACCTAGTGTGGTGTTGAAAAAGATAAAGGATCCATGTAATGGTATATTAAATTCATCCACGAAAGACTTGTATGTTGCCTTTGCAATGGATTTTAGGAGTGTCTGTGTATGTGTGTGTGTGTCCGATCTCCTTAAATACTTTGAAAGTATTTTTCTGAACCAAATGGAGGAAAATATTGTTTGTGCTTGGACCGCTCATGTTAGACACCTCAAAAATAAAACAACTAACAAAGTTGAATTTACATATTCAGCACTGAATAAATGATTTGTGATAGTAATAGTGATTTTTGTAGATAAAGGGACGTCGTAAACCAAATGCTACAAAACCAACATAATGAAATATACAGCACTTTCGATTAGAGCATTATTGTGTTAGAACATCGATTCAAAGACAACACTCACTATTTGTAGTTGGTTGGCAATGTATCTTAGGTGGATTGAATTTGGATAGTTTGAATTATGGATGTACACTTAGGAATACTTACAGTCTTCCATGTGCTTGCCTCTTTTGAAAACAATGAAGCTTGATACTCTGATACATATGAATGGTCTACAGTCACTAGAAAAATATTTGGTTTGATGACGATGATGTGGTGAAGGATGGTAAAGCAAGTATAACTATAATGACCGAGTGGGAAATAATCCAACATAGATTTTTTAAAGTAGATGACACCATGAAATTTCACATCAAAGAGAGGTTGAGGAAGATTGTCTACCCAGAAACAACATATATGAAACATTCTTCGAAATTGGTTAACATCAAATGTGCCCTAAAAGGTCAAACCTAAATAAGATGACAATTCAAGAAGCAATCTCTTTCATACTTTGAACATGTTGATTTAAATTTCTCGAATTCTTCAGTTATGAAATCACAAAAAAAGGTTTATAAGCCTTCTAACATTAGCGAACCACCTCTTTCACCGCTGATGCCGAACATAATCTACATTGAATAAATTCCACTTTTTATGCACAAATATATTGAGCATATTGTAAATGTTAAAGGTGATAGTAATTGCAGTTATCGGGTTGTATCTTGATTGCTCGTTAAATGTAAGGAGAATCACTTTCTTGCTGCAACAACTTTTGAAAGAGTTTACGGCACATAGGGAATTATACACATTACTATAAGGGGAAAATAAAATTTTGATGCAATTCACAATGCTCTTACTCCCTTTGTTAGTGGTATCGTACTAGAGTCAAAATGGATACGCTTCCCTGAAATTGGCCATCTTATAGGAAGTGCATATAACATGGTGTGTATCATTATGAAAATATATGGTTTGTCAGAGACATTTTCTCCACTTCGGAGTGGCCCACCTCAAGATCCATCCGGACGTATCATCTATTGGGTGGCTTTCAAAATCTCTACATTTTGTTGATATTTATTTGAAATCGGGGTGTCCTATACCAAGTACATTATTTGAGTGGACAACACATTCTACAAAAGAGGCATAAAATTGGTAGAATCAATTTCTAGAAAGGATGGAAGAGTTTATCAAACAGAGCAAACTTGTAAGAGAATCAAATAAAGAAAATTAGAAGGAGGAACCAGTAGTAAATTTAGGAAAAGATGCATTTTTTTATCCATTTTAGATTGTAATTGATACACTTTTTAATGTATTATCATCAATGATATAATCTCGATATGCATATTTGAATACAATTTCTTCTTTGTCTAATTTCAGGGTGATCTCGAATATACCTAAATTGAAGTCACCACTTCAATTTAGGGTCACCAAGAACACACATCTCGCCGATCTGATATCCAAATTGAATACTCTCTTGCAATATCTAGAAATAAAATAGTTTTCAAGCTCGAGTATCGTTCATCCTCATTTATAACAATATGTAATGTTAAATTAATGTTAAAGAATATCTATGTAATGTTGAGTGTTTTATTTTAATATCAAGTTGCTGCGGTGTTTCTAGATGTTGCTCATACTATATTTGTTCTACTTTGAAGTATTAGTGTCATTTTTGGATATCCATATCCGAAATATAGCAAATACACATTCGCATATGCAACTCTAGACTAAAATTAAGTATAATAGTGGTAGCTCACTCATTTGTGTTCATTGTTTAGGGAAATAAGTGTCTCTGAAGATGCATTTTTGAACTCTTGAGATATTTTTGGGTTTTCACCAAGTGCGTGTTAGAATATATAGAGGTGGTAAAATATATTTTCTCTCAGCAAACCACTTAAGCCCTCATCAACAAGAAGAAAATGGAATGGAGTAAAAAAATCTTCATATTTGTTTGAGTCCTCTCAATGACAATATTTGGTGTGGAACACTCATTAACTAAAACAATTATGTTTCTGCAGTTTATTTTTATGCATAATTTTAAATTTTCTGTCAGCAGATGATGTCATAACATGTACTGATATTGTGTTTCTGTGTTGAGACATCAGTCTTGACATCTGTACTACAAGTGCCAGAATTACAATTGCAATATTTTTAATTTTCAAAATATTATATCGTAAAACATATTTTAAAAATTCATGTAAGCCCTCCAAAACCCTTCTTCAATATAAAACTAAAGTCCTCTCATTCATTCCCTTTTAAGTCAAGCCCTTAGACTTGTTTGGTAGTTTAGAGAAGAGACGAAGAGAGTTTAAATTATTTTTTAAGAAAAACTTTAATAAATTTTAATCAAACATTTTTGTATAGAATAATAAAAGAGTGTTACTGACAAATTTTTTATTTTTGAAATACTATAAAATATTAGTTATGTTTGAACAATTTCTATAAACCTCAATAATTTTTTAGTACCTTCAAATTAGAGAAATTTTAGTTTTTAAATAAAATTAAGGATTAAATATACAATGTAATATAAAAAAAATATGATTCTCTATAAAATTTTTATCACTCCTTTAAAATATTAAAATTTTATGTCTTCTGTGCTTTAAATAGAAAAATTATTCTTGTAAAATATTTTTTTATTATTTAACCTCTAAATTTAGTATTTAAATTGCCTGCTTACGAGGATAAACAAAATAGTAATAATTATACGAAGTAATCCAAAATTTCTTTTACAAGAGAGTAAATTAAAATTCACAATATATTACGAGAGATAAAGTGGTATATAATTACAAGATATTTTAAACAAATATCAAGATGGGCAGGTAGTTTAACCATATTATTAGCAGTACTCCTTGTACAGCTGGATTGCTATATATTTAAACATTCATTTATTATAACTTAGCCTTTCCAATTAGAAAATCAAAGTAAAGTACTTTATATTAGCTCTTAAACTCTTAAAGCTCTTTTAGTTGTACACATTCTCAGCTCTGTAAAGTCGACTGTAATTACTTAATTAATTAATAGTTTCTTTATTTTGCATGTACTCTTATATTTGTATTCCAAAGCATAAATTTGATAAATAAAATTCAAATACATTTCTCTAAATATACTTATCGAAAAGGTCTATGTATATGTATATATGTCATACATGAAATATATAGTAACTTTCAAAGAAAAAGCAACACATATGGTTGAGTCTATCCCACCTTATAGAGATTGTAAAACCCTAATGATAGCAACCTTTCCATGATGCTATAAGTCTAAGACTTTTACATCAAGATGGATGTATTAAGCTATTCTGGACCATACATCACTTGTTCTCAAGCTTCATCTCCTCACTCTTTTTAGCACAATCAATAACTACACAAAATGTATACGTACCCTATACTATAGCTGTCTCTCGGTTTCTTTCAGGTATAAACATAATCTTTCATTCTTAGGGCAACCTTTAATGATCAAACATATATCTACTGGACATTTCATTGCCATCCTTTCTAGCTATTATTATATTCTTTTCACTTTTCTTTTTTTTTTAAATATCTACTATGTTAATAGATGGTTGAAACTATCACATTTTTGTTTTACACTATAATTTAAACATTTTAATAACTAACAAAATAACTCTTTATTTTTTTATTTTTTTTTATTTTATTCACTAATTGTCAACTTCTCATTAGTGCAAATTAAAAATCATTTTTCATCTTATACTATTTTCTCTTTTCTCTCTCTTCTTTTACAATTAATTTTTTTTATAATTAAATATTTAATTTTAAACTTAGATTTTAGGACATATTTTATATTTTCTATTTGTTTATTATCATTGAAAATACTAATTAATCTATTATTTAACTTTAATAAATTAAAAATATATCTTATGAAATTGAATATCATTCACACAAACTAACTCTTTATCTTACGGGTCACTATTAAATTATTATCATTATTTTCAAATGTTAATTTTTTTTTCCATGTCACAAGTTTTTTTTTTAAATTACTTAATACATTGAGTTTATTTTAAAATTACGTAATTCAATTTAAATTCACATGTATATGTAAATACATTATTTGTTCAGTTTACCATTATATTTTGTATAATCATATTATTTGTTGTAATATTTTAATTTCATAATTTTTCATTGTATTTTTCCGTTAGATACTAATTAATTTATTATTTAAATTTAATAAAATTAAAAATATATTTAATGAAATTGAATAATATTACATATCATTCACACAACTAACTTTTTACCTTACGAGTCACTATCAAATTATTACCATTATTTTCTAATGTTAATTTTTTTCTTTCTCCATGTCACAAGTTTTTTTTTTTAAATTACTTAATACATTGAGTTTATTTTAACATTACACAATTCAATTAAATTCACATGTCTATCTAAATACATCATTTGTCAAATTTACCATTATATTTTGAATAATCATATTATTTGTTGTAATATTTTGATTTCATAATTTTTCATTGTATTTTTCCAATAAATATGAATTTTTTATATGTATATAAAAAAAATTATTTTATCAATATTAAAATAAATTCACTCGTGTGGAAGTACGGGTCTCTGACTAGTTGATATATACAACTTTATTACTGATAGTTGTGTAATTTTTTTCTAAGACAAAATAATAGTAATATAATAATAAAAGATAAAAAGTCTAAACAAAGTACAAATCAAAATACAATATATATCATGTAGAAAACTATATATATATATATATATATATATATATATATATATATATATATATATATATATATATATATATATATATATATATATCAAGAACTTCACCTTACATCTAATTTAGTTTTTCATGAAAGGGCTAAGCCCATGCACAAATTGAAAACTATCATCACAGACAAAGTAATTTTAGAAAAAATACCCACAAATTTTATTAAATTCAAAGACTAGTTAGCAAATGTTCCGTTCGGAATCGGGAATGCTCTAGTTTTGAAGAAATCATAAACAAAGAGAGTAAGAAAATTATTGATTTTGAGCGATGTATTACAACAAATAATACTTTTTATGAAAGCTTTTATCTCACCCAAAGAATAATCGAGATATAATGTTAAGGCACACCATCTTTATTTATTTATAAAAGTAAAAATCAACTATTCTCTTGGTTTTAAATAACGAGGAAAAATAAATCGAACACACTTCAAATCTTAGTCATTGTAGATTATGGTTTTATTTTTTATAAGTGTAAACTAAATGATTTAACTCTTAGATTTTCAATAAAATCAAGAGATAAATTATTAAATTTTACTATAAAAGTGTTTGTTAAATAGATTTTACCCTAATTCTTATTAATATGAATTTGCCCCAAACTCGCATGCATAATTATTTAGGATGAATTGCAAGACAAATTTTTTCGGTGTTCTTCTATCTAGAACAAAACATTTTTATGTCCTACAATCTATCTCAAATAAGGGTGTTGATGTTGATTTTGTTGTTGTATTTTTACTCATTTGATAGATTGCAAATGCAGAAAATCATTATTGCTTCAAGTTACACAAAGAATGGTGCTCAACCTTTGAAAAGTTAAACAAAAAAGGGAGTTTAACTTTTCAGAAGATGAATATCAATGAAAAATCAAGTTCGCATGAGAAAACAAATCTCTAGCATCTTGCATGAGACCTGTACAATATTGGTGAGAACTAAATCTTGATATCAACGGAGATTTATTTCATGCAATGTATTTTTAAAATCCGGTAACCTATGTAGTATGTAAATAAATTAATGTATTAATATTTTGGGTAAACAATGTAACTATTTTTTCGTAAAAAAATAATATTATTACCCCTTGTTGGTGATTTTAGTATCACCAATGTATTTTAGTAGTAATGTGATTTACTAAAGGCCAATGCAATTATACGTTAAGTTCAGAAACGAGTTAGGGAAGTGTGGAGTGCACGCTCGTTGAGCCAATGTATAATTGAATACGAACAATTGAAACGTGGTTCCAAGGGGCGGAGCCCCTGGCGGGGTGCGGGGCAGCACCCCGTTGGAAAATTTTGAACCCTTTTCGCCAACCGACACAACCGATTTCCGAACAGGTGTGTCTTTTCATTTCAGTCTTTTGATCTCCTATCTAAGGAGTCATTTGGCCTCGGTTTCGCACACAGAAAACGACCTTTAATCTCTACATTCGAATCGATTTCTATTGCCAGAAAACCGATTGTTCTTCAAGAATTATCCCCGCAAAGATTTCGTGAACCCAGGCAAGAATAGGGTCGAAATACTTTGTTCGGAAAGTGAACAAACACGATTCTTCGAAGTTATCCAGGATTATCTTACCCTAATTTCTAACACCCCTATGTTTTCTTTCAAAACCGAGAGGTAACCGAGGGGATAATTAAGAGTTTTGTTTTTGATAACATGATAGTTAAGAGTTTTATTTTTACCATATTCACTAGCCTTAAACAAAAAAAATTTGTTCATTTAATGATTATCAATTCTCAAGACTTTGCTCTGAGTGATCCGCGTGAAATTTAAGTGACTTGATTATAAAGCATCTGAATATTGAAAATCATCCTAAATGAAACATGATACACTTGAAACCTAGAGACTCTCTTTTTTTTGTGAGCAGAAAATTTTCTATGATGGATTGCAAGAGAAAAAAATTATTTGGGTTAATGTTTGTTTTAATAAAATATTTTTTAGCAGAAAATCATTTCTTCATCTAACCCTTTTGTTTTATATAAGAGACAAATGCAAGGAAAAGCAATCGAAAACATATTGCACCCAAGATTTTCTCTTCTCGAACTTCAATTATTCGAAGATCTAAAAATCTAGATCTTCATGGAAATTAATTTTATTATAATAATCTCTATAAACAATATAATTTGAGTTTTTTCCAGCTTTTTGTTTCTTATTTGTAAGTTGAGTTGCTTTGTGATTTTGTTGTTGTTAGATCTAGTTTGTGAATCACTTTGAAATTTCATTGCATCCTTATTTGATTATAGTGAAGCACCTTGTTCCAATGTAATTTGTAAACAAATAATTGTATTAATATTTTGGGTATACAATATTATAACGATTTTTAAAAATAAAATGATTTTACCCTCGGTTTTATTAAACCAAGAGATATGATAAGTTAATTTTGAAAATAATAAAAATGAGGTTCTTTGGGATTCGAACTCGTACGTATAATTTTACTTCTCGATATTTAATCCATCGAGGTGATAAGTGAAAATTTATCATGACACTCTTTGTTACGTCACTTCTTTAGCCGAGGTAAATTACATTTCATGTTCGAAGTTAAAAGCGCTTTTGTAGTAGTGGTGGCTCTAATCACCTTTATCGCGTTGTGGAGGCACTTGCACGATTAGCACTCTGATTCTCAACTTTACCTCTCGATTTTTAATCCACCGAAGGGATAAGTGGAAATTTATCATGACGTCCATCGTTACCTTGCTTCTTTAGCCGAGGTAAATTGAAATTCGTGTTCGACGTTAAAAGCGCATTTTGTAGTAGTGATGACTCAAATCACCTTTACGGCGTTGCAGAGGAACTTGCATGGTTAACACTCTAATTCTCAAATCAGTTCAGCATTCAAGGAGAGTAAAGTGAAATTGGAGATCAGAGATTGTGTACCTTTTCATGGCATGTGAATTGTCTTATATATAAGGTCAAGTAGAGTGTGCTTGAGGAGGATTGGGTCGTGGTTTGTTGGGCCTTTGGCACGTCCAGAATTGTTGCCCTAAGGTTGTGTCGAACGTTGAAGGAGATGGGGTAAGCTTTAAGTATCATTGACCGACCTTTAGATGATAGTCTGGTGTGAAGTATGGCTGAATCGCATGGGGTAAGTTTGAAAATTGATGGGGACTTGCGCGTTTAGTGTACTTTTATCATTGAGAAACTTCATCACTGATTCCTAACACATGTGATGATGTGACCAACTAGAGAGTGGTGTAGTCCTTTCATGACCAATAATGACCCTCCTCTTGAATATATTTTCCTTTGAATGAAATATATTTTGCAGAATCTAGCAAAAAAAACCACCACCTTATATGAGGTCGGATCTCCTAGATCTTTAAAAGATATGAGAACAAGTTATCGACAATCTCGTCATAAATAGGACCACAATCAGATTGGGATTAATAAGAAGACACAATAGTGAAAGGAGTCAGTCATCCTTATCATACCGCCAAACTCACCTATCATACTCCTCATTAAACTGTAATGCTTTGAGAGCCAAGAAAACTCAGCAACAAAAGGTTCCCCATGAAAAAAGCACAATTGTTTCCATTTAAGGTTCTAAATTATCCTCTCATGGTCATTTCTCCCACCTCACCTACAACATCATCTTACATTTGGATATAAAGTAGTCTTTAAAATTTGATCTTGAGGGGAACATTGCCTAATGAACTCCCAAAAGGAGTTCAAAATACCAGACCCAACCTTCTTAGACAAAAGTAACTCAAACCAATTTGAAGGGTCATCTTTCTTGGATCCAAGTAGAAATTTTTCTCCACCATGTAGAAAAGGAGCGGCGCTAAAGACCTACCAATTCCAAGGCGAGACAATACAAACACCATAATGAGAAGAAAGAATTTTATTCTAGAGACTAGAACAACTGTAAAGTTTCCATCTCCATTTGGATATAAGGGATATATTAACCATTTGGAGATCATTAACATTAAGACCTCATACTTATTTGGCTTACAAACTTTAGACCACCTAATTCATTGAATTTTAAATTTCTCATTCACCCCCTCCCCACATGAATATCCTTTAAATCTTAACCAAATTCTTCCACACTTCACAAACATCTTAAAAAATGGTAGAAAATCAGAATCGCGTTAAGTATAGAATTAAGAGTAACTATAGCCCTAAGGTAACAATGGACCAAGAATTATGTCTATTCCAAATTAGATATTGCAAATTAAGAATCACAAGTAGATTTCAACTTAGAGTTAACTCATATTGGCAATCCTCAGAAGCGAAAGAGACTCTATCTTATAGTGCAAAAAAAAACTCTTAGCAAGTTGGAGGAAGGATGGGTCAATATTAATCCCAATCACGCTGATCTTATGAAAAATTATCTCCCAGATTATAAGCAAGCTCAAACCCCTCAAAATAACTTGGATAGCTCATAAAGTCTCGATCGACAATTCAACCATGATTAAGGTATCTTCAACATACTGAAGGAGAGACACTTCCAAATTGGAGGGACCAACTTTATGATAAAAAAAAGGCTAAGCTCAGAAGCACGGTGAATCAACCCGCTTAGACCTTCAACCAAAAAAGAAAGATAAAAGGAGTTAAGGGATCTCCCTACTTCAACCGTCTTTAAATCTTGATTTGAGGAGTAATGTAATCATTGACTAGCACGACTTCTTATTATTGATGGCTTGAGGAGTCATGTTGACTATTCACTCTTATAGCTCATTCCAAGGTCTTAGAAAAAGATTTGCAACCGCAAAAACGTAGCAACAAAATATTATCTACAAGTGTCAATACCAATATAATTATCTGTTGTTTTTATGTTAAAAAATAAATTATAATTAATTCACACCGCTACGACTGCATTTATTATCACAACACGTTTGACGATCACGTTACGATCCAAAACGTGAAAGCCTTTATGCATCCAAAGTCAAAGTCGATCAAAATCATTTTTTTAAAACTTGGCTCCTTTTTTTGTGTTGTTATTGCTTGCATTTTATTTTTTTTACAAAATTTGCTTGCATAGTTTTAATAAGCTATTTATTGTGATTTTCTATGTATTGTTGTCTTAACTCTTTTCTCTTTTTCGAAAATAGTTTTTATATATTTTTATTAGCTATTAAAAAAATTCTTTACTAATACATCTCTCTTATTTACAAAATAGTCTCATTGACACACAACACTACACATAAATACAATGTCTACATTTACATTATAGATTATTATTATGTTGTTATTCTTAATTATTTTAACGTTATTTTTACCCTGATAATTGACTTTTAATCCAAACTCACTTTCACATGATGTAACCAAACATGCCCTAAGTCACTACTATCTCATTTTAAAGTCACGAGACGGACTGTCCTCTCTTGAATTCAATAAATATTGTATGTGTGTGTGTGTGTGATGAAGGAACCAAAGTGAGAGAGAGTGTAGCGAAGAACGATAGAGAACTTTCAAAGCTCTTTATCTTCTACCATCACTCAACTATAGCCTCTATATATTTTCTCTTTACTTGGAGTGGTGTACCATAACACCTTCACCATGTAGGTCTCCGTCCCCACATTTGATTTTCTTCTCTTCTCTTCTTCAACTACTACTCTTTTCTCTCTCTCTCTCTCTCTCTTATGACTTTCTTTTTTCCTTGATTTTCGGAGACCGATGGAAATCCATTAGATCTTAACACTCTTCCCGATGACAACTATAGAGATCATCATGCTAAACAACTCCCGACACCATCTCTTCACCACCGTAATTAATCCATTAGTTAATTAGTTAAAACAAATTGCAATTTCGGTGCATACGGATGTTAGTAGATGTGAAGTAACTATAATTTATTCTTCATCACAAAAGCGGCAATATCTTTTGTAGCGACCCTTTTCTCTCTTCATTCATGATCACATACCAAAACAATGATAACTTTTTTTTAATTATCATTAGTATATTTTCACAAATGAAAGTATGAAACACTAGGTGATGATTTGTTTGACCAAGAAAAAAGTGTTAGTTTTCATCATGTTTTAGACCTAGCCTTGTAAAAAAACGAAAAGTGTGGTAGTTGATAAAGTTATTATTATAGATAAATGTAATGATGATTTGATGTTAAAAAAAGGAAAAGGAAGGGTCTCATCAAAGTTACTAAAATAGGATATTTTGCTTACAACAGTTACAGGTTATAAGGAAAAAGGAGGCGGCGAAGATGATAGAAAAGACGAGGTTGAAAAGGTCTATGAATGTAGATTTTGTTCCCTCAAATTCTGTAAATCTCAGGCTCTTGGAGGACACATGAACCGTCATCGCCAAGGCTAGTTGTTACTACTTTCTCTACTTTTTCTTCTCTTTCTTCATTAGTTTTTGCTTTGATTTGATTTGTGAATGCGGTTTTTGAGAAAAGAAAAATTGAACAATGCTCGTCAGCTTCTCCTACGTAATGATCAGAACCTTGTTACTCAAGCTGCCCTTCACATAGGGTATAGTATATTCTACTCAGTTCTACTTCTTCTAAATAATTGATTTATAGTAACGAAAATTACAGGTAATAGGATAAAACCCTATTCCAACGAAGACATTTCGTTTTCAGTTTTAAGCGGTAATGGCTACGACAAAACATTTTTTGGATGTGCCGATACCGATATTTTTACCACCGTTGTATATTAAAAAATAAATTATGATTAATTTACAATGTGATAATTATAATTATTGTCACAAAATTTATATCGATCAACGAAAGTTTTTATAAGTCCGAATTTAAGTTGATAAAAAACGATTGTATGGTATATTATATTTATGTGGACTAATATTTTGTGAAATTGATATTTAGATGCTATCCAACAATGCCTATGAGATTTCAACCATCTTTCACTGGATCATCATCTTCAACTCAAGTGCCACCTCATCAACAGTACTTGTATAATTCATCTTCAAGGCAAATTTCTTTCCCCACACATTTCATTCCACCGCATCAAATGAACGATTACCGTGTGAGCCATCAGCAGCAATATGTGGCAGGTGTGAGCCACCAGCAGCAATATGTGGGAGGTGGAGGAGGTGATAAGTCAAGTTACATGTGCATAGGTGCACCAATTGGACAAAATTTTCCAGATCATACTGCCACGATCAATCGATTTCAAGATGGTAATTTATAATGCTATCATAAAGACACGTTAGAGAGATGATGAATTAATTAAGGTTGTGGTGACAGATAGCTAGGGTTATGAGTCATCATGAGATGAGAAACAACAGTAACTAGGTGGTGCAGCTTTTGAGATCATTGACAACCTCAGCTACTTTGGCATGGAGTTATGGGAATGTCTTTTGTATGTTGGTTTGGTACAAAAACAAGTTGGATATGAACTGAAAGTTTGTGTCACTTCTTTTTGCATCCCAATTACCAACAATTCTAGTATTATTTTATATTTTATTGCATTTTCTAGTAGTACTATTTCTGTTTCATTTTGTAACTTTTGGAGTTTCATACTTCTTTTCTAACTTAATAATCCAAATAAATGTTTCTCACTCTCTAGAGTCAAACCATAATTAGAATATTCTAGTTTCTTGATATGCTCATGGTGTCAGTGTCACACTATGCTTGCACAATTAAGGTAATACCACAAGAAAAAGTGTGATACTCCAGCTGAGAGTTTCCGGTATACATGTTACTAGAATATTCAAACAATCAATCAATCATGTCTACTATATCAATCTAATTTCTTCTTAATACTAGTACTATCTACAAGTGCTTATATTTCTACCAAACTAATTTCAATTATGTTGGGAATTAATTGACCCATTGTTAAAGTTTGGTTTAGTTAAAGTTTCGGCCAAATCATTAACTCATTAATTTGGTAAGTAATGTGAAGAATAATAAATAAGGTAATTTTTTATTTTGGATATTTATAAGTACTGGTAGAGAAACTTTCAGAAAAATACTATTTAGAATTTTAATTAATTTTAAGATAAATTATTATTAAAAAGACCACAATTATCTTTTTGAATAAAATATTAGTATATATCAAGATAGTGCTAAAAAAATAAAGAATCAAAAGTTAATGCATCATTTAATTCTTTAATTTAATTTTAAATTTCAGTTTAGTCATTGATGTAATAAACGTTTGCTTTAGGACCATAATCCTACAAAAATCAAGTGATACACTAAAGAGAGAACATGAATAAGTCAATGGTCTATCTACTAAGATACTCTTTCTATGCAAGGGAGGTGCTTCTATCTTCCAAGTCTTTTTCATTTAACTACCTATCTAAACAGATGTAGTAATTTCAGGATTTTTGCACATCATCAATTTTAGGGAGACTTAGATAGACCAGTTTATCTATACTCTTGATTTTTCTTCTTCTTCCATCACATAGCTATTAAGGTATGGCTTTACCTTTTCAAGATAGCTCTTTTTTTAGTCATGTGTCTTACACTTTCACTATTAAAATACCAAAATTTTGATGAAATTTCAAGAGATGTGTGAGCTATAAATCCTTGGCCTTACACTTCTTCTTTGCTTGAGTTTTCTTCCCTTTATTTTCTTTGGATTTTTGCTGACTATAAAACTTAGGGTATCCATACAATCAATAGCAAAAGGGTCTTATTCTAGCGCCTCAAAAACATATAAACAATAAAGTCACCACCAAATTTATTTATTCCTTAAAGGAAAGGAAAAAGGTCGAGATAACCCACAAACAAATGGGAAATGAATAAGATGATCATCGCAGTCAAATTAGGATTCGTGAGTCTGTTATGCAAGGGAAGTGCATTAGCACCCCTCACATCCATTATACTCAATGGTACTTATTTATTTAGTCTTGTGTTAAATGTTAGCTTATACTTGCTTTTATTATGCGAGAAAGAGAAAAGGAAAGGAGAAATGTTTTTAGCTTTTTAAAAGTGGGCTCGCCAAGATGTCAGAACCTTGTGTTTAACATATTCCCCAAGTGCTATGGAAAATTTAGAGCTTATATAGTTCTCGGTTACTAAAATGTTTGTTGGTTGGTTGATTTTATTTATGAAAATAAAAACGTAATTAATTGTACGTGGACGATAAGACTCACCAAATGATTCACATGTGAGCGAAAGTTTAAAAAAGGACTTGCACTTGGACAATGTTTGATGAGTTTGGATTGTTTTTATCTTTTCTGAAAGAAGACATGAAATGCTTGTTGATTAATTTGAAAGATTTGACGTTAGACCAAGGTTTATTTGTTTTTGACTTTTTATTGAGAAAATGACTTGATGTTAGATCAAGTGTTTATTTGTGATATTGTGAATGATCTATAAACAAGGATTAATGAATGATTGTTTAAGAATGTGCACCTTGATATGATCAAAGGTTTTTTTGAATTGAAAATATAGGTGATTTTATTGTCAACATATTTATTTAATCAATTGAAGTATATTTTAACTAATTAATCAAATTAATGAAGAGATTAACTACCACAAATAAATAATTAAGGAAATTAAAACAACTAATTAATAAAATTAATTAATTAACTTATTTTAGAATTGATAAAAGAAATAAAAAGTGGTGAAGTAGAAATAAAAACATTTGGGTCGAGGGTCCAAGCCCATTGGTTGTGTTAAGAGGCGTTGGGGATTTCATTAGTGAATTATGGTGTGGTATAAGCAAAAAACTGGTTCAGGTTGGGCCATTGTGATTTTCGTGATGGTGATTTTAAGAAAATAAGGTGTGGTTTCAAATTTGTAGTTGGGCCGGACCCAAGGGCCCATTTGGGTCAAGTCAAACAGAACCCTAAGTAATAGAGTTTGGTCGCCCCTGTTCAATTATTAGCTTACTAAGTAATAAAAAAGGAAAACGACGATCTTCAAAGATCATCCCCCGTCTCTCTCGCGTTTTCTTCCTTTGTTTCTCATGGTTCTCTCAAAAAATATCACACACACATTAAATCAATGAGGGTTCTGAGGGATTGAGTGCTTGAAGATGGGGGAGTGTTTCTTGGAGTGAGTTTTTCAGTGGAAGTTTTTGAGTGAGATGAAGGTTAGAGTGAGGGTTTGTGAGTGATTTAGAATGGATATAGTTTCTGTAAGATTTTTGAGGGTTGATTGAGGAGAGTTTTTTCTGCAGAGGTTTGTTATGAGATTTTTGTGGGGTTGAGGAGAAGAGGTTTAGCAGTGTGATTATGGGTAGGGATGTCAATGGGGCGGGGCGGGGCCGGGGGGACACTTCCCCATCTTTTTCCCCGCCATCAAATTCATTCCCCGTCCCCGTCCCCGATCTCCGTCACGGGGGAATTTCTATCCCCATCCCCGTTCCCCGCGGATCCCCGTTCCCCGCGGGGATCCCCATAGATCCTACATTTATTCATTAATATTTTATTTTTCTAAAATGTTTATATTTTCTATAAAAATAAAAAGCACAAAGAATTCACATATTTATTATGTTATTAAAAATACTAGTATTTGACATTTATTATTTTTATTAAAAATACTAATGGAACACAAAATAATAATATTTTTTATAAATTTCTATAAAATGCTATAAAATTCAACAAAATGAACTATAATACTTTTTAAAGTAACAATATGCCTAAACAACTAAAAAATCCAACAACATAATTATGCTTAAAAACTATACTTCATCAAAACTAATAAGGGATAATTATAAAATTTAGCATCATGAGTATGCTTGAAAAGCTAAAAAATACTTCATAATAAGTCAACTAAAAGCAAAAGTCAACATATCTCTATTTGCTCAATTGATAACACACGTAAAGTAGAAATATCAAAATACTTAAAACAAAGTTACATATAAATAAACTAAAATATTAAGCAAAATATCCAAACAAGTAATGATCAATCATGTCTCTCTTTCAACTTCTCCTTGCAAGGTCTTCTTCCTCATTCCACAATTAGATATGACTTTCTTTTCCTACGAAAAGTAAACAATCAATAATTATATTTACTTAAAAAAATACTTTAAAAACTAAAAGGTAATCAACACTAATATGTAAATTACCTTATTATCATCATCATCATCATCATCCATATCTTCATCCACACATTCGAATTGAGTCAACGTTTTTGAATAACCTAAGAAACAAATAGCTAAATTAAAATTTAAAAATCCTTTTCAATTAATCTTGTAAAAGATAAAAATATATTACCTTTTATATCTTTTCGGATCCAATCTTGAGTGCACATCAAAGCCTCTAAAGTGTCTTCCTTCAACCTACTACGTTGTTGACTTAAAACACGACCACTAGTACTAAAGGCGGACTCGAGCAACAGTAGAGATAGGAATTGCTAAAAGTCCCTTGCAATCTTTTGCAAAGTTGGAAATTTCAAACCATTTTGTTTCCACCATCCTAAGATGTCAAAATTTTCCTTTTTTTGTTTATCAAGCAAGACACCATCTTCCAAGTAGGAAGTAAATTCTGACTTGACATTTGTAGTTGAAGTATTTTCCATCACATATTCGAATAAGCCTTCTCCCAATCTTGACTTGTGACATCAATGTCATCTACCAATGTTGATGCACCAACTTCACTACTTGTAGGAACCATATCATTATTTGGTTGATATTCTTCAACTAAATCTTCACACATTGTATTACCTTTTCCAATTCTTTGGGAGCATTATTCCCATACATAAGTGGGAAGAAGTAATTCAACAAAGTTATTTTATATCTAGGATCCAAAACAGCCCCTATTGCCATCACCCCATTAATCAAACTCCAATATTTGTCAAACTTCACTATCATACTTCTTGCCATACTTTGTATAGTATCACTAGAAGAATCTTCCCACTTTCTTAAAGCTAATCTTATTTGACAAACTTTGGGAAAATAAATGTTTGATGTTGGATACTTAGTACCGAGAACAACTCGGTGACACTAAAAATAATTTCAACTTGTCACAAATTTCTCTTGCCATTTTCCAATCTTCTTCACTTGGTGCACACTTATATTGGGAATCACGGCGTTGTTTTAAGCGTTTAAAAACTTGTTCGTAAGGCAATGCGAAGCAAGCATTAAATAAGTAGAGTTCCATCTTGTTCTACAATCTTGTGCAAGCTTCTTTTCATAAGTCATGTTCAATTGATTACAAGTTTCTTTAAATTTCTCCTCCTCTTTGGTGTTGCTACCCAAAACCGACACTTTCCTAATCTTTTCAATTGAACTAGAAATTGTTTGCATGCCATCTTTCACTATCAAGTTTAATATGTAGCAACAACGCATATGAAATAATTTCCTTTTAAAATAAAAGAAGAAGGTGACATCTTATCAATCAAATGGTCAATCGAGCATCATTGGTGCTACAATTATCAACGGTTAATGTTGACAATTTTCTATCAATATTCCAATCCATCAAACAATCTACCAAAAAATCACAAATGACCTCAGCAGTATGTGGCGTAGGGACATAAATGAACCTAAAAATAAATTATAATAAATATCACATAAAATAACTATATTATAATAATAACGTAAATGGAAGGGAAGTTACATGATCCGATTACGCAAAATCCAATTTTCATCAATGTAATGAGTATAAGACATATATCCTTTGTTCGGTTGCTAGCAGTCCACATATCCAGTAGTTATTGCAATGCGGCTTTTATTCTTTGCAAGTATTTTCATTTGCTTTGACTTCTCACTTTCATACAACTTCATTATATCATTCTTCATGGTGTTGCGAGAAACTATCTTGAACAAAGGTTGAAGAGAATGGCTATAATTTCTAAAACCAATATGGTTAACCATCATGATGGGATATTCATGCAATATAATCATCTTCGCGAGTTCATTCCTAGAAACATCTTGATTAAATGTATAATTTCCAACCACAAATGATTCATATACATTTGGATTTTTTTTCACTTTAAGCATGGCTTGTTTTGGACCTCTCTCTGTGCGTTTTGGACATATGCTAATATGATCAAATAAATGTTTAGTACCATTTTTTGTATCACCACCAATTTTCTTATCACAAGATTTGCATATAGCCTTCCAAATGCCTCCTATTTTTTGCCTTTTAAAATAGGGCCAAGCATCTGATTTTAATCCCCTTTTGTTAGGACTTGTAGTGGGTTCAACGGGAGCTTGGGATCTTGATTTTCTATATTTATTTCATTTGGAGTAGATTGAACTTCTGTGTGGTGAAACTCCACTACTTTCTATAGGAACTTCATTCCTTCCAAAGCAACATTAGGACTATTAGATGATTGAACTTCACCAACCATTCTTTTACCAAAACCGCACACACAAACACAAATTTTAAAAGGCTACATGGAAGTAGAACAAAAATAATAAATATATGAAAAATAATAAATAAATGAAATAGTAAATACATGAAATTCACACAAAAATAATTAATAAGAAAAATCTTATATTTCTAAATATATGATGCATTACACATATTTCTAAATATGCCTTATTTATGTAACTTTTCAATTAGAAATAATAACATATATTAATTAATTATATACATTGAGAATACATTTATTTACCTATATACATGATATATTTACTCGTGTAAAAGTTATATGTTATTATTTCACTTAATGGCTTTGGTTTTATAATTAGAAATATAAGTTTTTTTTTATGGGTGATAGCATGATATATTATTGTTTATATGTTATTATTTCATTAATAATTAGAAATATAAGATATTTGGTTTTTTATGGGTGATACCGTGATAGCATGATATATTGATTCATTTAAAAGTAATATTTTTTGTTTAATATAGAAAATTAAATTATAGTGTGATATATTAATAAAAATAGGAAAAGTATATTTTAATATTTTTAAGGAAAAAGCGACGACATTATTTTAATTACAAATGCATAGTATAGATAAAAATGAACACAAAAATATTTAAAAGGAGATAAAATGAGTAATTTTTGATTATTTTATATTTTTTAATATGCAAATGATTTGATAACTCTAAAATTTCTAAACAATTTAATTTAAATTTAATCAAAATAATCAACTTTTCCTATAAGCAATTACATGAACAGGTTTATGAGAATCAAGGAGAAACAATCTACTTTTTCTATAAACAATAATATAAACAGTTTATGAGAATCAAAGAGAAATAATCTATTTTTCCTATAAATAATTACATGAACAAATTTATGAAAATCAAACCTTATTGATGAAATTGTAAGAGTGAATAATGGAAGCACACCAAATAGAGAAGATGGAATTGGAAGAGGAAGATGAATGGAGATTTGATGGAGAAGAAAAAAGAGTCTAACGTGTGAGACTCTAAATGTCTGCGAGAAGAAAATGAAACGCTTCAACTTTTTAGGGTCTAATATTTACATTTCTCTCTTAATAAATACATGAATATTTATTTATTTATTTTATAAATAAACATAAAGGAAATGACTAAAAAACCTAATCTAAAATATATATATATTAAATTAACTATATTAAAATAATAGGCGGGGGGGGTGTATTCCCCGTCCCCGTCCCCGAAATGCTCTCGGGGGAATTTTTCTCCCCATCCCCGCCCCCACGGGGGAAAATTCCCATCTTTGGGGCCCCGAACGGGGCGTTCCCCGTGAGGATCCCCATTAACAGGTCCAAACTGACATCCCTAATTATGGGTGAATTGATTTCTGAATGAAAGGAAGGAATTGGAATGTGAGAACATAAGAGAATATTTGGTGAGAAGAAGGATATGATATAATCAAGTTTGTTAGCATAAGAATGAAGGAATATTGAGATATTTGGATAAGGATCCGATGAAAATTTTGAGAGTTATTTTGTGTTGTGAAAGTTTGTTGTGAAAAGGTTGAGCTGTGATATTTGAGTTTTGTTGTAATCTTGAAACGTATGATCTGTGTAAACCGTACATGTATTTGAGTGCAGTTTTCTTTGTATATTCGACGTTCATCTTTTATTTTTGATTGAGAGAAAATTTCTCTACCATCACAAAAAAAATTGGTAGTGTATCTTCTATCAATCACGTGATGCCATTTAATTTTAATATATTTATTTATTTATAAAATAGTATAATTGTTTGTTGTTTCCAAGACATTTTACATTATGATTGATTGAAGGTATACTACCTAACTTTTTGAGTTTGATAGATAAGAATTCACTTTCAAATTGATATGTATGTATGCGGATGCAGAGAGAATATGGTGATATACAAATGAATCATGTGAAAATCCGATAACAATTCTCTTTTTTTTTATTTGATCAATACCGTACATGTTATGTTATAAGAATGTATTTTGTTTCTTATCTATAATAACAATATTACTATTTAAAATACAAATAAAACTTATTATTATTATTATTATTATTATTATTATTATTAAAAAATTATTACTTAAAAATGTACTACTCGTACACATTTTTTAGTTGAAAGAAAACTAATATGAAAACTAAGTACTATTATTTTCTAAATAACAAAATGGTTTGCTTCTATAAAAATAAAAAACTAAAAAACAAAATTTAATCTATTTAAAAACCAATTATTATCTAAGTTTAATTATTCAATTTAATGTAAAAAAAGGGGGGGAAATTCAATTACTAGAAAAGAAAATTAATAAAATGCAAATGTATTAAGAAAGTTTAATAAAAATGCAAAAAGAAATTGCAGTAAAATATTACTTAAAATAAAATTCAAATATTAAAATATCAATGTTGATGATAGTAGAATGTAAGATTCCATCCGAAAATGCGATATGCAAACGAACGACTATGACCAAAATACAAACGACTTAATACAAATGTATGTTATAGACTAGTAAAATGTACCAAACAAAAATTCCATGACCAAGTGAAACAAATATGATATGCTAATGCAAATGCAAATGAATTAATGACTGAAACTCATGGGCGGAATTTAAGGTACGACAACTGCCTCTATTTAATTATATTTTAGCCTGATAACGTAGATCATTGGCTGTAAAATAATTAAATACAAATAAGACCTGCATTTCGTCCCTTATGCAATGATATTATATGTTACGAATGTATGAATTATACCGCTGGGGAAAAAACGAAAAGTAAACTCTATAGGGATTAATGAAATAACTTAAAAGGAATTCCAATGAGAAAACTTGTTGGGGAAAGGCAGTGGCGCCAACAAAAACGTCCTCAACTAGTGAGTTGATTTTGAACAAAAGAAAAAGCTGACATCAACCAGTGGATTAATGCGGATTAATAACAAAATATTATTAACTAGTGAGTTAAATTGAAGCAAATAAGACGGAACTAACATCAATTAGTGGATTGAGTTTAAACAACAAGAAAGAAAGTCAATATCAACATGTGTATTGATGAAGTGAACAAAAAGGTCATTAAGTAGTGAGTTGAATCTAAATAATCAGGACAAAACTAGCATCAACCAGTGGATTAACAAAAGTTGACACATCGTTCTCAACCAGTGGATTGAGTTCGGAAAATAAGAAAGAAAGATCCAAAATCAACTAGTGGATTGATGAGGGCGTACAAAAAATTTATCATCAACTTGTGAGTTGAATCCAACAAACAAGACTAGCATCAACTAGTAGATTTGGTGAAAGTAGATACATCGTCCTCAACTAGTGGGTTGATTTCAAGAAAAACCTAAAATCAACCAGCGAATTGATGGAGTGAACATAAAAATGTAAATCAACTAAAGATAGAACTCACATCAACCAGTGGATTGATGAGATTTAACACATCGTCTTCAACCAGTGGATTGAGTTCAAAAAAACAAAAAAGAAATCCAACGTGAATCAGTGGATTGATGAAGGTGAACAAGACAAAACTAACATCAACCAATGAATTGGTGAAAGTTAACAAGTCGTTCTCAATCATTGGATTGAATTCAAAAAATAGTAATGAAAACCAACATCAAGAAATGGATTGATGAAGGAGAATAACACATAACTTACATCAACCAAATTGTCATCAACTAGTGAGTTGAATCAAACAAACAAGACATAACTAACATCAACCATTGGATTGATGGAAATGAACAATACAAGGTCAACATTAACTTGTGGATTAATGAAGGTAAATAACAAATTATCATTAACTAGTGAGTTGAATACAAAAAATAAGAACTAACACAAACAAGTTGATTGAAAAAAAAGAACAAGACATATATGATATCAACTAATGGATTGATGTAAGTAGACACATCATCCTCAACAGTGGACTAATTTCAAAAAACAAGAAAAACCCAACATCAACAAGTGGATTGAAAGATGCATACAAAAAGATCATCAACTAGTGAGTTGAATCATAACAAACAAGATAGAACTAATATCAACTAGTGTATTGATGAGAGACGACTTATCGTCTTCAACTAGTGGATTAGGTCTAAATGATAAGAAAAAGCCAACATCAACCAGTGGATTGATGAGGAAACACAACAAATTTGTCATTAACCATTGGATTGATTCCAAACAAACATAACTAACACCAACCAGTGGATTGATGAAAGTCGATCAATGGATTGAGTTCAAAAAACAAAAACAAAAAAACATCAATTAGTGGACTAATGAAATTTGACACATCATTCTTAATCAGTGGATTGAGTTTGAAAAACAAAAAGAAATATCCAACATAAACCATTGGATAGATGAGGATAAACAACAAAATTGTCATCAACCAATGACTTGAATCCCATAAACAAGAAATAAGTGACACCAACTAGTTGATTAATGAGAGGCAACAAATGGATGAACTAATTAACTTCAAACAGAAGGTGAAGGAAAACTGTAACACCTTTCTAAAAAACCCGCGAAATGTAAAAATTATTTCAGAGTAACATGTCATCAAGGATGCTATAATTCATTATGATAAAATTTACGCATGTCATGCTTATCTGAGGAACATAAACCAATTAAAATAATTGAAATAAACATGTTTAACACAACGGAAAATATTCATAGCTCTTGGATAATTCAAAACATCAACAATAAGGTCACAACCTTAGTTCCACAAAATTATTATCCAATTAAAGCATTTAATCAAAATAAGAGTTTAATAATAACTCTAAACAAATAAACGTTCCTCAGTGTTACAAATCAGAGCATGACACCGGACTCGACAAAACATAATAGTTTAGCTTTACGAGCTATCCTCACCAAAGCGCCTAAGCTGCTAACTTCAATCTAAAAATGATCAACAGTAAGGGTGAGACTAAATTACAATTATTATACGTTATAAGCTCATAAGTAAGTAGAATTTCATAAGCAAGTCATTTCACCCTATTCAGCATATTTCAGATTTATCATTTTATCTCCAAACAGTACATAAGTCATCAATCAACAATAACATACAACAATCACATTATAACACTGGAATTCTTCCAATCATGTTATAACACATACAATTAACGCAATGAGACACCGACTCTATGCATGTGGTACCAATTGTGAATTAAATTCACTACACCGTTCTGTTCCAACTCGAACACAGGTATCACCCTCCGTTCCATTCCAACCCATAAACGGATACGCCTCACCGCCCATTCCAACTCGGAAACAATTATGGAAATTTCACTAATTCCACACAATGGGCATTAGCTACTACGACAATGATATGTATGCATGCACATCTTTAAAGCATGCATTATCAACACTGAATATGATAACAACTTCTATCATAAATAACTTCCAATCATATACAACATATACAAGAAATTACATTCACAACTCGTAATGTTATCGCAACATACACAATTCAACAACATCATGTATTCATAACCACACCACATTGTCACATATATTCACCGGTATTCACACAATGTATAAAACAACAAAATTAGATAAAAAATAGAGACTTTTAAAATAAATCGAGTTACTGCCAATTTTTCCATTTCATAAAATAAAATATTTTATTTAAGTTACAACGTCCAAAACGGCGATTAAAACGGACTTAGGGTTTAGAAGTTATGAATTTTCAAAATAAAGTATTTTTCAGAAAAACTTCAGTGGTAACCGGTTACCACCAGGAGGGTAACCGGTTATCACGAGAACAGAAGCGTGATTTTTTCGTTCAATAGCGAGGTAATCGGTTACCACTCTAAGGTAACCGGTTACCACGAGACCTGTAGCAAAAATGCAGTATTTGACAGCAACCGAGTTATCCCAAATCATTTCAATTCCGACCCCAATCTTATGTAACACCAAAACAGCTCTACAAACATGATTATAATGCATTACTATCATGGTATAACATCATATAACAACACTATAACATCAATTTGACTCAAATTCACCAAAATCATGCATTAGGGTCTAAAATTCCTAAACCTTAATATCCTAAATTGGGATTTCTAATCTACTCAATCCATTCATATTATCTCAAAACCTATAAAGCATAATAATCGGAGAAGTCACCCCTTACCTTAGCCAAATTCTTGAGTTCTTGAATCCTCTTCTCTTTTGATCTTCTTCTCCCGTATGTTCTTCTTTTATCACACTTTTGTTCCAATTTTCCTTTTCTTTTCTAATTCCTTATATTAAATAATAATAATAAAATATTATTAGTGAATTTTTTACTTTCACCTCCCTTTTTCTACTAATCACACTTAAGCCCATTTCCTTTTTTCTAATTTCCAACATTTATTTAATTTCCAATAATTCTCCAAAAATCCAATTTAATTACTTAATAATTTAAAATTCTAAATTATTAGCAATTATAAATATGGGATGTTACAAAAACTGCTCTCAACCAATGGATTTCTTAGAATTAACCATAAAGTAAATGATTAACTTTAATATGAGGGTTGCTTTGAATTAACTGGAAAGTAAATGACTAACTTCATCCAGTGGGTTGCTTTGAATTAACTGGAAAGTAAATGACTAACTTTAACCAGTGGGTTTTCGAGGGTCGACAAGAAGATAAATGATAAATTTCAGCCAGCAAGCTGAAATTATAATGATGAAATTTCCTTGGTATTAAGTGTTGATTTGTAGATGAATCTGCTTATTTTGAACAATAATTTTAATGTGATGATTATGCAAACTTTTGAAAATAAATCATTTATTGAAATGGTATTGTGGTATGCAATGGCTAGATCTTTATGAGGATGCAATGACAATTTGAAATTGAAGATGTGAAAAATGATGTGATAACGTGTTATCAACACCAAGGGTTTTAGCAAACACTTAGGATAAAGGTTAACGCAACATTGTTGTAGTATACATTCAAAAGAAACATTGCTTCAATTAAGTTTTTTGAATGTTGTAACGTGGTCTGGTTCACGGTTTATGAAACAAAGGCTATAAGGCTCAAATTTTGATGTAAACTCACCTTATTCTTCGTGATGTTCTCCGCTCCTATATTCAAATAACTTGACACACACATTCGACTTCCAAGAGAAATTGGAAATGACGACGTGATGACTTGAGAACTAATGCTCTTTGAGGTGGAGGCCACCTATTCTGCTTTAGAAGTCACACAACCTTGTTCTTGCTTTAATTTGTGAAGATTTTTCTATGATCTTTCTTTTGATTTGATTTTTTTGCTTTTGTATCCTTAACTTTTTCCCAGACTGTTTCCTTTGAGTTTTTAGACCAGAGGGATGTCTTGATTTTTGCCTTAGCCGTTCTATGTTCTCGACTTAGCGTACTTTTCTTTGATTTTATTTTTTATGATTCTTCATTTTTGTGTTTGAAAAACTTGGGTGACAGTGGTTTGTCTGATGTGAGAATTTGATGGTTGTAACTTCCATAGTGATGGTTCAAGATAAACAAGTGTTGTAAACTTTGAATTTTCATTTCTTCTTCGACATTGTGTACAAAGAGAGATATGGTTAAACCTCTTTGAAGGTATCTGAATATTTTAGAAGGATTATCTTAGAATGTAATGCATTAGTCATTTTAACTAAATAGCTACTCTGCCTCGGGTTAAGATAAAGAGTTTTGATTGTATAAAGAAAGAAACTCCAACTTCTAGGCTCAAATGGGTTAAGAAGGGATTATCTTCCTTATATCTCATGTGTTTGGGTATTTTAAGCAATGCATGTACATCATCAGCAAAGTTTTATTTGAAAGTATATTGTTGCAAATTGGGTATTCGTTTTTCACCATTCTCCCTCCAATCTTTGCTTAAACGGAAAGTTGATAAAGAAAGTGAAGTGGAAATAAAAGTAATATTGTTTTTGTGATTTTTGAGTGATACTAAGGAAATTAAAGCAAGTGAACATGATATTATTGATTCAAAATATGAAATTCTCATTTCATTAAAATAACGATTAAAAATAACAAAGTTCAAATGCTAAACAACATATTACAAACAAGAAAATTTGCAGAATGTAATGATAAAAGGCCTAGTGACTATCATCAACAAGGATGAGCATTTTTGTATGATCTACTAGCTTTAGGAGCGTTCCCTGGTGTTTTGGCACTTGTTAGGGCATGATATTGTTCATCATATTGTGCGATGAGGCAGGTCCACCTTGGTGGTTAATGCTCCAAGAATTTATATGGTTTTGACCACAGAATCTTTGAATTCACTTCTTGTCCCTGATCAAGGTTTTCCATATTTCTTCGAGAAATATTGCACGTCTCGTAAGGATGTCAAGAAATCAACTTGCCTTGTTAACTACTTGAATTGAAATAGGTTAATGAGTCTTTTGGTTTTTGTGGTAAAAATGCATGCATGATGAGGAATGAAAATGCATAATGAAATGTAAGGTTATATTATGTATGAATGCGATTAGGGAATGTACAACATAATTCAACCAATTTACGTGTAAGTTCTTCATGACAGGAATATTTGGATACTTGGTACATAATTATTCACACTATATGACGAATCTAAGTTTTTATGGTTCTTAGAGTCATAAATCTCTATTGAAAGAATTATTACCATAAAGACTAGTCGGAATATGATAATACCCTCAAGAGGAGCTCCTCTGAGAGCGGTCTTAGTAACCACTGAAAAGGATTCTAAAAGGTTCTCAGAATCGTAGATCGAGGTTGGAAATACTACCGTCATTACGACTAACCATAATACATTAATACTTTTAGTGGATCTCATCTTATTTGGGTTTACACACCAACCCAACGAGTTCAAGGTCTTGCGCGTCAATACTACTCAACCGCCTCCGAACTTATGTTTTTTCTCATAGCTCGGGTGTAGAGCTTTTCACAATGCCCAAATACCAAAAGATTCCAATCGTACGATAGGATAAGAAAACATACAGTGATTAAGGCAAATAAAATAACAAGTAAATAAATCTAACTAGATCACAAGAACAAACTAAACTATGGTGGATTCGCTTAGGTTCCCTAAGTGAAGTCACCCACCGAAGCAACTTGAAAAAAATATTCAAACAATGAAGTCACCACCGATTTTATTTATTCTTTAAAGGAAAGGGAAAATATCGGGAAAAATCACAAACAAACGGGAAATTAATAAGATGGTCATTGCAACCAAATTAGGGTTCGAGAGTCGGTTATGCAAGGGGAACGTATTAGCGCTCCTCACATCTATCGTACTCGATGGTACCTATTTAGTTAGTCTTGTGATCGAATGTTATCTTATATCTGCTTGCTTTTATTATACGAGAAAGTGAAAAAGAGTGGAGAAATATTTTTGTTTTGTTTTTTGAAAGTAGGCTCTCTAAGATGTCAAAACCTTGTGCCTACGTATTCCCCAAGTGCTATGGAAAAGTCATAGCTTACATAGTTCTTGTTGAACTAAAATATTTGTTGGTTGGTTGATTTTATTTATGAAAATATGAGCTTAATCATACGTGGATGATAAGATTCACCAAGTGATTTGCATGTGAGAGAAAGTTTGAAAAAGCGCTTGCACGTGGGCAAGGTTTGATGAGTTTGGATTATTTTTATCTTTTGTGAAAGAATTCATGAAATACTTGTAGATTAATTTGAAAATATTTGACGTTGGACCAAAGTTTTTTTTTGTTGCAAAAATAACTTGATGTTGGATCAAGTGTTTATTTGTGAAATTGTGAATGATTAATGAACAAGAATTGATGGATGATTGTTTATGAAAATGCACCTTAATTTGATCAAGGATTTTTTTTAATTAAGAATAAAGTTGATTTTATTGTGAACATTTTTATTTAATCAATTGAAATATATTTTAACTAATCAATCATATTAATCAAGAGATTAACTACCAAAATTAATTAATCTAGTAAACATAATTAATTAATTAAGGTGATTAAAAAATTAAAAAATTAAATTAATTAATTAAATTATTTTCGAATTGATTAAAGAAATAAAAAAGTGATGAAGTAGAAATAAAAACATTTGGGCCGAGGGTCAAGGCTCATTGGTGTGTTAAGAGGCGTTGGGGGTTGATTAGTGAATTATGGTGTGGTCTAATCAAAAAATTAATCTGAGTTGGGCCATTGTGATTTTTCGTGATTTTAAGAAAATGAGGGTGTGGTGTTCAAATTCGTAGTCGGGCCGACCCAATGGCCCATTTGGGTTAAGCCAAAGAGAACTATAAGTAACAGAGTTTGGCCATCCATGTTCCATTATCAACTTACTAAGTAATAGAAACGGAAAATGATTATCTTTAAAGATCATCCCATATCTCTCTCGTGTTTGCTTCCTCTATTTCTCATGGTTCTCTAAAAAATATGAAACATGTGTAAACAACGATAACAACATGGACATACCCTCATCCCATTTCAAACCCCTATATCCCCGTGTTTTATATATATGATTATGTGTTACAAGTTTTAAAAAAATAGATAAAAAAAGGAAATGGAAAGCAAAAAATAAAAAACAACAACCAACAACGGTGAAACTACCACCGAAACCAATTCAACGCAACTCCAGGTACTTTGTTTATTTCTTTTGCTCTGCGATCTGACTACATTATTCTTCCTCTGATCTATTATATTCTTATATTCTTGTTGATGATTGATGATGTGTTATTTTGTGTGGTTTTTGAATTGAAGGTTTGCGATTAGTGTGGTTGAAGTGATGGTTCTGAGGGATTGAGTGCTTGAAAGTGAACAAGTGTTTGTAGGAGTGGGTTTTCATGTGGAAGGTTTCGAGTGAGATGAAGGTTAGATTAGGGTCTGTGAGTTATTTGGAAGAGGCAAAGTTTCTGTAAGATTTTTGGGGGTTGATTGAGGAGAGTTTTTTTCGTAGAGGTTTGTTATGAGATTTTTGAAGGGTTGAGGAGCAGAGGTTTATTAGAGTGATTGTGGGTGAATTGGAGTATAAATGAGAGAAGGATAAGATAGAACCAAGTTTGTTAGGATAAGAATGAGGGGATATTGAGATATTTGGATAAGGATCCAATAGAAAAAGGGAAATGAAAAGTAAAAAATACGAAACAGCAACCAACAACGGTGAAACTACCACCAACACCAATTCAACGCAACTTCAGGTACTCTGTTTATTTCTTTTTCTCTACAATAAGTCTCATGGTTGGCCTTTTGTATTTCAACAATTCAATTTTGAATTGTTTAAGTATCTACTTAATGATTTTATGTATGTAATATACGTATAAAATCATATATAAGATTCCCACAACCAAAGTATAAAAAAATTAATTTTCTAAATTTCCAGATTTTTTTTACTTTGGATAATGATTGAGACTTAATAGTATCCCTTTATAATTGAGACATACCTTAGTTTATTGTCTTTCATGTCAATTTTATTTCCAACTATATATATATATATATATATATATATATATATATATATATATATATATATATATATATATATATAATCTTTTGTGATAACCGGATGATATCCTGAGAACTAAGTATCTAAATACCTAATACAAAAGAGATTCGTCGAAGATCTTTCATATTGTTAGAGATTTCTTGGTTTAACACAACAATCATATATCATTGCTGACTAAATAAAATTGACACATTAAACTAGGAATATAAACTTACTCCCACTAAACTTTTAAAACCCAATAATTTTTCATAATAGAAATCTCAAAACCAAACGAGACAATTACCTTATGAAATATTGTGGTATCACTAATGAGACAATTTCATTAACTTATAAATGGATTTTATCTGTTTGGAAACCATAAACTTTCTAGATATTGATACAAAAGTTTCTCTCGTTGCAGCATATTATTTTTCTTAATGTCTCCATTAAGAAACACTAACTTGATATCCATCTTACGAAACTTCAAAATTATAACAAGTAACAAGTGTCACAACTATCATAATAGAGTCTTTCGATCATACTGAATGGAATTTCTCTTTTCAGTCAATTCTTTATGACACTTGACGCTCTAGTTCTTGAGAATGTTGAGTTTGATCTTCAAGGATTAATTTCTTATTTTAATTGAGAGAAAGAACAATAATATTCGTATGGGGGTCCAAATTTTCTATATAAATAGCAACTATATAAATTGAGTTATAACCAATTTTTTCTCACTCAATTTTTTTCTTTGAACATATCTCTCCCCCAAACTCAATATTCTCGAGACACATTATAATATTTGTCTCAAAATATTCTTTAACTTGAGACAAGTTTATATTTCTCAAACTTTTTAACAATTATAGATTATCACAAGTCATGACTAAATTAATTATAATAATATTTAAATTTAAAAGACAAATCTAATCCATCATTTAAAAAAAAATTATAATATTAAAATAAAACTTTATTCATTCACCAAATTGTCTTTTATATACAAATTTAAGCTTATAATGACAATCTAAAATAGTTAAAAGTAAATAAAAAATATCAATCTTCACCAAATTTGTTCCCTTTAAATTGATGTATATTTCAACACCATTGAAAATTTACCAGTTCAGATCATATTTTCTTTTTATTCTTTATTTATCCTTATCATTTGAAGTATTTCTCAAATGAGCAATATTTTATTTTCTCTTGCTTCAATCTTTCATTTATTGCACATTTATAAAATTATTCTTTTAAAGAATAATTTTTAACTTTAATAGTTATAAACTTAATTGTGCAAAGAAAATATCATATGCTAAATTTTCAACAAAGTCGCCTAATTGACAAAACAATAGTGTTTTAGCAAGATTAAATAGTTTCATAATATGCTTATGATACTTTCTTTGCTTAATAATCTTCATGAAAAGTCATCACTCCAATGAGAGATTGTCTTTTGCTTTATTGCTTTATAAACACTAGATTTTAAGTAAAAAATAATATGATAAAATTTATATCATCTTAAATATCACCTCTAATGTCTCTGGATTGTAATACTTTAAGATTATAGAAATGTGTAATTTGGAGTGTAGTCGCTTTTAAACTTGAGTCTCACTTTAAATATACTAAATTGTGAAAGAATTTGAGTTTCTCCATCCTTATGTAAGGTATAGATCTAAAAATTATAATGTTCATATTTTATTCTTAAAAGTTTAATACTTTAAGATTATAGAACTGTGTAATTTGGAGTGTAGTCGCTTTTAAACTTGAGTCTCACTTTAAATATACTAAATTGTGAAAGAATTTGAGTTTCTCCATCCTTATTTAAGGTATAGATCTAAAAATTATAATGTTCATATTTTATTCTTAAAAGTTAAAACTTTTGATAATTAAAATCTAACTTATTTTGCATATATATAAACTATATTAGTTTATAGAGGAAAAAAAATGCACTCACCAAAATAACAAGTTCACCATTGATATTAAGTCCTTAGACAATAAAATCAACTACTAGTAATCTTTATTTGTAATGATCAAACACTGATAAATAATATTTCTAAACAATAAATTTTTACAATCGTCACATGTTTAACTTATATGTGTGAGGGCAATCAAATAAACACCTGAAAGATTTACACTCATACAACATCATTACAGATATGACAATAAATTATTATTATTATTATTATTATATATATATATATATATATATATTCATCTTTACTTATAAATTAAAATACTCAGACAAGATATCAAACAAATCATTAATTCTTAATCTTTGATTGCAAAAATTAACTGTAAACGATATTCTCACGCAATGATCAAACATTAGTAATAAGTATGGTTAGATAATGGACGTCTTTGACATCAATCATTATCCACATGGATAAAATTAATAACTATTACATATTTACCATCACACATATGTAATTGTTCGGCCAAATTATGTCTTTCTTTTGGTAATTATAACAGTTCACATGAACAATTACACACTACATCTTTTATAATTTTGATTAAATCAAATTTACACAATAGAGATTATTTTGCAACATGTTGTTTTAACCAACTCAACCAAAATTATTAGATATTTTAATAAATTCAATGGGAAGATTTTTAAATTTATAAGGCACTACCACAAATATAGTCATATTCATTTAGGATATCATTTGATAATAATATTATTTCTAGAAAATTCTTTGTGAGTGAAAAAATTCATAATAAAACATAAATTTTATAAATTTATACAAATTTCCTGATTAAAAAAAATTATTGTACAAAAATTAATAACAATAACCTTAAATAACATAATCCTACTAAATGTATAGTTTCAAATCAGATAAATATTAAAATATTACAACATGTTGTTGATGATTTTATATGTATGGTGAATGTATGTAGTTCTAAAGGTTTGTTTAGAAGATGAGATTATTACATCGTATGTGGTTTGAGTATTTTTCCAACCCCTTATCGAATATATAACTTTTTGAATTGAATTAGAAAATTATAATATGAGATATTAATTTATATTAGAAAAAAATTACACTTACCAATCTTATACAAGATTTTTTCAACTCATTATCAGCATTTCGCTCTTTAACGGTTAGAATTTGGTTTAATACTTATAGTTCTTCAACTGTCCCTTCCTTCACCTCTAATTTTGTTTGCAAAGTATATAATATTTTGAAAAATGAACTAGAGATGAAGGAAGAGGAGGTTAAAGAACTAGGAGCATTGAAACAAAATATAATCTTTGAAGAGCGAAATGCGGATAATGGGCTGAAGAAATCTTATATAACATGGATTAGTGTAACTTGTTCTTCTTATATAACTTAATCTGTCATAGTATTAATTTCTATATGAAATTGAAACGTTATATGTTTAATGAGCATTGAGGAAATAAACATTCCACATAATTTATAAACATTCCAATCCATCTTAAATCTATTAGAAAAGTGTGGTCGATAAGCCCGCTAAATATAATTGAGTTTAAAAATTTAGTCTGTCCTACTAAAATAAAGGATTGATTGGTGACGGATTTGTCTACCTATTTATTTATTTTCTATTTTTTTATTGATTCATAATCATTTTTTTTTCTTTTTTTTTTACAATACTCTCTCTTCCTATGATCTATTTTAGACCATTGCAACACTTACTAACAATTACGTAAAATAAGAAAATACTGATAATATATTATATATATATATATATATATATATATATATATATATATATATATATATATATATATATATATATATATATATATATATATATATATATATATATATATTCACTATAATACAATGATATCTCTCATTCACATATTAGTATAAACAAGACAACAAAATATGAAAAATTAATTTGATTAATTTGATAGGATATATTATATTTCACAAAGTGATTAATATCACAATCTTGTTGCATATATTAGTATTTATTTACTAGTGAATTCAAAGGTCAAAGTTTGCCAACAACAAATATTCTAAAAATACCTATATAGTACTATTGGTATATATGGTTGCATAGCCCAACCATTTACAATATTATAAAACCTACCCCTATTTTAATCTTTGAAAAAGTTATGTGCCTTCTTAGATTTCATTCTTTTTTTCATTCATTTTTTTTATTTGTAACTATAAGGTTAATTAGGATTACGAAGGATAGGTGTGACAAAACAGATCACAATTCGTAAATTAAAAAATAACACATTTAATTGTCGAGGTTTAAAATCTCCTCAATCTATTATATCACAGACATGAATTCACCCGGTAGCAGTGGCACTACATATTATAACTACTAATTAATAGAAAAAATTGATAAATTGCTTTGGTATAAATGAATAAAAAAATAATAAATTCGTTTTGTGTAAAAAAAATAATTAAAAAACCCACCATTTGAGAGTTAGAAACTTAGGTAATTAATGTGAAGTACTTTATTATTATGGTCACACGGCTTATGTGAAAAACACCGATCACCTCCTACGTCATAATGATTGGTCAAACATGATTGTATTTCTTTTTCGCCCATAGTGATATGACTTTTATATAATAGTGACATAATTATTAAAAGGATAAAGATAACCTGTGCCTTAAGGGCACATGTTAAGAAACCTAAGATACACAATTTATATTAAAAGTAGTAATAAACACATTAATTATTAACTTTTAATTAAGATAATGCATAATTTTCAAGAATTTTTTTTCACTTTTACCTCTTAACATGTGTTCGAGCACATGTTAGTATTACCTTTATTAAAAATATAAAAAATATATATATTTTTAATATATTTTAATAAACTATTATTGAAATGAATGGATCTAACACTAAAAAAGGGTTTGAAACCAATTTAACAATGAAAAGATAGAGAGTGATAATTAAAATTTATTAAATATATTATACTATTAATAAATTAAATGTTAAATAATGTGTGTTAATTTTGTCTTTATGAATATAAGAACTTAATACTTAATTATAAATTACATGATAACCAAAAGAAACCGACAAAATTAATTCGAGGAGAAGTTGTTATTACGTAGCATTAGGAGCGTCAAAATATGTTGTTCGCTCTGCGTTCTCCAATCCGTCTTAAATCTATTAGAAAAGTGTGGTCGATAAGCCCGCTAAATCTAATTGAGTTTAAAAATTTAGTCTGTCCTACTAAAATAAAAGATTGACTGGTGACGCATTTGTCTACCTATTTATTTATTTATTTTCAATTTTTTTTTCACAATACTCTATCTTCCTATGATCTATTTTAGACCATTGCAACACTTCTAACAATTACGTAAAATAAGAAAATCGTGATAAATGTATTTTATATATATATATATATATATATATATATATATATATATATAATTTACTATAATAGTGATTATTATCACAATCTTCTTGCATATATTAGTATTTATTTACTAGTCAATTCAAAGGTCAAAGTTTGTCAATAACAAAAATCCTAAAAATACCTCTATAGTACTATTGGTATATATTGTTGCATAGCCCAACCATTTACAATATCATAAAACCTCCCCCTATTTTAATCTTTGAAAAAGTTAAGTGCCTTTTTAGATTTCATTCTTTTTTTCATTCATTTTTTTTATTTGTAACTATAAGGTTAATTAGGATTACGAAGGATAGGTGTGACAAAACAGATCGCAATTCGTAAATTAAAAAATAACACATTTAATTGTCGAGGTTTAAAATCTCCTCAATCTATTATATCACAGATATGAATTCACCCGGTGGCAGTGACACTACATATTATAACTACTAATTAATAGAAAAAATTGATAAATTGCTTTGGTATAAATGAATAAAAAAAATAATAAATTCGTTTTGGGTAAAAAAATAATTAAAAAACCCACCATTTGAGAGTTGGAAACTTAGGTAATTAATGTGAAGTACTTTATTATTATGGTCACACGGCTTATGTGAAAAACACCATACTTACGATCACCTCCTACGTCATAATGATTGGTCAAACATGATTGTATTTCTTTTTCTCCCATAGTGATGGCTTTTATATAATAGTGACATAATTATTAAAAGGATAAAGATAACCTGTGCCTTAAGGGCACATGTTAAGAAACCTAAGATACACAATTTATATTAAAAGTAGTAATAAACACATTAATTATTAACTTTTAATTAAGATAATGCATAATTTTCAAGAATGTTTTTTCACTTTTACCTCTTAACATGTGTTTGGGCACATGTTAGTATTACCTTTATTAAAAATATATAAAAAAAATATTTTTAATATATTTTAATAAACTATTATTGAAATGAATGGATCTAACACTAAAAAAGGGTTTGAAACCAATTTAACAATGAAAAGATAGAGTGTGATAATTAAAATTTATTAAATATATTATACTTTTAATAGATTAAATATTAAATAATGTGTTTTAATTTTGTCTTTATGAATATAAGAACTTAATACTTAATTATAAATTGCATGATAACCAAAAGAAACCGACAAAATTAATTCGAGGAGAAGTTGTTATTACGTATCATTAGGAGCGTCAAAATGTGTTGTTCGCTCTGCGTTCTCCAATCCGTCTTAAATCTATTAGAAAAGTGTGGTCGATAAGCCCGCTAAATCTAATTTAGTTTAAAAATTTAGTCTGTCCTACTAAAATAAACGATTGACTGGTGACGCATTTGTCTACCTATTTATTTATTTATTTTCAATTTTTTTTCCTTTTTTTCACAATACTCTATCTTCCTATGATCTATTTTAGACCATTGCAACACTTCTAACAATTACGTAATATAAGAAAATCCTGATAAATGTATTATATATATATATATATATATATATATATATATATATATATATATATATATATATATATATATATATATATATATATATATAAAATTACTATAATACAATGATATCTCTCATTCACATATTAGTATAAACAAGACAACAAAATATGAAAAATTAATTTGATAGGATATATTATATTTTACAAAGTGATTATTATCACAATCTTCTTGCATATATTAGTATTTATTTACTAGTCAATTCAAAGGTCAAAGTTTGCCAATAACAAAAATCCTAAAAATACCTCTATAGTACTATTGGTATATATTGTTGCATAGCCCAACCATTTACAATATCATAAAACCTCCCCCTATTTTAATTTTTGAAAAAGTTAAGTGCTTTTTAGATTTCATTCTTTTTTTTTCATTCATTTTTTTTATTTGTAACTATAAGGTTAATTAGGAGTACGAAGGATAGGTGTGACAAAACAGATCGCAATTCATAAATTAAAAAGTAACACATTTAATTGTGGAGGTTTAAAATCTCCTCAATCTATTATATCATAGACAATCCACCCGGTGGCAGTGGCACTACATATTATAACTACTAATTTATAGAAAAAATTGATAAATTACTTTGGTGTAAATGAATAAAAAAATAATAAATTCGTTTTGTGTAAAAGAAATAATTAAAAAACCCACCATTTGAGAGTTAGGAACTTAGGTAATTAATGTGAAGTACTTTATTATTATGGTCACACGGCTGATGTGAAAAACACCATACTTATAACCACCTCATATGTCATAATGATTGGTCAAACATGATTGTATTTCTTTTTCTGCCATAGTGATATGAGTTTTATATAATAGTGACATAATTATTAAAAGGATAAAGCTAACACGTGCCTTAAGGGCACATGTTAAGAAACCTAAAGATACACAATTTATATTAAAAGTAGTAATAAACACATTAATTATTAACTTTTAATTAAGATAATGCAGAATTTTCAAGAATTTTTTTTCAGTTTTACCTCAACATGTGTTCGGGCACATGTTAGTATTACCTTTATTAAAAATATTATAAAAAAATAATAATTTATTTTAATAAACTATTATTGAAATGAGTGTATCTAACACTAAAAAAGGGTTTGAAACCAATTTAAGAATGAAAAGATAGAGTGTGATAATTAAAATTTATTAAATATATTATACTTTTAATAAATTAAATGTTAAATAATGTGTTTTAATTTTATCTTTATGAATATAAGAACTTAATACTTAATTATAAATTGCATGATAACCAAAAGAAACCGACAAAATTAATACGAGGAGAAGTTGTTATTACGTAGCATTAGCGGCGTCAAAATGTGTTGTTCGCTCCGCGTTCTCCAATTCGTCTTAAATCTATTAGAAAAGTGTGGTCGATAAGCCCGCTAAATATAATTGAGTTTAAAATTTTAGTCTGTCCTACTAAAATAAAGGATTGACTGGTGACAGATTTGTCTACCTATTTATTTATTTATTTTCTTTTTTTTTTATTGATTCATAATCTTTTTTTTTCTTTTTTATTTTCACAATACTCTCTCTTTCTATGATCTATTTTAGACTATTGCAACACATACTAACAATTACGTAAAGTAAGATAAATGTATTTTATATATATATATATATATATATATATATATATATATATATATATATATATATATATATATATATATATATATATATATATATATATATATATATATATATATATATATATATATATATATATATATATTATTTAATTTACTATAATACAATGATATCTCTCATTCACATATTAGTATAAACAAGATAACAAAATATGAAAAGTTAATTTGATAGAATCTATTATATTTTACAAAGTATTTATTTACTAGCCAATTCAAAGGTCAAAGTTTGCCAATAACAAAAATCCTAAAATACTGTTGATATATATTGTTGCATAGCCCTCATTTACAATATGATAAAACCTCCCCGTGTTTTAATCTTTGAAAAAGTTAAGTGTCTTTTTAGATTTCATTCTTTTTTTCATTTATTTTTTTTATCTGTAACTATAAGGTTAATTAGGAATACGAAGGATAGGCGTGACAAAACAGATCGCAATTCGTAAATTAAAAAATAACACATTTAATTGTCGAGGTTTAAAATCTCTTCAATCTATTATAATTTATATCATAGACATGAATCCATTCGGTGGCAGTGGCACTACATATTATAACTACTAATTAATAGAAAAAATTGATAAATTACTTTGGTGTAAATAAATAAAAAAATAATAAATTCGTTTTGTGTAAAAAATAACACATTTAATTATCGAGGTTTAAAATCTCTTCAATCTATTATATCATAGACATGAATCCACTCGGTGGCAGTGGCACTACATATTATAACTACTAATTAATAGAAAAAATTAATAAATTGCTTTAATGTAAATAAATAAAAAAAATAATAAATTCGTTTTGTGTAAAAGAAATAATTAAAAAACTCACCATTTGAGAGTTAGAAACTTAGGTAACTAATATGAAGTACTTTATTTTCTATAAATTTTATTATAATGTCTTTTAATTGTTAAATTAGTTTTCAGAACTTTTTTTTATATTGATCACTCAATCTTTGATATTATACTAGTAAAATATATTTAAAATAAATATTTATTATTTTACTTTTATTTATTAATAATTATATTTAAATAATATTCATTTCTAAAAAACATATAAAAAAAAATTATAAAAGATATACACGGTTAATCAATAAAAAAAAAACTAACAAACAGAGTGCTCACTCAAAAACTAGTTTAAAAATAATAGTGGGAGGATGACCAAAAATATAGATCAATATAATACAACTATTGCATGAAAATCACAATATCACTAAAGGAAGCACCGCCACTATTTTTAAAAAGTTCTCTGAAATTATATTACAACTTATATTTATATTGTGACAAACAATAACATTAAAATTAAAATTAACTTTAACAAATACTTATAAAAGAAATGTTATGTCTTAATGAATCGTATGACCAATTCATATAAATTGAATTGTATGAATAAAATTGTATGATAATTTATATAGATATGATCATAAAATTAAAACTATTGGATGATCATGTGAAATAATATTACATATTTTATATTCATAAATATTGTATGAATTAAATTAAATATTAAAAACTATTATATAAATTGTATTATTTAGAACACCGACAGTTAACTTATATATTTAAATAAACAGAAAATATGTGAAAGACAAAACAAATTAGATCAAGAAGAATTTAATTAGTACGGAATGGTAATCTAAAACAAGTATAGTGGCCAAACATATTAGTTAACTTTTGTTTAAAATTTTAAAAATTCACCATGACTGGATCCTCACTGAATGTATATAAGTGAGTTTTTTTATTTCACAATATTTATTGCATATAGTCTCATAAAAAATAAAACACGTTGCATATAGTTTTCTTTATAAAAAATAACTGGTGGCGGGCTGGGCTCTGAAATGAATATTTGCATTGGACTTCTAATATACAGTTGGCTACACATATTACAAGGCCCAGACTTAAGTGAAAAGAAAACATTCAATTTGTTGAGGAATCTAGCGCCCCATGTTTTTTAACAATGTCAAACTAATCTTGTAATTATTTACTCCTTTCAAAAATTACAGTTTGGAAAAAAAAATCACTATCAAAAGTTCAATAAATTACAAAAACAATTGATAGTCTTACTAAAGATTCACTAAAATTTGTATTGATCCAGCCGAAAAAATATGTATTTTTATCGGAGTTTTAAAAATCTAGTTTGTGTTTTATCAGATTTTTCAAGTCTCTTATATATCAAAACTTTTAAAAATCCGACATACTGAATATTTTCTCCGTCCCTCAATAATTTCGTTCTTCAACTTAGCATGTTCTCCTTTTATGCGTATGGGATAGATGATTCTCTTATATATTTTACTTAGTTCTTTAGCACTGGCTTGGTGTGTTTTACTTACATGTTTTATATGAACTTTTGAAATTTTTAATCAAGTTTTGAAATTTACGAATAATTTATTATATGTTTTAATTGAGATGTATTTTTTCTCTCATGCCGAAGTGTTATGATGTGCACAATCTAATGGGAGATAGCACAATATTATTGTTGTTAGAGTTCGTTTTATTATAGCGAATGGACAATGAGAGAGAAAAGACAAATTGATTATGCGTTGTGAAAGGAGATTAAACTACAACTACAAGACATCGTCTCAAGTTACTTGTAGTAGATGTTAGAGGTAATACATACTCAGAAGTTGTTGTTAGAGTTAGAAGCTTCTAGATCTATTAGTGAGAAGTAGTAATTAAACGTTATCTATAAACTACTCTTACCTGTTAGCTTAGTTATTAAGCATACTTTTGGTTGTGCCTGCGTGACTGTTTATTTTGTGTATTTAAACAAGTTAGTAGCTAGGGTTTTTGTAAGATATTAATATAGTTTCTTTCCCAACAAGTTTGTTGTAACTCTTTTTCTCTCTCTTCTTTCATCTTCATCTTCAACGTTGTGCATCAACAATTAGTATCTAGAGCTCCAGTTTGATTCAAAGGTAAACACGAGTGTATATGACGCATGGGTAATTGATTTCATTTTTTTCTTAAATTCGCGTTGAATTCACGATCGAAATTGTAACAAAATTGCATTTCTTGATTTTGTAAGATCGAGAAACACGGGTGTTTGGTGAGATTTGAGATCTATTTGAGTTTTAGTGCATAAGAACAAAGATGAACGACAAAAATAGTATGAGTACAAAGCTTGTGGTGTTTGATGGAAAGAATTTAAATCATTGAATGATTCAGATGCAAGTGGTGTTCGGTGCTCAAGATATTCTTGATCTCGTCACTGAAGGTTACGTTTCGGTTGTAGCAGATGCGATAGAGGAACAGAGAATCACGTAAAGAGATGCGAGGAAGAAATATCAGAAAGCCTTGTTCTATATCCATCAGTGTGTGGATGCGAATGTGTTTGAGAAAATCGATGATTCGACAATGATGAAGGTTGTGTGGGATATACTGACAGCGTGTTATGGCTGTGATGCGTCAGTGAAGAAGGTGGAGCTATCATCTCTACATAAACAGTATGAGAATCTCAACATGAAGAACAATTAGAAGGTGCTAGATTACATCTCTAGAGTGATTTTGATCACAACTGAGATGGAATATTGTGGAGAAACTCTTTCTCAACAAGTAATCATTGATAAGATATTGAGATCTATTACTCGTCAATTTTATTACATTGTTTTAGCAATTGAACATTCTAAAGATGTAAACGTCATGAGAATTAAAAAATTGTAAAAAAGCCTTGAGGCACAAGAGTTGCGTCTGACTGAGAGAACCTCAGAGAGAGAGAGTGAGAGTAGACTTTGAAGGCGTCTTTTGGTAAGAAGTATCAGAAGAAGTCTTGGTCATAGGCCAAGAAGAGTCTTAAAAGTTCTCAAAAGTCAGAAGCCTTTAATTCTGATGAGAAGAAACATCAGAAATGAATGAAGAAGTTTGACAAGAATAAGGTTCGATGTTACTTATCTAAGCAGTTTGGCCACTTTGCTAAGGATTGTTGGTCAAACAAGGAAAATAAATCAGAAGAAGCAAACATAGTTAGTGGAGATTTTGATGATAAACATGTTTTATTGATGTCTTTTAAGTCTGATGGTAGGTATTTGGTAGATTAGAGGTATATAGACAATGGCTTCTCAAATCACTTAACTAGAAACAAACAATGGCTGGTTGATTTTGAATCTAGAAAGAGAAAAAAGATCATATGTGTTGATGATAAATACCTTAATGAATAATGTATAGGAAATGTCAAAGTCATAGTGAATAATGAAAGAAGTTGTTAGTGTTTTAAGTTGGCATCAATTTTGGTAAAACTAGGCTTTAGAAATGTCTTGATAGATGTCATGACATTCAGAGATTGAAGATAAATCCTCTTGGACAAGGATGGTAAAAGTCATTTCGAGCAGGGAAGCTAAAGGCATCTTTGAAATTCTAGAAAGCCGATGTCATAATGTTATGACATTGATGTGACATTCTGCTCGAATCGCTTTTCTGAGATTTTCGGAAGTTTGTTGAGCATTTTATTTATGTTTTGTTATTAGAAAGCATGCTCACGTGGCTGCTAGGTTAATCTTAATTAAACCTAAATTGGTTGTTGAACAAACCATGTTTTAGGAGAAATTAAGTAAACCCTAGCTATCTTTATGGAAGCGAAGATTCGGATGCTTCTATATAAAGAAATCAACCCTTACTCTAAAGCCACGCCTCTGGATTCCATTGAAGACATTGAAGGCTTTTGTTTGTGTCTTGTTAAGGTTAGTAATTGGTATTGTAATTCTAGTTTCTCTTGTGAGCCAAGCAACTATCAATTGATAAGTGCATTGGACTAGGATTTGTTGTAAGGGTAGTTTATCACTCAAAGCTTTAAAGCACGAGTGTTTGTCTCTTGATTGAAGCTTTGAAGCAAGATCAAGATATTTTATTGAAGTGTGTCTTCACAATTCAATTAGTCAATAGGTTGATATCACTGCGGTGATTGAGGGGGAGTGAGTAGGAACTCAGATCTAAGTAGGACTTAGGTTGAAGTGTCATTGGGTAGGGATTAAGTGAGGAGTTGTAAGCAGGCGAGTTTAACTCGAATTGATACTACTAATAGTGAATTTCCTCCACGGCTTGGTAGCCTCCACGTAGGTTTGTTAGAACCGAGCGGGTGAACAACTTATTGTGTTATTCTTGCTTTCTATATTTGTGTGAATTGTCAAAGCGATGTCGAATCTTGTGTCATAACATTCTCGTGACATCAAGTATCTGCCGAATTTCAATTGGTATCGAGGCACCACCTTGCTATTTCGGTGAGATCTAGGGATAATAGTTTACGGCATAATGGATAAAGAAGGATTTGGAGTAGACCACCTATTTTGGATGGGTCTAATTATGAGTCTTGGAAGCCTCGTATGGTTGCCTTCTTAAGATCGGTGGATATCAAGGCTTGGAGAGCTGCGATAAAGGATGGAAACATCCAACCAAGGTTGAGAAAGATGAGACTACGTCTTGAAACACGAGGAAGAATGGAGCAAAGAGGAAGAGGAGCTTGCCACAGGGAATTCTAAAGCAGAATGCTTTATTTAATGGTATTGTGAAACATCTTGATTGGTTCATCAATGTGAGCCAAGGATGTTTGGGACACCCTCAAAACCACTCATGAGGGAACATCCAAGGTGAAGATGTCAAGACTTGGATGCTCACTACCAAATTTGAGAATTTGAAGATGAAGGAAGATGAGACTATTCATGAGTTTCACATGAATGTTTTGGAGATTGCCAATGCCTCGGGAGCTCTTGGTGAAAAGATGTCGAGGAGAAGCTAGTGAGGAAAATTCTCGGATCCTTGCCTAAAGATTTGCAATGAAAGTAACGCAATAGAGAGGCACGGACATCACAACTGAAAGTTGAAGAGCTTATTGGATCTCTTATGACTTTTGAGATGGGAATCGGTGAAGCTGTGAGGAAGAACAAAAGCATAGCACTTGTATCCAATCTTGAAGAAGGATGCAAGGTGGAAGATGAGGAGAAGATATCGAAGCTATAGCTATGCTTGGAAGGTTCAACAAACTCATCAAGAGGATTGATCCAAAGTCAAGGTCAAATGTCAAGGATATTTCATCGACATCAGCGGATCTTATGACTCCAAAGATCCGGTCGGAAGAAAAGGAAGTCAAAGCGGAGGTCCAATGTCATGAATGTGAAGGATATGGACACATTAAAGTGAATGTCCCACCTTTCTTAAGAAACAAAAGGAATGGATACTTGGTGCGATTCGGAAGTGAATCGAGGAAAGCGACTAATCTTGTCCTTGCATCTTGGAAGTTGTAATTGAGATAATAACTCTAGTGATGAGGAAGTGACCTTTGAAGAACTTCGATACTTACAAGAATGTATCGAAGTGGTGAAGTATGTCATTGAATGAAAAGCAGAAAAAGGCGATTGAGAAGTTGGAGGCGAAAATGTGAAGTGGATGAAAGAAGGAGAATACAAACACTATAAGACATCTCAACGGTGAAATTACAGTGTTAAATTCCAAGCTTGATCGATGACTAAATCATCAAAATCGACCTCTGGAGCAGAAAAATTGGAAGAAATTCTTGACTTGGGCAAAATCTCGAAACAAGCATGGTCTAGGATATGTAGGCAAAGGAACATTAGTGACAAGAAAAGAAGAGGCCTAGGAAATCAAAGTCAAGGCGGATGTCACAACATTGGAATCAACATCGGGATCGAGAAACATGAAGAAGAAGTTTCAAAGATGGAGATGTCATCATTGTGGAAGGTTTGGACACATAAAACCCTTTTATAGGCTACATGGATACCCTAATCGGACTCCTATGTTAAGCCTAAAAACATCAAAGTACCATACACTCAAAAGTGGAAGAAGAGGAAGCAATGATTGCTCACACTTCTCTTAGAGTGTCCGCCAAGGAAGATTGGTACTTTGACGATGGGTGTTCTAAGCATATGGTGGAATAAAAACCTCTTGAATAATGTCAAACCTCATTCCACCAGCTTTGTTACCTTTGGAGATGGAGCTAAAGGAGAAATCAAAGGTGTTGGAAACTTAGACCGCTCTGAGTTCCAAATCTAAGTGAGTCTTTGCGGTAAAAGGCTTGTTGCTAACCTCATAAGCATAAGTCGACTATGTGATATGGGATTCAAAGTTAACTTCACTAGATCCGAATGTCTTGTAATCAATGATCAACAAGAAGTAGTTATGAGAGGAATCGGATCAAAAGACAAGCGTTACATGTGGAATCGAGAACACCATCCTCTCATCAGATGTTCCACGACAAAGATGAAAAGGAGGTCAAGTTGTGGCACCAAAAACTAGGACATCCATCTCGGAGGAATGAAAAGATCATCTCAATGGAGGTCATCGGAGGATACCAAGACTTCACATTGATGAAGGAAGGGTGTGTGGTGAGTGCCGGTTGGAAAGCAAACCGAATGTCACACTCAATGTCTAGACATCGCACCACATCTAAAGTCTTGGAGCTGCACATGGACTTGATGGGGCCTATGCAGTTGAAAGCCTTGGTGGAAAAAGATATGCCTATGTTGTTGTGGATGACTTCTCCAGTTTACGGATAAACTTCATCAAAGAAAAATCAAGTGTTTGATGTCTTTAAGGAGTTGTGCAAAAGACTTGAGAGAGAAGGAAAGGTATTTGTCGAAAGAAGTGACCATGGAAAAGAATTTGAGAATAGCAAGTTTGATGAATTACTTTCCTCGGAAGGATCAACCATGAGTTCTCTTCTCCTATAACACCACAACAAAATGGGGTTGTGGAAAGAAAGAATAGGACTATCTGAGAATCGCGGAGCAATGATTCATGCTAAGAAACTTCTATTCATTTTTGGTGAAGCTATGAATACGACTTGCTATGTTCCAACAGGTTACCTTAAGAAAGGGCTGTCTCCACCTGTATGAGCTATGGAAAGGAAGAAAACCAACTGTGAAATACTTTCATGTGTTTGGGAGCAAATGCTATATTCGAGATCGTGATCAAAGGAGAAAATGGAATCTAAGAGTGATGAAGGCATTTTTAGGATACTCCAAACAGAGCATATAGGGTATTCAACTCCAGAACCCAGGTTATGATGGAGTCTATTAATGTCATTGTTGATGATCATTATCAGGAGCACAATGTCCCATATGATGTTGAGACATGGTTTGAGACATCACCTCAAGTATCTGATAAGGAAAATGTTCCTACTCCTACTTCACCTAAATCTGAACACGAGGAAGCAAACAAAGATCCCTCAATCAGATTCGAAAGATCATCAAAGGATCTCATCATTGGAGACCCAACCAAAGGTGTTGTTACAAGATCCAGCTGTTTCAAACTCCGCGTGTCAAAAATAGAGCCAAAGAGTGTCAAAGAAGCTCTATGTGATGAATTTTGGATTGGAGCAATGCAAGAGGAATTGAACCAGTTCAAGCAACATGAAGTATGGGAATTAGTTCCTAGACCAGAAGGAACCAACATCATTGGCACTAAGTGGATCTACAAGAACAAGTCTGATGCAGAAGGGACTGTCACCAGGAATAAAGCAAGACTTGTTGCTCAGGGTTACACTCAAGTGGAGGAATTGACTTTGATGAGACCTTTGCACCATGGCTAGTGGAATCAATCAGGCTTCTACTAGGGTTGCATTCGAAATTCAAATTATTTCAGATGGATGTGAAAAGTGCCTTCCTAAATGGCTACTTAAATGAGGAAGTATATGTAGAACAGCCTAAGGGATTTGTGGATCCAAGTTTTCCTAAACATGTCTACAGATTAAGGAAAGCCCTATATGGTCTAAAACAAGCCCCTAGGGCCTGGTATGAAAGGCTGACCAAGTTTCTTACAGACAAAGGATACAGGAAAGGAGGATTGGATAAAACTCTCTTTGTCAAGAATGAAGGTGGAAAGGTTATGGTGGCTCAAATCTATGTTGATGACATAGTATTTGGAGGAATGTCAGAGACAATGGTGAAACAATTTGCCAATCAAATGCAAGCAGAGTTTGAAATGAGTCTCATGGGAGAGTTAACTTACTTCCTTGGGTTGCAAGTCACACAGATGGAAGATTCAACATTTCTTTCACAAAGCAAGTATGCAAGGAATATTGTCAAGAAGTTTGGAATGGAGAATGCCAGCCATAAAAGGACTCCTGCTCCTACACATTTGAAGTTGACCAAGGATGCAAGTGGAGAAAAGGTTGATCAAAGTTTATATAGAAGCATGATAGGGAGCTTGTTGTACCTAACGACGAGACGGACATTGCTTATGGTTGGGGTATGTGCAAGATATCAAGCTGAGCCTAAAGTAAGTCACATTAACCAAGTGAAAAGAATCCTGAAATATGTGTGTGGAACTTGCAATTATGGTATCCTATATTCCCATGGATGTGAACCAATTACATCGGATCTTGTGATCTTGGGGGGAGTCTTGATGACGGAAAAGTACCTCCGGAGGATGCTTCTTCTTGGGAAACAATCTTGTTTCTTGGTTTAGCAAGAAGCAAAGCGTGTGTCCCTATCCACTGAATACATAGCGGTGGTAGCGTTGTTCTCAAATGGTGCGGATGAAGCATATGTTGTGCGAGTACAATGTCACAGGATGTCATGACATTGTACTGTGACAATCTGAGTGCTATTAATATATCAAAGAATCCTATACAACACAGTAGGACTAAGCACATAGACATCAGACATCACTTCATCAGAGAACTTGTGGAGGAGAAGGTGATTAAATTGGATCATGTAGTCACGAAACTTCAATGGTGACATTTTACCAAGGCTCTTGATGCTAGTCAATTTGAAAACTTAAGGAGCAAACTGGGCATTTGTCAGTATGAGGAATTGTAGCAATTAAGATTGCCTCCAAGAAAGGGAAGAGACCATTTATTAATTATAAGTGGGTCAGTTGATTATTTGCCTCCTATTTTTATAGGGTTCAAGAATGTGAAAAGACTCCTCCATATAATAGCATTTTCATTTGAAAGTATCATATCTTCTCCATCCAACAGATACTCTCAATCGCTCTGTCACTCTTGGTCTCTGATTCTCAACCTTTCCCAGAGAAATATGTCTTCCTCATCCTCCTCAGATTCTGACTGTTCATCTCCCACCATGGCTGAGATTAGGGCATTTGCTGAAGCCATGGATATTGAACCTGTGAAGGTCTCCCCTCAGCGTTCAATGGCAACTGATTCCCAGAATCAGCATGCACAGAAGGATCAAGGTTCATCGGCTCTGGTAAGACTCACTCTTTCCCCTTGAGATAAGAAATAGGGAAGGTACCAAGTATGTAGAGGAAGCCATTGCTAGGATAGTCACCAGAATCCTAGATGAACATCACTCTGTTCACTGGAATTTCAGTTCCCCTTAATCAAAGACCTGCTAGCCCTAGTTTAGCAGATGATCCAGATGTCACAAAGAATGTCATGACATCTGATGATCACGTCCAGGCAACTCATGTGAACCCTGATTCTTCTGATTTCCCTGTCAAAGCAAAGGGAGGTATTCCTGGTTCTCAAGTTGAGCAAATAACCAAAACTGGAACTTCCTCAAAAGTATAGAGCAAAATTTTTGGTTGTTCAAAATGCAAAAGGACACCAATGGTCAAGAAAAGGAAAGCTCTGAACGCAAGCTGAACAAGCTTCTGATAAGGCAGATGATGCTGATGCTGCTGACAAAGAAGATGCCTCTTCAGCAGAGGAGAGCAACTAATTAAGTTGTTGTGTTGCTTTCTTTATTTGTTTTGTATTCATCTATTTCCACATTTGTTATTTGTCATTACGATGTATCCGTTATACTTGGGTACTAAATTACTTGGTATATTTCTCTTGTTGTTGACACTTTTAAACAGTTAGGGGAGCTTGAAGTGTTTTACCTTTGGCCCTTATGGCTAAAAGGGGAGAAAAATCTGTGGGAAGTATTAATGTTTGGGAAATTGTATGGGGAATTGTATGGCAAAAATTTTATGGCTGTTTGTTTGTGGGCAATTGTATTTGGGGCAACTATGGGAGAATGTTGGGACATGTGTATGGGTAGAATTTATCTTCTCTTAGTTCTAGTTACTTGAAGCTTAGGAAGCTTAGGAAAACTTAGAACTAGGTTGTTAGTCTTCTGCATTTTGTACTGATAGGTCTAGTAGTTTTAGCCAAAATGTGCCAAAGGGAGTTTGTTAGTGTTTTAAGTTGGCATCAATTTTGGTAAAACTAGGCTTTAGAAATGTCTTGATAGATGTCATGACATTCGAGATTGAAGATAAATCCTCTTGGACAAGGATGGTAAAAGTCTGTTCGAGCAGGGAAGCTAAAGGCGTCGGAAATTCTAGAAAAATCGATGTCATAATGATGTTATGACATTCATGTGACATTCTGTTCAATCGCTTTTTCTGAGATTTTTCAGGAAGTTTGTTGAGCATTTTATTTATGTTTTCGTTATTAGAAAGCATGCTCACGTGGCTGCTAGGTTAATCTTAATTAAACCTAAATTGGTTGTTGAACAAACCATGTTTTTAGGAGAAATTAAGTAAACCCTAGCTATCTTTATGGAAGCCAAAACGAAGATTCGGGCTTCTATATAAAGAAATCAACCCTTACTCTAAAGCCACGCCTCGGATTCCATTGAAGACATTGAAGGCTTTTGTTTGTGTCTTATTAAGGTTAGTAACATTGGTATTGTGTAATTCTAGTTTCTCTTGTGAGCCAAGCAACTATCAATTGATAAGTGCATTGGACTAGGATTTGTTGTAAGTAGTTTATCACTCAAAGCTTTAAAGCACGAGTGTTTGTCTCTTGATTGAAGCTTTGAAGCAAGATCAAGATATTTTATTGAAGTGTGTCTTCACAATTCAATTAGTCAATAGGTTGATATCATGCGGTGATTGAGGGGAGTGAGTAGGAACTCGATCTAAGTAGGACTTAGGTTGAAGTGTCATTGGGTAGGGATTAAGTGAGGAGTTGTAAACGGGCGAGTTTAACTCGAATTGATACTACTAATAGTGAATTTCCTCCACGGCTTGGTAGCCTCAGGGCGTAGGTTTGTTAGAACCGCGGGTGAACAACTTATTGTGTTATTTATGCTTTCTATATTCTTGTGTGAATTGTCAAAGCGATTATCGAATCTTGTGTCATAACATTCTCTGTGACATCAAGTATCTGCTGCCAAAAATTTCAGAAGTGTTCATATCAAAGATGTTTGGCATGTTCTTGGTATGAAGATAAATATGATGAGTGTAGGTCAGCTCATTAAAAAAGGTTTCACAATTATTATAAAGAACACTTTCTTGAAGTTGTATGACTGCAATCAGAAGTTGATTATGCAATATAAGGAAGGAAGCAACATAACATTCAAGGAGAATATGGATAGAGTTGAAAGTAATTTCCTTAGTGTAGAAGGCGTTGAAGGTGACAATGAGTTATGACACAAGAGATTGGGGCATCCGAACTTCAGAAATTTAGGGCATCTGAATTCTAAGAAGTTAGTACATGACATTCCAAATATTGTGAAGCCCAAGAAGTCGTGTGAGATATGCATGAAAGGATAGCAACCCAGATTGACATTTGAGTCAAAAGTAGCCCTGAGAGCAAAGCATGCTTTGGGAGTAGTGCATTCCAATGTTTGTGGACCATTTATAATACCTTCACTTTGAGGAAACAAGTATTTTATGTCGTTTGTGGAAAAGTTCACAAGGATGGAATGGGTAACACTCATCAAGTTTAAGCATGAGGTGTTTTCTGAGTTCTAGAATATTAAGGTGAAGGCTGAGACACAGAGTGGTCAGAAGTTAAAAGTTCTCAGAACAGACGATAAAGGTGAGTATAACTATATAGAGTTCCAGAAGTTATGTAAGGAAAATGGAATTGAGCATGAGGTTAATATTCCATACACTCCTCTTCACAATGGTCTTGTTGAAAGAAGAAATAGAATTTTATTTGATATGACAAGGAGCATGCTGAAAGAGAAGAAGATGTCTCACACCTTGTAGGGAGAAGTTGTTTGCACTTTAATGTATGTGCTCAATAGGTGTCCAACGAAGAAGCTGGAGGAAATTATTCCTTTAGATAAATGTACTGAAGATAAGAAAAGTGTGAGTCATTTCAGGGTATTTGGTTATGTTTGTTACAATCATGTTCCAGATGCTAAGAGAAAGAATTTGGATTATAGAAGCAAAGTAATGTTGTTGTTTAGGGACCACAATATAGTGTATACAACCTTTATTGTCCAGTCACTAATAAAACTGAAGTCATCAGAGACGTCATTGTGAAAGAGTCAGAAGCATGGGAATAGAGCAAGTCTCAATCCAACTCTGGTGTTGTGGTAACACCTGGGGTAACTTTTAAAGATAATTCTGAATCTGAAGATTCTAAACATGATTCAGAGTCAGAATGAGACTCTGAAGATTAGTCAGAGTCGGAAAATTATTCTGATTTTGAAGGTGAATTTAATTTTGATCCAAATTCTGATGATGATCCAAAATCTGGTGGTCAAGACTCTAGTGGTCATGCTTCTGAAGGTGAAACTTCTAGAGGTGGTCCAACCTCTGAATAAAGTCCAAAAGGTGGTATGATTCTAGAATTAGGAGATTCTAAACAAGTCCATAGGCCACAAAAATCATACAAATACCAAGGAAATTCATATAGTTTGATATGTTGCAAGATATTGAAGTAGACTTTGAGGGAGAAGTCGTTACGTGTACCATGTTAGTAAACTCTGAACCAGTTAGTGTTGAAGAAGCTCTCAATAAGAAAGTGTGGTTGAAGGCCATGAGAGAAGAACTTTAGGCTATAGAAAGAAACAAGACTTAGGAGTTGACTAAGATTCCAAAGGAGAAGAAAGGCATCAGTGTTAGATGGATTTTCAAGATAAAGCTGGATCTAGATGAATCAATTGGAAAACACAAAGCAAGGTTAGTAGCTAGAGGATGTTTATAGAAATTTGGACTAGAATACTTTGAAGTGTTTGTGTTTGTAGCTAGGCATGAAAAAATTAAATTGGTGATTTCTATAACTGCAAATAAAAATTGGCATTTGATTTATATGGATGTGAAATTTTCATTTTTGAAAGATTCATTACAAGAAGAGGTGTATGTGTCATAACCTCTTGGGTTTTTGAAAAAGTGTTAAATCTATTGATTGGCAACAATCTTGGTAAAACATTCTACACAGAAAATGTCATGAATTTTACTGAAGTAGCAGATGTCACAGTAAATGTCCTGACATGTGAAACTGATAGAATTGGTTTGAGTTCAGAATTTTTAGAAAGTCAGTTTTTTTATTATTTGTATGCTTCAATTAAGGATGCTTGAGAATGACTTCAGCAATATACTTGGAGATTTTATGTCCTACTTTCATGGATAAAAGAGAGGAAGCACTGAAGACTTGTGAGTAAAGCAACCCTAGTTGCTATGACTCTATTTAAAAGGCTAGAAACCCTGTTTTGCAGTTTGGTTGTTCAAGATTTAGAAACTTAGATTTTATTTTGTTGGTTGTTCATTGTTTTGGTTTTTCATTGTTCATTGTGAGCCTCTCTTGTATCCATACCTGAGTAGGAAGTTTTGTTTGAGTTGTAAGTTGTCAATCACCATAAACTTTGAAGCGAGTGTGATTGTGTGTCTTTGAAGAGTGTCTTCAGTTTTGTTTTTGTTGAGTGTCACTGTGTGTGACTTAGGGAGTGAGCAGAGGTTCTCATATCTAAGTGAGGTATCTTAGGTAGAAGGGTCATTGTGTATGGATTAAGTGAGGAGTGTAAACATGAAGGTTTAACTCTGAATTAATATTGTTGATAGTGAATTTCATCCCTGGCTTGGAAGCCCCCAGACATAGGTTGGTTAGAACCGAACTGGGTTAACAACTCACTGTGTTTTATTGTTTTCTGCTCTTTATAACTCTGTTCTGTTAGCTGTGTTTAAAACAGATATAAGTGTCTTGACATTACCTTCGACATCTCATATTTGATACCAAAATTTCAATTAGTATCAGAGCAGGCATCCTGCTCTGTCTCTGGGTGAGATTTAGGGAAGATACTTTTTGGTAACATGGACAAGGAGGCAATTTTTATGAATAGACCACCCATTATGTATGGTTCTAACTATGACCTATAGAAGCCTCGCATGGCATCATACATAAAGTCCTTAGATAGCAGGGCTTAGAAAGCTATTCTAAAAGGATGGACACATCATGTCATTATTGGAGCTGACAATCAACCTATTGGTGAGTTAAAGCTTGAAGAAGACTGGTCTAAGGATGATGATGAAGTAGCTCTTGCAAATTCAAAGGCCTTAAATGCTATATTCAATAGAGTGGACAGAAACATCTTCAGACTGATTAATACATGTGAAGTGGCTAAGGATGCTTGGGAAATTCTCAGAACTACTCATGAAGGCACCTCCAAAGTTAAGATGTCAAGACTACAACTACTCACCACTAAGTTTGAAAATCTAAGAATGAAATAAGAAGAAAGCATTCAAGAATTTCATATGAATATTCTTGAGATTTCTAATGCATACAGTGCCTTGGGAGAGAAGATACCAGAAGAGAAGCTGGTAAGAAAGATTCTCGGATCTCTACCTAAGAGATTTGACATGAAGGTGATAGCAATTAAAGAGGCTCAAGAAATCAACAATATGAAAGTGCATGAACTAATTGGTTCTCTTCAAACATTTGAGTTGGGTATTAATGAGAGATTAGACAAAAATCCTAAGGGCATAACATTCAAGTCCAACACTGAAGAAAAATACGAGGAATATAACATGAACACTGAAGAATGACTATCTAATACTATTGTATTTCTTGGAAGACAACTCAACAAAGTGCTGAAGAAAATGGAAGATGACTCAAGACCAAATGTCAGGAACATCTCTCATGACATCAAGAAGTCGGGAGATTTTGGCAGAAAAACCAGACTAGATGACAAAATCAACCAAGATAGAGAATCAAAATGTCAATGTTATGAAGGCTTTGCTTATGTCATAGTTGAATGTCCTACATATCTCAAGAGAAAAACAAGGGGACTAGCAGTGACATGGTCATATGGAGACTCTAGAAGTGAAGTTGAAGAAGATACATCCAAACAAGTAACAACCTTAACTGGGATTTGCATATCAGATGGAGAATATGACAGGGAGACAAAGCTATTAATGATATGACTACTTCTCTTAAACTGGAGAATCAAAAGAAAATTATAGCTCAATTGAAAGCAGAAAATAAGAAAGACTTAAATACCATCGTGAATCTAGAACACGAAGTAACTCTACTCAAGTATGATCTAGCCAATTTAACCAAATCTGTCACAATGTTGAATAGCGGATCTGATGCATTGGACAATATACTTATGACTAGAAGAGATGTAAAAGATATGAGTGGTCTGGGATATAATGAAATAACCAAAAAAGGATGTCACTCAAACCTGAATAATGTTCAGTCTAAACAACAAATGTTGAAACAAATGTCTCAACATCATGAAAGAAAGAACATTAAACACTCCAAAAGAAGACACATGCACTAGAGATATTACTATTGTGGGCGATTTGGTCACATAAAGTCATTCTGGTACAAGATACATGGATATCCAAAGCCTGAATCTCAACCCAAGATCCCTCAAACTATACACACTGAAAGAAACAAAAAACAGTGGGTGCCCACGGTTGTTATTAATAGTTTCATAGCCAATACATCTATTAGAGCCTCAACTAAAGAATACTGGTATTTTGACAGTGGATGTTTAAGACACATGATTGGAGTTAAGAACTTATTAGTGGATATCATATCCCACTCTACAAGTTTTGTGATCTTTGGAGATGGATCTAAAGGAGAAATCAAAGAAGTTGGAAAACTGGACTGCCCAGGAATTATAAATCTTGAGAATGTATTACTTGTCAAAGGTCTAACAACCAATCCGATAAGCATTAGCTAACTCTATGACCAAGGATTTAAGGTGAACTTCAGAAAATATGAATGTTTAGTTACAAATGAGAAAGGTGAAGTTGTGATGAAAGGTGGAAGATCCAAAGATAACTGCTACCTATGGATACTTGAAGACTTAAGCCTCTCTTCAACTTTCTCTCTAGCCAAGGAATATGAATTTAAAATATGGCATCAGAAGTTGGGACACTTACACCTGAAGCGAATGAAAAGAATCATCTCTATGGAAGTAGTAAGAGGAATCCTGAAACTAAATATTGAAGAAGGCAGAGTTTGTGGAGAATGCCAAATTGGAAAGCATACCAAGATGTCACATCCGAAGGTTCAACATATCACTATAACAAAAGTCCTAGAATTACTTCACATGGACTTAATGGGACCAATGCAGTTAGAAAGTCTTGGTGGGAAGAAATATGCATATGTGGTGGTGGATGATTACTCTAGATATACCTAGGTGAATTTTATCAAGGATAAAATAGAAGTCTTTGATGTCTTCAAAGACCTCTGCCAGAGAATTCAAAGAGAAAAAGACAGTTATGTGATCAGAATTAGAAGTGACCATGTGTCATACCCCAAAATTTGCCCCCCATCTTCTCAAGGCATTTCATACATCTATACTCAAGGATTCCTCAAGGGTTGATCAGACAAACTCTCTCCTAGACAATCAACCCAAACTAGGGTTTGGTGATTCTCAGATCAAACTGGATTTCCAACATCTCCAATGTTCATCATGCCTCCTCATATGCTTCAAATGTTCTCCATGTCAAGTTTCAAGCTTCACAAGTCAAGTTTCCTCAGACAATTGCTCAGATGGTTGAAAATCAGTTGTATCGGACAAAAAGTCAACTGTGGTCAACATACAGTCAAACTTCATGATTTTTGGTCAACATCCTCATTTTGAAGTTACATTCATCATTTGATCAAGGGTTGATCATGATTCATCAAGAAAACTCAAGATTTGCTCAGAAGTCAAACTTTCTAAATTAGGGTTTCTTTGAGAAAAGTCAACCAAACTTTGACTGAGCATAACTTCTTCATACTTTCTCAGAATTTTTTCCACCACCTCTTGTTTTGAATGAAATTCAATTCTCTACAACTTCATGTCTCACAAGAATGTTCAAAAAATGCTTCATTTGGAAGGTATGGATCAAAACATTACAGGTCCTTTTCAAAAGTCAACAAAAAGTCAACTTTTTGTTTTGAAGATATATTGAGCATGGAAACTCCAATTGAGATGAGACCAAAAAGGTTGGTTCTAGGACTCTTAGAGCTTTCTAAAAAGTCCAAGAACACTCAAAAGTGTGGAAAATTGAGCAAGATACACCATTCACAAGTTGGGCAATTTTGAAGAAGTGCACAAAGAGAAATACTTCTAAAAATAAATTTTTTTGCAAATGGGCTTACTTTTTCTTTATCCAAACTTGTTCCTCATGCAATTAGGAATATCCAAGCCCAATGCCACGAATTTTTATTTTATTTTTCTATTTAATTTGGAATTTATTCATTTAAATACAAATTAAATTCAAAAATAAAGTATAAAATCAAAATTAAATGCAAATTTGATTTTCCTCTCTTCCTTGAGATCCAAGTAACTCAATAAAGCCAGCAAATTTCGAAATTTGGTTGGATATGGCAAGATTGGATTGAAAATTGATCAAAAGATGAAAATTTGATTTGGTACAAAATGAAATATGTTTTGCATTGATTAGTGATTGATTCTTTCTCAAATCAACTTTGAATCCGTCTACTATATATATACATCACATGCCACACAAATTAGGGTAGAGAAACTGGCTGGAGAAACCCTTATTGAAGCTCAAAAATCTGTGGCATACAAGCAACTGGCAGCCTTGGATTTAGGTCGTTTCAAGCAATTTTGAGCATTCCATCTTGTTCCTTGGGTCATTCAGAACCGATCCAGACCCTCACATTGCTCAAAACCATCCAGAATCAAAGAATCCGAATTCGGTTTGTTCAAGAAAAATTCAAAATCGTATTTCAATTATCATGCATTTTTAACATGTTTTATTGTTGTTTTTGTGATTAGTGAGAAGTTTGCAAGCGATCTGGGCAGGTTAATTGCATTTCCATGGCCTGGAACTCGATATGCCATAACTAGGGTTCTTGAACACGATTTAGGGTTTCCCTTAAACGGAAAAATTGGACCTCGAGACCATTACCAATGCATTCGGAATGATGTCCTGAATCGAACCATGGTCTTAGAATTCATTTATATTACTTGTGTATGATTTTCGATTTTGCCAGGGTTGTTGTAACACCCCTTCTAATTTCCCGCGTTTTATAGATATTAATCAGAGTTTTAATCACCAATCAAGAGGCGTCACAATTTAAATCATAAAATTTTAACCAAAACAGCGTCATGCTTCACTGAAGAATACTCATCAATTAAATCATACTCAAAATTATGTTTAAGTGAAATGAAACATAATTAAATCCGAATACTTTACTCAACAGTTATTCCAGGATAATAAATCAACATAATTCCAAAATTATTAAAATATCCATAAAAGGATTCCAAACAATCGTTTTCCCTCAGTGTTACATCTACCAGAGCACGACACTGACACGCGGACAAAGACTCGAATCTAAGGCTATCCTCACCAACTCAAGCACTAATCACTGGATCCGAAATGTTAAAGTAAGGGTGAGATTTCAATTCGATATAATATGAGTTATCGTTCTTAGATCCAACGAATAACCGAATATATTAGTTCGTCAATCAAATACAAACTCATAAACAATGCAGAGACAAATCACACTATAATCATGTATATAACAAACGATGGCAATTGCAACACTCGAAACCATCCTAACATGTTACAATTCCATATGCAATGCGACTTTATGCATGTGGTACCAATCGTGAACCTCGTTCACCCAGCTCCGTTTACTCGTGGAAATGTAATTCATGATTCGCCCACAACATCCGGGTCAAGAATCTAGCCTCACTACCTCCAACCGTAAGTCTATTGGCTCGCAAGCTCACTTCCGCACAATGGGAATGAACCAAATCAACAAATGTTTATGCATGCATCATCAAAGCATGCAACATTAATTCTCGATCACGATATCAACATATATCACATAATTCCGTTCATCAACGTATCACATTCAATCATAATGAATATCAAGATACACATAATAAGCATTAACCTTTCATCCTACTTAGACCGATGGTAATAGTTCCCGTTGTCATTAACTAATCACTCTTTTCAAAAATCGAGCGACCATTTTAAAATAATTTGGCAAAATAATATTTTCTCTTTTCAAAAGGTAGTACTTTAAATTTAAAATAACGCTTAAGCGGCACGCGAATCGAGATTCTGGTTTAGAAAATATGAAGTTTTGAAGTTTTGGAAGTTTTAGAAAAATGCACTTGGAACCGGTTCCTACCTATCAGAACGGTTCTGAAAATTTTATAAAAGCACGTCCTGTTTTTGAATGGGGAACCGTTCCTACCTATACAGAACCGGTTCTGAGTCTAAAAGTCGATTTTCTAATTTTGACAGGGAACTCGGTTCCTCCCCACAGGAACCGGTTCCCAAGACCAACAACATTTACGCTACTTTTGACATTAGGCATCCCTTATCATTACCAAACTTCCATATACGAATTTGGACATCAGGAACACTATTTTATCATCACTTCACACCATTATAACAATAAATAAGGTAGTTTAATTATCCCTATCATTTATTTGACATACTATGATCCAATTTCCAACACCGACACAAAATAGGGTTTGTTCCTATAACTCCTAATCATAAAAGATTCAACTTTCTAACATACCCATTCATTCCTATGGTTCCTAAAACCCATAAAACATATTAACCGATTAAAACCACCCTTACCTCGCGATGATTCTCCGGTTTCTCTCCGGCTTTTCCTCTCTTCTCTTCTTGTCTCCAACTTTACGTGAAATGATTCCTCCAAAAACCCTTCTCTTTTCCTTTCTTTTCCTTTTATATTTCCTTTTAATATTCCAATAAATAATTAACACTTAGTAATTAGTAGAGTGTTTTACTCATACACCCACCATTTACTCTGCACACCTCCAATCCTTTCCTCATTAAAAGATCCAATTAATCCAGATAAATTAAATATTTAAGACTTTAATCAATTAAATAATTAATTCTCATTTATTTAATATTTGAATTAAATCGGGGTGTCACAACTCTCCCCCACTAAAAGAGTTTTCGTCCTCGAAAACATACCTCAGACAAAAAGTTCGGGATACGAGTCCTTCATCTGACTCTCCAGCTCCCAAGTCACATTGCCTTCAGCTGGTCCTCCCCAAGCCACTCGTACCAGAGCTATCTCTTTACCTCGCAATTGCTTCACTTTTCGATCCTCAATTCTTGCAGGCACTGCTTCCACAGTCAAATTATCCCGCACCTGAACATCATCTACCTGAATTTCATGAGACGGATCTGCGATATACCTCCTCAACTGAGATACATGGAAAACATCATGAAAATTTGCAAGTGACGGCGGTAAAGCAATCTGATACGCAACTTTCCCAACTCTCTTGGTAATCTGAAACGGACCAATAAAGCGCGGAGTCAACTTCTTTGACTTCAAAGCTCGACCAATACCAGTCATCGGAGTAACTCTCATAAACACGTGGTCTCCTTCATCAAACTCAAGATCTTTCCTCCTCTTATCGTGATAACTCTTCTGACGATTCTGAGAAGTCTTCATCTTCTCCTGAATCATCTTAATCTTCTCTGAAGTTTGTTGAACAATCTCTGGTCCAATCACAGCACTTTCTCCAGATTCGTACCAACACAACGGTGTCCGACATCTCCTACCATACAATGCCTCAAACGGAGCCATACCAATACTCGAATGAAAACTATTGTTGTAGGTAAACTCTATCAATGACAAATAGCTATCCCAAGCTCCACCTTTCTCTAACACACAAGCCCTCAACAAATCTTCTAACGACTGAATCGTCCTCTCCGTCTGACCATCTGTCTGTGGATGATATGCAGAACTCAATCGTAACTTAGTACCCAGAGCTTCCTGCAATCCTGTCCAGAACTTAGAAGTAAACCTCGGATCTCTATCCGACACAATGCTAGACGGAATACCATGCAAACTTACCACTCTCTCGACATACAATTCTGCCAACCTCTCCATCGGATAATCCATTCTTATCGGAATAAAGTGAGCAGACTTCGTCAATCGATCGACAATCACCCAGATAGAATCACAGTTCTTCGCGGTTCTAGGCAAACCAGACACAAAATCCATAGAAATGCCATCCCATTTCCATTCCGGAACGAATAACGGTTCCATCAGCCCACGGCGATGCTCAACCTTCGATTTCGACAAACCAAACACGCATACAAACTCGGCAATTTCCTTCTTCATTCCGGCCACCAAAATAACTTCTTCAAGTCATGGTACATCTTAGTAGCACCAGGATGAATACTCAATCCACTACGGTGTCCTTACTCCAAGATACTCTTTCGATCTCAACATCAGGACACACACTCTATCGCCAAATCTCATAACACCATTCTCGTCAATCCGGAACTCACCTCCTTGACCTTGGTTAATCAATGTCGCTTGTCCACTAAACCAACATCGGACTTACATCCATTCGAATCTCTTCCAAAATACCACTAGTCGAACAACATGCCCAACACTATTCAAGTAGTTTCACAAACCAAACTTAAATCTAAATTGCTCAACTAAATCCAATTCACGAACCATTAACATCGACATATGCAAGGACTTCACCTTAACGATGCACGACGTTTGCCTTACGAATGGTAATTCAAACCAAAATCATAATCCTTAAGAAATTCTAACCATCTTCTCGCCTCATATTCAACTCTTTCGATCAAAGAGATACTTGGGCTCTTATGATCGAACACCTCAAACCGTGAACCATCAGATAATGCCTCCACAATTTCAACACAAACACAACGGCCGCCAACTCTAAATCATGAGTCGGGTAATTCCTCTCATGAGTCTTTAACTGTCTAGAAGCATAAGCCACAACCTTCCTATCTTGCATCAAAACACCTCCTAAACCCATCAAAGACATCACAATACACCACAAAGATTCTTACGGATTCGCAAAATTAAAATCGGACACTAGTCAACCTCCTCTTCAATTCTTGGAATCCTTCTTCACAATCTATATCCCAAACAAATGCTTGGCCTTTTCGTCAACTTAGTCAATGGTAACGCTAACTTGAAAATCCCTCAATGAACTTCGGTAGTGCAAGACCAAGAAAACTACGAATCTCAAGCATTCTTGGCTTCGAGATACCGCTTCTACTTTGGTAGGGTCAATAGCAATACCATCCTTGGATATCACATGACCAAGGAAACTCACTTAACGAACTCACACTTCGATAATTTCGCATAAAGTTTCTTTTCCTTCAACAATTCCAACACAGTTCTCAAATGATTTGCATGCTCCTCTTCATTCCTTGAGTAGATCAAAACATCGTCAATAAACACCACCACAAACTTGTCAAGATACGGATGAAATATCATGTTCATGTACTCCATAAACACACCAGGTGCATTAGTAACTCCAAATGGCATAACAGAATATTCATAATGCCCATACCTCGTTACGAGCGATCTTACGAATATCTTCGCCTGCGAATCGATGATACCGGACCTCGGATCAATCTTGCTAAACACACAAGCTCCAACCAACTGATCCATCAAGTCGTCAATCCTCGGTAATGGATACCGATTCTTGATCGTCACTTTATTCAATTGCGTAGTCAACACGGTCTCATCGCCTTCCTTTTTCTTAACCAACAACACTGGCGCACCCCACGGTGAAACACTAGGCCGAATAAATTTCTTCTCCAATAACTCTTCCAACTGTTTCTTCAGTTCAGACAACTCAAATGCCGACATGCGATAAGGCGCCATCGACACCGTACTGGTTCCAGGAATCAATTCTATAGTGAACTCCACTTCTCTCTCAGGTGGTAACTCATTAACATCTTCCGGAAACACCTCTGGAAATTCATTCACAACAGGTAACTCTCCACTTTTAGCCTTTCCTTTCACTTCCGTCAAAGAACATAACATGAACACCACAACACCCTCTCTGACAGCTGAATTCATCTGCTTAACTGACATGATCGCATCTTCAACTTTAGCTACTTCAGGAAATATAACCGTCTTCTCAAAACAATTGATATGAACCTGGTTGAAGACCAACCAGTTCATTCCAAGGATAATATCGAGTTGTTCTAACGGTAGGCACACTAGATCCATACCGAATCCTCTATAAAAAATAACGATAGGACAATTCTTACACACATACCAAGTACTCACTGAACCCGACGCAGGAGTGTCAATGACCATACTTCCATCCAAACTAGAAATTTCTATATTTAATCTCTTAGCACAGTCCAAAGAAATAAAAGAGTGTGTCGCTCTAGTGTCAATAATTGCAATTAAAGGTATGCCATTAATAAAACATGTACCTTTAGTCAACCGATCATCCGGCTTAACCTCTGACCCTGACAAAGCAAACACTTTCCCACCAGCTTGCTCTTTCTTTGGCTTAGTACACTGCGGACGAGTGTGTCCTTCTTCTCCACAGTTGTAACAAGTTACTCTTGGGATCTACACTCGACTAAATGACCAACTCTTCCACAATTGTTGCACTTCCTCCCGTCGACCTTGCATTCCGAGAGATCGGTGACCCATTCACCACACCTAACACTTCACGGAAGAACCAGAAGGACCAGAGTCTCCCCCACTAGACTTCTTACAACCTCCAGGTTTCTGACTATTCCTATCATAAGGCTTACCACGATCCATCTCTCTTACCCTTACGGTCGGCATAACTCGAGCATTTGCCTTAGTACTAGTAAGATCTTCCTCCGAATCCTACTATCAACCAAATCGGAAACCTTCTAATACGTTGATACCGATACCTTGCTTGATCTCATCTCGACCATTCTCAAACTTGATACATTTGGAAAATTCTCCATCGCATCGTTAGGATAATTAGCATAATACTTTGCTAACTAAACTTGGTCGCATACTCACTCACGACTTGTTGCCTTGCTGAGCTCCAAAATTCAATTTCTTTCTTTCCCGAATGTCTTCGGAAAATACCTTCTCGAAAAGCTCTCTGAACAAAGTCAATGCAATCCCGTCTTCCAATTCGATCCGGTAGCAACCCACCACATCGACTTCCTCTGTGTGAGTACCATATCTCACCTTCAACCCCTCATCACAATCAATCACTCTGAAGATTTTATCGATCTCTTTCAGCCACTTCTGAGCACCCTCAGGATCATGTGCACCTTTAAACAACGAAGGATTATTCCTTTGAAAATTCCCCAATTGTCTGTCAACACCAATCGCAGCTCCCTGCTGATTCCCTCCGAGCACTCCAGCTAACATTCCCAAAGCCTCAGCAATAGCATCATCATTCCTTCCGTTACCTCTTCCAGCCATTATTCTGTAACATTACAAAACAATCTACATCAGCACACAAGTATCGACAGTGTTACTTACACTAGTCGCATACTAAAAGGGATAACTACACTAAGACAAGACCGACTATGCTCTGATACCACTATTGTAACACCCCTTCTAATTTCCCGCGTTTTATAGATATTAATCAGAGTTTTAATCACCAATCAAGAGGCGTCACAATTTAAATCATAAAATTTTAACCAAACAGTCATGCTTCAGAAGAATACTCATCAATTAAATCATACTCAAAATTATGTTTAATGAAATGAAACATAATTAAATCCGAATACTTTACTCAGATTATTCCGGATAATAAATCAACATAATTCCAAAATTATTAAAATATCCATAAAAGGATTCCAAACAATCGTTTTCCCCCAGTGTTACATCTACCAGAGCACGACACTGACACGCGGACAAAGACTCGAATCTAAGGCTATCCTCACCAACTCCAGCACTAATCACTTGGATCCGAAATGTTAAAGTAAGGGTGAGATTTCAATTCGATATAATATGAGTTATACGTTCTTAGATCCAACAGAATAACCGAATATATTAGTTCGTCAATCAAATACAAACTCATAAACAATGCAGAGACAAATCACACTATAATCATGTATATAACAAACGATGGCAATTGCAACACTGGAAACCATCCTAACATGTTACAATTCCATATGCAATGCAGACTTTATGCATGTGGTACCAATACGTGAACCTCGTTCACCCACTGCTCCGTTTACTCGTGGAAAGACAGTGTAATTCATGATTCGCCCACAACATCTGGGTCAAGAATCTAGCCTCACTACCTCCAACCATGTAAGTCTATTGGCTCTGCAAGCTCACTTCCGCACAATGGGAATGAACCAAATCAACAAATGTTTATGCATGCATCATCAAAGCATGCAACATTAATTCTCAGATCACGATATCAACATATATCACATAATTCCAGTTCATCAACGTATCACATTCAATCATAATGAATATCAAGATACACATAATAAGCATTAACCTTTCATCCGGTACTTAGACCGATGGTAATAGTTCCCCGTTGTCATTAACTAATCACTCTTTTCAAAAATCGGGAGCGCGACCATTTTAAAATAATTTGGCAAAATAATATTTTCTCTTTTCAAAGGTAGTACTTTAAATTTAAAATAACGCAAACGGCACGCGAATCGATTCTGGTTTAGAAAATATGAAGTTTTGAAGTTTTGGAAGTTTTAGAAAAATGCACTTGGAACCGGTTCCTACCTGAACCGGTTCTGAAAATTTATAAAAGCACGTCCTGTTTTGAATGGGGAACGGTTCCTACCTATACAGGAACCGGTTCCTGAGTGCAAAAAGTCCCAGTTTTCTAATTTTGACACTGGGAACTCGGTTCCTCCCCACAGGGAACCGGTTCCCAAGACCTGCAACAGCATTTCTGCTACTTTTTGACAGCATTAGGCATCCCTTATCATTACCAAACTTCCATATACGAATTTGGACATCAGGAACACTATTTTATCATCACTTCACACCATTATAACAACAAATAAGGTAGTTTAATTATCCCTATCATTTATTTGACATACTATGATCCAATTTCCAACACCGACACAAAATAGGGTTTGTTCCTATAACTCCTAATCATAAAAGATTCAACTTTCTAACATACCCATTCATTCCTATGGTTCCTAAAACCCATAAAACATATTAACCGATTAAAACCACCCCTTACCTCGCGATGATTCTCCGGTTTCTCTCGGCGTCGGCTTTTCCTCTCTTCTCTTCTTGTCTCCAACTTTACGTGAAATGATTCCTCCAAAAACCCTTCTCTTTTCCTTTCTTTTCCTTTTATATTTCCTTTTAATATTCCAATAAATAATTAACACTTAGTAATTAGTAGAGTGTTTTACTCATACACCCACCATTTACTCTGCACACCTGCAATCCTTTCCTCATTAAAAGATCCAATTAATCCAGATAAATTAAATATTTAAGACTTTAATCAATTAAATAATTAATTATCATTTATTTAATATTTGAATTAAATCGGGGTGTCACAGTTGTAGCGTCGAACAAAGGCCGACGCTGAATTTTCAAAAATTCAAAACGAAGGAGATGAAGTTTGGCGCGGAGACGAGGCAATAGGGAGGAGACGTGTGCTTGTAATCCATTCGCTCCGATTTAGTGACACACGCGTGCGTTAGCTCAGATGGCAAAGGCGTGGGGGTATGAGAGCAAGGTCTCCAGTTCGATCCTTGGCCATGGCAAGAGTATTTTTACATAGTTTACAAACTTTTCATATTTTTCTTATTTATTTAATATATTTCATGTATTTTTAATTCTTTTCATAATTTTTATTCATGTATTAAAAATTGTCAAAAATATTTTTCCTTTTGCATTTATTTTCATAAAATGTTTATTTAATTTATAAAATTAAAAAATATTATTTTGCATGCATATTTAATTTTATTCATAATTTATCATTCAAATCACTTTTAATTAGTTTTTTATTATTAAATCTTTTCCAAAAAATCCCAAAAAATTATTTTAGCATATTTATGTTATTTCCAGCATGAAATATTTTTCTCATTCAAAAATTTGCATTTTTACTAACATTTTCCTCTTATTCGATTTCGTCGTATTTTCCGATTTCTTATCTTTTCACAGGTTATCTCGTTTCGGACGATTTCTTTTTACCGTTTTCTTTTTTCCAATAATGTAACTGCTCATGGGATGTAAAAGTTTAATTAGGGCTTTTATTTTCCGCATGTTTAAATTATGTAACTGCCCCAAAGCCATGTAATAGCGTAGGATTTATCTTTCCGCACTTTACCTTTCCGCATTTTAATTTCCGCACTTATAAACTGTTAGTAATTAGGCGTGTATGGCAAGATAAAATTGAACATAGCCCACTAATTTTCAAGATAAAATATCTGAATCAACACACTTCTTTCACACATACACCTCTTAGGGTAATTCTCTCTCGTTGCCTTTACGAATTCAAATGGTCATGTCCCTCGAACGTAAAGGTATTCTAGCACAGTTGCCTTCAAAACAAGTCATCATAGTCCCTTCGATACAAAGATCATAAGACCCACGATGTCGCCTACGAATACATGATCTTGACCCTCGATTGTCGCCTACGAAAAATGATGAAAGTCCCTTCGAATGTGCTAGGATACTTCCTACAAGTTGCTTTCTATGACCATCCGATGTCCCTTCGAATGTCCCGCTTACATCCAACAAATAGAGTTACCTACCAACTAATGGTATGGATAGCGCTATTCTAAAGGAACGTAAAATAACACGAAAACGACCAATTCTGAGTAGGTAATAAGACTTTTAGTTGCTTGCTCAAACAAAATACTTTTCACACCTCACACTTTTGTCAAAGTTCAAACTCTTTACAAAACAAAAACATTTCCAAACACTTTGTATACATTCCTACATGAATCATTACAAAGTCAAAGCAAAATGCCTTTTCAAAACATTTTTGTCAAACACACAGAAAGCACAATTTTAAAGTGATCTAAGAGCAACTAAGAGCCCGTAGATAACTACGGATGGAAAGGGTGCTAATACCTTCCCTTTTCCTTCTCCCTTACTCAGAATCTAACGAAGGTCTTTTTCTGTACTTTTTACCTTCCCTTAATTGGATAAAAGAAAAGTCGGTGGCGACTCTTGCTATCCGCACAATTGCGATACAAAAACCTACAAAGTCAGTTCACCGTGTTACACCATGGAAAAGAATTTGAAAACAACAAATTTGATGAGTTTTGTTCTTCTAAAGGAATCAATCATGAATTCTCATCCCCCATTACTCCTCAACAAAATGGGATTGTAGAGCGCAAAAATCGAACATTACAAGAATCTTCTAGAGCAATGATTCATGCTAAGAAATTACCCTACCACTTTTAGGTTAAAGCCATGAACACTGCATACTACACTCATAATAGGGTAACTCTGAGAAAGGGTACATCAACTACCATTTATGAAATATGGAAGGGAAGAAAACCTAATGTCAAATACTTCCACATCTTTGGAAGTAAATGTTATATATTAGCTGATCGAGAACAAAGGAGAAAGATGGACCCCAAAAGTGATGAAGAAATATTCCTTGGATACTCCACAAATAGAAGATCATATAGAGTCTTCAACAATAGAATAAAAGTTATGATGTAATCCATAAATGTCGTCGTTGATGATAGAGGATGGAATGAGAAAGTTGATGTCTTAGACAATGTCGAAACACCCATAGAAGACACTTCAGCTGATACCACAAATGAGCACGAGGATCCTCCTCAAAATAATGAAGAACCCCAAATAATCAAGTCAACAGAGGACCCTCTATCAGAATTCAGAAAGACCATCCCAAAGAGCTCATCATTGGAGATCCAAACAAAGGAGTCACCACCAGATCAAGAGAATTTATCACTAACTCATGTTTTGGCTCAAAAATTGAGCCTAAGAACATCAATGAAGCCCTGAAAGATGAATTCTAGATCAATGCCATGCAAGAAGAACTAGAACAATTCAAGAGGAATGAAGTATGGAATCTAGTCCCAAGACCAGAAGGAAACAATGTTATCAGAACCAAGTGGGTTTACAAGAATAAGTCTGATGAAGAAGGAGTAATTACTAGAAACAAAGCAAGATTGGTTGCATCCTGAAGTTCAAACTGTTTCAAATGGATGTGAAGAGTGCATTCTTAAATGGCTACTTAAATGAAGAAGTATATCTGGAACAGCCTAAAGGATTTGTTAATCCCACAACTCCCAACCACATATACAGATTGATAAAAGCTCTATATGGCTTGAAGCAAGCTCCCAGAGCTTGGTATGAAAGGTTTATTGAGTTTCTAGTTGAAAATGGATATAGGAAGGGTGGAATAGACAAAACCCTATTCGTCAAAGACAAAGAAGAATGTCTTATGATTGCTGAAATATATGTTGATGACATTCTTTTTGGTGGAATGTCTGATGAGATGGTTCAACAGTTTGTCAAGCAAATGCAATCAGAATTTGAAATGAGCCTTGTTGGGTAACTAACTTACTTCCTTGGTCTACAAGTTAAACAAATGGAGGACTCCATATTCATTTCTCAAAGCAAGTATGCCAAGGATATTGTTAAGAAATTCGGCATGGAGAATGCAAGCCATAAAAGAACACCGGCTCCTACCCATTTGAAGTTATCTAGAGATGAAATAGGTGTTAGTGTTGATCAAAGTCTCTATCAAAGTATGATAGATAACCTATTATACCTCACAGCTAGCAAGCTAGACACTTCCTTTGTTGTTGGAGTTTGTGCCAGATGTCAAGTTGAACCCAAAGTAAGCCATATCAATCAAGTAAAGAGAATAGTGAAATATGTCAATGGCACATCTGACTATGTCATGTTGTACTCTCATGGATCAAGCTGCGTTCTAAGTGGATATTGTGATGCTGATTGGGCAAGAAGTGCTGATGGCAGAAAAAGTACATATGGAGGATGCTTCTTCTTGGGCAACAATCGTATCTTATGGTTCAACAAGAAACAAAACTGTGTCTCCCGCTCAACTACTGAAGCTGAATATATAGCTGCTGGAAGTAGCTGCTCTCAGCTAGTTTGGATGAAACAAATGCTGACAGAATACAATGTCAAACAAGATGTCGTGACATTATACTGTGATCATTTAAGTGCTATCAACATATCCAAAAATCCTATTCAGCACATCAGAACCAAACACATTGACATTCATCACTACTTCATTAGAGACCTGGTTAAAGACAAAACAATTACACTGGAACATGTAACAACTGAAAGTCAACTAGCTGACATCTTCACCAAGGCATTAGAGGCAAACCAATTTGAAATCCTAAGAGGAAAGCTTGACATCTGCATACATGAAGATGCATAGCTTGGCATACTATGGCTAAAAAGGGGAAGTAAATATCTTGGTGCTCCAGATGACTGGGGTGGACCAAAGAAAGATTGAAGATCCTACATTAAAACTATGTGCAGAAGATGTGATGATTGTGATGAGGGGGAGTTGCTTCTATGTGTTAATTGTTGTTTGTGTATGTGCTTCATGTGTATCTCTGATGATATTATGTGTTTCACAAGTGAAGAAGTTGTTGTGCAGGGGGAGCAAGAGTGTGTCAACTATGCATCTACGTGTGTTGTGTGCAGGGGAAGTAAAATGTTGCATCTATGAATATTATAACAGATGTTTGAACATATTTTTTTCCACTACTATCTCTGTTATATGTGTGTGTGATGCTGATTTTACTGTGCTTCTATGATATGTGTGCTTAAATAATTGTGATGCTGCAATGTTTGTATGGCTTTAACTCCAAGTAATTTTTTAGCCAAAATTTGCCAAAGGGGGAGTTTGTTAGTTTTATTGATTGGCAGAAATTTTGGTAAAACATTCTGCTTAGAAAATGCCATGAAGTTTACTGAAGTAGCAGATGTCACAACAGATGTCCTAACATGTGAAATTGACAAAATTGGTTTAAGTTTAGAATTTTTAGAAAGTCAGTTTGTTTGTTATTTGTATGCTTTGATTAAGGAAGCTTGAGAACAAATTCAACAATATACTTGGATATTTTATGTCCTACTTTCATGGAGAAAAGAGAGGAAGTGCTGAAGACTTGTGAGTAAAGAAACCCTAGTTGTTGTGACTATATTTAAAAGGCTGCAAACACTATTTTGCAGTTTGGCCATTCCAGATTTAGAAACTTAGATTTTATTTTGTTGGTTGTTCATTGTTCAATGTGAGCCTCTCTTGTATTCATACTTGAGTAGGATGTTTTAATTGAGTTGTAAGTTGTCAATCACCATAAGCTTTGAAGCGAGTGTGATTGTGTGTCTTTGAAGAGTGTCTTCACTTTTGTTTTTGTTGAGTGTCACCGTGTGTGACTTAGGGAGTGAGGAGAGGTTCTCATATCTAAGTGAGGTATCTTAGGTAGAAGGGTTATTAGGTAGGGATTAAGTGAGGAGTGTAAACAGAGAGGTTTAGCTCTGAATTAATACTGTTGATAGTGAACTTCATCCTTGGCTTAGAAGCCCCCAGACGTAGGTTGTTAGAACCGAACTGGGTTAACAACTCACTGTGTTTTTATTATTTTTTGTACTTTATAACTCTGTTCTGTTAGTTGCGTTTAAAACAAATATAAGTGTCGTGACATTACCTTCAACATCTCATATTTGATACCAGAATTTGAAAAAGAATCAGGAAGGGATGGTGTATAAATTACATAAAGTGTTGTATGAATTAAAATAAGCTCCTAGAGCTTAAACTCTAAAAATTAATTCATTTTTCAAGCTGCAATGATTTAGAAAGTGTGATAAGGAGTATGATATTTATGTTCAACATACTTCTGGTGGAAATATGATTTTAGTGTGTCTCTATATTGATGACATATTGCTAACAGGGAGACGTCCATAAAAGATAGTCAAGTTTAATAAGGTGTTTACGAATGAGTTTGAGATGATTGATCTAGGAAGTATGGTATATTTTCTATGGATGGAGATTATGTACTTTGAGAAGGGTATAATTTTGCATGTGCTGAAGTATGAACTTGAGCCTCTAAAGAGATTTGATTTATCAACTTGCAAGACTGCAATCACACCTACGAATTTCAAGTTGTATTATGATGTTGATGGGGATGATGTAGATTCTACAACTTTTAAATAGTTGGTTTGTTTATTGAGGTATATGTGTAAAACCAGTCCTGGCATTTGTTATGCAGTTGGAATGGTGAGTATGTTTATGAACAAGACAAAGTGGTCATATTACCAAGTCGATGTCAGGATACTGAGGTACATTAAAAGGACTCTGATGTATGGAATATTGTTCTCTTCTGGTGTTAAAACTGATGCATGGATGATATGATAGTCAAACTATGATTGGTGTCGAAACAGAGTTGACAAAATAAGTACTTCTGGATATTTTTTCAAATATATGATAAGTTCCATTTATTTGTGCTCTAAAAAGCAACATTTTGTTGCAATGTCAACTTATGAAAATAAATACATTGCATGTGCCTTTACTGCGTGTCAAGTTGTTTGACTGATGAATTTGTTTTTAGGATCTAAAGATCAAGGTGATCAAACCTGCGAAGTTGATGATTGACAACAAATCAGCCATAGTTTTTGCCAAGAACCTAGTGTTGCATGGGAAAATCAAGCACATTGACACAAAGTTCCATTTTTTGAGAATTCAATTTCATATTGGAGTGTTAGAAGTTACACACTGTAACACTCAAAAGAAACTCGCAGATGTTCTGACTAAATTTGTCAAGATTGAACACTTTATTTGCTTGAGGGATGAAATTGGTGTTTTTAGAGTTTAATTAGATGAATTTTAATTAAGGGATGGTGTTAGAAGTAATTCATACTCGGAAGTTGTTGTTAGAGACAAAAGCTTTTGGGTTTGTTTGTTAGAAGTGGTAGTTAGATGTTTTCTAGAAGATACTCTTAGTTGTTAGCTTAACTATCAAGCATACTTTTGATTGTGCCTATGTGATAGTTTATTTTGTGTATTTAAACATGTTAGTTGTTTGGGTTTTGTAAGATTTTAATAGAGTTTCTTTTTCAACAAATTTTTTGTAACTGTTTTTTTTTATCTTCTTTCATCTTCATCTTCATCTTCAACCTTGTGCACCGACAATAAAAATGTTAAATGTCTATTTAAGTTGAAATTTATCCCAAGCGATAGCGGATGAAACATAATGGTTAGATATTATATTCATAATAATAATCTAACTAAGGATTTAGTGGAGTGCAGTTGAACATTGAATAATTTAAAAGTGTTTCACTAAAAGTGTTAAGTATACGGTGTGCAGTGATCTTCCAATTTGTTTTGGTTGAATCTATTGAAATATCTATCCATACTCTTTACCTTCACACTTGGTTGAACTTCTCATTTCCTTTCTTATATAAAAATTAAAATTTCACATTCATTTTTTTTATTCCGGTTCAAATTCACAAGAAGCAAAAAGTGAATTTGTACTTTCATTATTTTTAGTAAACTTGTAGCAAATTTAGGGAATTTCTTAACCCACCCCATATTTTTCTTAGGAATCACATGAAATTCCACAAATGCCCATCAAGATCAGAAGTATACTTCCGGTTTGCAAACTAGAAGTATACTTCTAGTTCTAAACCATAATTATACTTCCTGTTCCAGGACGCAGTTATAGGCGTCATGCCTCTTCCCCTCCCATTACAACAATATTTTGAAAAACCAACAAACAACTCTCTTAAACTCTCTAATACCCTTCTTACAAAAATCAATACCAATCAATTATGTAAGTGATTGGAGCTAATTTTAGAGTTTATGTGATTTCTACTCAAATTAGTGAAATAGGATTCTAAATGTGTTATTATATCTAGCATATTTAGGGAATTTCTTAACCCACCCCATATTTTTCTTGTAGCGAAGTTTTTTTTTACATATTTAGGGCATTGGGACGCTGAGGTTCGTGGTTCTGTTTTTGCAGAGGAAATTAAAATTATAATTCTGGTTTTGATAAGAACAAAACCGGAAGTATAGTTTCAGTTTTTGTCTACACATATTTTTAGTCTTGTTTTGCACTTAAGACCTTATGCTAACATTTCTTTCTTACTTTTACAGGAGATATGAATGAGAGACAATCACGTTGAAGATACTGCAGAGTTGCACAACATGTTTATGTGCAGAGAGAGAGAGGAGTCAGGAAACCCAGCCTCCTACTGCATTTAGACAGGCCATACCGGATGCACCTCCTATTGCTTTAGCGTTCGGTGAGCCTGCTTCTACTCCTTTTATGTCGTCCTCCCTCAGTAGACGGGATTTTCCAGTGCATCCTACCTCACCCCTTCCTCCCGTACACGCACATCCTCACCTAGGATATTTGAGACGAGATTAACGTCCACTACATAGGAGACACCTAGGATATTTAAGACAGGATCATCGTCTGATACACACCCTCAATCCAACCGCCAACTGAGGTGAGACCCGAAGCTACACCGGAGGCACCGGAGATACCGGAGGTCGTACCTGCTTAGCCTGCACCTCAGGCCCCTCATGTCTTTGGAGGAGGACCTTCTGATTTATTTTTGTTGGGGGATACAATGTGGTCAACTGGGGGATGATCAAAACTTTTGTTGAGAGGTGGCACCATGAGACGCCGTTGTTTCATCTACCACATGGTGAGATGAATATCACACTCAATGACGCTGCGTGTCAACTTCATTTGCCGATTATAAGGGCTTTCCTAGATCATGAGAAGATAGACAAAGATGAGGCCATAAATTTGTTGGTTGGGAGACTTGGAGTTACCCATGATAGCGCCTTAGAAGAGGTAGATAAGACATATGGTTTCCACGTGAGGTATAATTACTTGGCTAAAGTGTTCAAGGATGAGATTACGCGTGCACGAGCGAATGATGATGATGTCGAGCATGTTATCATTCATAAGGGGTATGCCATGGGAGCATACATCTTGTATCTTGTTGGCACATAGATCTTTGTGGACACTAGTGCCACTTACACTAATATCATGTACCTGAGGTACTTTGCTAATTTTGAGGCGATCAGTGGGTGGAACTGGGGGGATGCATGCTTTGTTTACTTGCATACCAAGTTGGAAGAGGGGATTAAGTGGAAGACAAGGCAGATGACCGACAACATGTCACTCATGATGTTATAATTTATTTCTCTTAGTGGCCTTTGTTAACTATTCTAATTCTAAAACTAACTATTTAATTTTGTTATTTTAGGGATGGATCCTACAACACTTCTCCCGCATCTCAGGATGGTCACTTGCTACGGGTTATACTGAAGATAAGCCTCGTGCATGTACCTTTGAGGTGCTCAAACGAAACCAAGCAAAAGATTCGTTCCGGGTTTACTTGGACTGGCTAGTGCATGAAGATATTCACTTCAGTTTATATGTCGACCACAGTGAGACGATATCGTTTGATGAGGTTTTGCTGTTTACATGTTAGTTTTTTTGCGGGACTCACTAGACCATTCCTCGAGATCCTGTTGTATGTGCTCCTCCGACAGTGAAAGGGAGGGACATGGATGCTTCATTTGATGATTTTGAGAATCATTTTGTACCTGGTGAGGCCAGGAGTATTGTGGCTCCTGAAGAATGGAGTTATGATGGTTACATGATATGGTCCTTTAAGGTGTCCAATCTGTACATGGTAGAGGATGCTCCAAGGAACCTACCGAGGCCAGTTCATCAAGAGATCCTAGAGGAGGAGCAGGCTAGAAGAGATCATGCTCATGATGTTTTGTCTAGGTGTCGTCGTACCATGGAACTTGTGCGGCATGGTATTGATAGAGGGTTGTTTCCTGACAGAACCAATGTTAGAGGTGTCATAGAGGCCATCATGGCAGAGACTCAGGGTGCTCTTTCATACAAGAGGCAGCGGAGGGACGCCTCGAGGGTGACATGTCGGTTCATTATCCTCCATACCCAGTAGTTTATGCTGATGATGCACTTGTATTTTGGTTTTAGTTTTTTTATCTTGTATTGTATCATATTTGTATTACTATTCATATCACTTGGATAACATTTTGGATTACTAGGATTATATTGATATGCTTGGATATTTGGATTATATTAATATGCATTTTGGATAACATTTTTGGTCTTTTATTCAATTTCTGATTTGTATAATTTCTCCTATTATTGCTTATGTTCAAATTTTTTATTTTGTATGCTAGAAACATATTTGAATTATTGTTATGCTTAGAACCGAAAATATACTTCCGATTTGGAACCTGCAATATACTTCTGGTTTTAACATAAGTATTTCATAAAATGGTGCGCACCAAAAGTATACTTCCAATTTTAGAAGGACATTATGAGAAATGCACTGGGTTTAATTTCCCACCATGGGGTGGCTTAAAAAATTCCCCAGATTTATTGGAACAAAATTGTAAAACGATAAATTAATTTAAAATTTATTTTATCATATTTTTCAATCAAAAACCTTGGAGGAAGTTCCAATTTAAAAATATGATATGATAAACTTGAATGAAGTTGATCGGTTTGTACTTTTTAAATTTTCTTTGATTTTATTTTTTAGTAACAAATGAATGTAGAAAGGGAAAATAGGATAATAGAACAATAGGATAAACTTGAATGAATTCTCAGAAGATACTTAATCCAAGTACACACTTAATCTAAATGCATCACCATCACCAACTTTCTATCCACATCTAGACCATAATGAATGGAACTCAGATGTTCCATCCTGGGTATTACCTGGAATTAATGTTCCTTTACAAACAAAATTCCCAAGTACTATTCCAAAAACAAATATTTTATCTATCTCCAAATCACCAACACATATCACAACCTCATTCACTGAACCAACAATTACACTTATCCATACAGAACTTGCTCCACAACCCTCTTCAGAACCTCAACCCACTAACACCACTGAACAAACAACCACAATGACCATAGAACTTCAAAATCCGCACTTCCCAGAAATTGTTGAACCAACATCTGCTCCCATTCCCAAACTTCTGTACCCTCAAATTCCTGATTCCCTAGAATTTCTGAGAACCCAATTTAATCTTCACTCCCTGAACAAAAGGACACCTGTTTCGAAACCTATGCATGGAAATGTTAATGTACTCTTGCAGAAATTTGAAAAGGAAATGTTGAGTTGGTTAGAACTTCTGAAAGATGATTATGCTAACAATCTGAGCCCCTCTACATCAGCAGAGTTATAGAGAACCTTCAGATAGAGATTCAATGTTGAATCCCTCAAGCTCAAAGACTCGTGCTACTCTCATGTTTATGAGAAATTTTCTGAGTGTCTGAATGGTTTGAAGAAGGATGCCTACAGCATATGGAATGAGAAGCCAATTTTCTGAGTGTCTTTAAGTTTATACAATTTACTTTTCTACACAATCTTTTTGTTTTCAGCAAGTCTATTTTTTCTATCAGCACATATTATAACACCTGCCGTGATATTGTGTGTTATCAAGACATCAGTCTTGACTTCTAAATTATAATGTCAAAATTCAAAGTATATAAAAAATTAAAGAGATACAGTTAGACATAGTGCATAAGCGATTTATACAAGTTACGTCTACCACTTGACCCACTCAGTTCCCAATAAGTTCCTCTTGTGACTTCCACTAATAATGAGTCTTGAGCTTTCATTACTATTAAGAAGCGACTTTACCTCAGTTGGGAAAGGGTGTTTACCATAATTTACTGAGCGAGGTAAAGAAGGGTGACATGAAAGGTGAACCACTTTTTCCCTTGGCTGAGATTCAAACTGAGCGGAAAGGTTTTATTGGTCATGGATTTGATCCCTAATATTATTATTTTTTATTATTTTCCTGAAAAAAACACTACTCTTCCTCTTGATTGTAAAAATACCTGAGATTTTAGCTAACTGGTCTCAAGAACAAAACTGAGATTTTAACAAGTTAATCTCATGAGCCGAAACAAGAATATTATTGGAGAATATTTTACTAAAAAAAGTAATTTATCTATGTGCTAAATTAAATTATTTAATCAATTAAGTTTGAAACTACTTGTGAAATCATCGGATAAAATATCAATGAAGTCGCCATCGAACGTTTTTATCCCGCGAGAGGAAGGTATTAGCACCCCACGCACCCGTAGTACTCTACGATATCCACTTTTATTTTCTATCTAATGGGTGTGAGTATCTATCTACAACCTATGTCTAAAGCAAAATGAATGAATGCAAAGTATTATGTATAAAAAAATGGTTTTTTTAGTTGTGCTTGTCGTGGTTGTGAACCTTTAGTGCCTACTTACTCCATTCGTGCAATTAGGGATCAAAGCACTACGTAGTTCTCCTAAAAAATGTTGGTGGGTTGCAATGTTTTTTATGAGAAATTCCATCTCGCATCCTCACGATTGCAACTTATACTTGGTGTTGCAGCTTATCGAAAGTCTCATGCTCGGCCGCTCGCACACTTAGCAATTCGATTGGATTTGAAAAGAAATACCCTTATCGAAAAGGTTTTCATAGAAAAGGTCTGAAGACCAAAATGATTTGAAGTTAGTGGATTGTTTTTTCCTTGCCGAAAGGGTTTGAGTTTATTAACATGTTTTGAGATTTGATAAAGAAAATGTTTTAGTTTTAACATGCAAAAAGGGGAGAAAAACATCTAAGGGGAACTATCTAGCTTTATCCCTAATGTTATCATACAAAGGTGACCCTAAGTCAAGGATAAAAAAGGAATATCTACCTATGTTGACATGCATAGATGACTATCCTAATGTCTAGGCTCGAAAACTACCCTAGCCGAGCGGTCCTAGGGGAAACTATCCTAATATCCACCTTGGTTGACCAACCAAGGGATACAACGGGAGGAGGTAAGCAAGTGTTTTGGCAAAAGGACACAAATAATATAATGCACAAACATATGATACATAGAATCGTGGGGAGGGGAATGAAAGAAAGACCATATCCAAGGGTGGCGCGTCACCCGAGTCAACCAGGAGCTTTCTTTTAGTGTGAAAGACCATAGCCAAGGAGGGTGAATCATCCGATTCAACCAGGAGCTTTCACCTGTGGAAAAGGGGTTTATGCCTTGATATGAATTACCAAGTGTGAAGAGTATATGAATGCGAGTATCAACGCGCAACGACACGAACTCCAGACAAAGCGTGGAGGATCAGAATAAGGAACCCTTGCCATTATATATATGACTCGATAGAGGAAGCTTCCACGATTCACGTAAGCTGGGATGACACAGACTGAACTGGGCGGGGGTTGGTTGCTAACCCTTTTCCGCGTGCCTTTCTCATGAGGACTTAATGATAGTGCCATAATAGGTTTCTTAACCACCACACCGTTATGCAAGCACAAATAGTAAACACACCTGCAAAATACCTACTACATAGGTAGGATTTTAAACACACCAAACACAAGTAGCACACTATATGTGGAATTACCCTAAACTGGTCTTTAAATAAACCAGAGGGGTTCCTAACATGCTCCAATAACAGAAGCCCCATCATGCATCTCTATTCCTACTTATCATGGCAAGGAAAACAGTAAACACCCTATTTCTCACGCTCTCTAGAAAAGCGGTAAAAGAAAGCTGTAAAAGGGTAAGAAAATATCGAACGGATAACAATCCGTGAAAGCTATAGCAAATAGCAAATAATCCAGAAAAATTCGTGAACTGCTGACAAGCAATAAAGAAATCTGGTAAGCAATGCGTAGAAGCATCAAATAAGCATGGTCGAAATGCGTGTCGTACACATCCAAATACTGATAGAAAACCTGCAAGGGATAATCATCTAGACAATACAAGTGGACAAATCACAATGTCATATGCGCAAAATATAAGACGTGAATCATACACATCAGTCCAACGAGATACCTGCATCAGATAGCCATCCATGGCAATGCAAGCCAATAACGCACAACGACATGTGCATAAGATAAGGAATGTGTGTCGTACACATCCAATTCAAACAAAGAAACCTGCACAAAATACATTAACCAATGTATTGTGGCAAAATGAAATGTGTGTCGACACATTCGTACAATAAAACCTGCACACAAATACATTAACCAATGGCAAACATAATGTGTATCGACACATCCGTACAATAAAACCTGCATAAAAATAAATTAAACAATGTATAATGGAAAACAAAATGTGTATCGACATATCCATACAACAAAGCCTGCACAGAAATATATTAACCAATATATAATGGCAAACTAAATGTGTGTTGACACATCCGTAATGAAGCACCTGCACAAAATATAATTCACAAAAAGAATTCAGGGTCATAGAATATGATCTCGCGTATCGAACGTAAAGATTGATCAAAAGTAATTATCCGAACAAGTTTTTCGATCACATAATCAAGCAATAATTACGTAATCAGAAACTACCTCAAAGTAACTTGCACAATTTGCAAACATGTTAGAATTAACAAGGCAAAACGGTGTAGAAACCGTATGAAAATCAATCTGATAACCAACAAATGAAATGCAATGTTGTTGAAATTCTGCACTAAGAAGTGTAAAAAATCTGCACTAGAAAGTGTATTAAAATTCTGCATTAAATGGTATAAAACATGTTTTTAGAAAAAAGACGTCCGGAAAAATATGCTCGGACTGAAATGATATTTACATGGTAAGCTATAAACGTGCCAACAGTTTCAAATTTGCAATCGGTTTTGTCAAAATCGAGTGGAAGCATGACTTCCACGAAGGGTCCGTTCAAAATGCGGTAATTGCTCTAAATTGAACGAAACACGCATGGTAGCTTGCAAACAGGCCACTGGATTAAAAAACGCACCCGGTTTGAATTAATTCCACCCGGAAATGGGTCAAAATGGCATTTTCGTAATTCGGGCTATAGCGAAAACAAAATAATAAAATGTCTGAATTTGAAAATAAAGTTCACTAATAGCTCCGAAATTGCAAAGATAGTCAAGTTACATTATCCGCAAGTGTAAAAACTCATCACGATTAGGAAGTTAGCTCAAAATTGAGATTATGTCAAGTGTTAGGAAAAGTACATGGATTGTGACATTTTCCATTTATCTTAAGTTTTTTTGTATGTCAAATGTAGTTTGTAAAACATCTTGAGTCTAATAGAAACTATCACAAATCATGGAAATGACAAGAGTTAATAAAGTCTTAAGTATCAACACAAACTTTCAAAATCACAATGTTATGTCAAGGTTTGGAAAAGTTAGCAAACTTCCAATATATCAAAGCAAAAGTTAGCAATCAAGCATGTGTAACAACTAGCAATCATGTTCAAGTATTTTAACAAACACCTAAACTACACACATTTACACATGGTTTTGTACATGATTGGAAGCTCAAATCTATGTCCATTAACATGTAAGTTAAGGATTACAATCCACAATTCAATAAACATTGACAAGTATCAACTTGAATAAGCACTTTTCTCATGAAAATCAATTAATCAATAAGTGTTTTTGATCATCCAATTCCATATTTCAACTTTATGATCACATCAAATCAAAATTCTACAACCTAATCCATAATCTCCATGCAATTCTTCAACAAAAACCTTGATTAATTTTCAATTCTAGAAAAGTGCTTATTCAAGAATCAATTATGCAAAAGTGCTTAAATCAAGAATTCTTACTGTCGAAACAAAGAGGAGAACAAGGAGAAGAGATCGTCAATGTCGAATTGAAGACCGGAGGGGAGACAATAAGAGAAAATGATGCGCGAAGCATGGGGAAAGAAGAGAGGAAAACTTCAATTCTTCACCTCGACACCTTGGTATTGTTGAATATTCTTGAGAAACTTGATGAAAATGTTGAGCTTGATCCTTGAGAATTGAGAGAGAATAGAAGAGTGTGTTTGTTAAAATTTGACAAAAGATTCAATCCCCAAATTATGAGAGCAAAATTTGATTTATACTTGGAAATTGCCTTGAGTGAATTGGACTCAAAATTGGCTTTACCGGCCCAATTTCATGAACAGTACTCGACCTCGATATCCGTGTCGTATTTGAAAATGGGCTCAACATGAAAAATGTCTGAAACGAAAAATCGTGTCGCGTGAGACAAAATTTCATCTCGATCCGACAAACGCTTAAAAAGATATGAAATTTTGAAGTTTCAGCTCACATAAATGCATCTGACACATGCAGAATCTTAATTGCGCCACCTGGGGAAAACGTCTCGAGCGAGGATCTTCTGATCAAAACCTGAACTCGGAATTTGAACAAAAATTGAAGTCAACGGAATTTGTGAACTTTTGACACCAGTCCCATCGCGATCTGATAAAAATCGAGCGAGATATGATTTTTTGAATGTTGCTCATCAGATGAATTAATGCTCGGTTCGGCTCAAATACACCTCCAAAGATCAAAATTCTGGTATTGATCCATGTGGAATTAGCTCTCGGCCCGAGAACGAAAGTTGAAGAGGACATCAAGACATAATTTTAGGCACCATAACCACTCAGTTCTAACGTTCGAGTCACGAGTTATACATTTTTTAATGTCCCGTAAACACTGTTCAACCATAAAACTCAGTTTATTGCTCTTGAAAAATTCTCAATCTCGTAACCATAAAACCAATGATATGTATGCATGCTCATGATGATGGAACATATAAGCCAAAAAGGTAAAAATGAATAGGGTAAATTTTGGGGTACAACAAAGTCACCATTTAATTTATTAAGGCATTCCAAAATGTTGCAACCCTGATCTAGAAAAGAAAGCCTGCAATGGTAACATGTTCTAATTGATTGAAAAGTCGTTTACCTTGCTCTAATCAATTAGACATTATCCTTAATCGATTAGACAGTGGATTTTTTTCCCAAACTGATTAGAAATGCTTCTTAATCAATTTCACACAGACATTTATAGGATTTCAAGAGATTTTGAGAAATAAAAGAAGTTTTAAGAAACTTTTGTGTATGTGTGATTGTCTAAGTATTTTGAGAATTACTCTTATATCTTTATATTAAACTGGTCACTCAGACACACGATAAACGTAAGGCTAAACAATCTTTCACACTTTCTATCTTTCAAAATCTTGAAACTTCAAGATCCCTTGTTTGATTCATCACTAATTTAACACTTTATTAGTGACTTAATTCATCTAACTACTAAGGATACACACCCTCATCATGGTTTACTGGACATGAGATCATCAAAGGCTCATTAAATGTTGATTGACCTAAAGTGTTGCAATAATTGAATGTGGCTTAATATCTTGATCTCAAAGAACATTTGCTTCTTCTTAATAGATGAAAACTTCACATTATATCGTTTAACTTATAGTGTTGTCATAATTAAAACCATCATGAACATATAACAATCGCAAATAGTTGTGCATTCAATCACATAGTGCGAGAAACTATTGAAATGAAGTTGTTGACTAGTAATGAGCCAATAGCTTAGATACAAGGTGTGTTCTTCTAATGAGAGTTCTTATGTCTATTAATCTAAAATGAGGGTGTTATGAATTGGACCTATTTGAAACAATATAAATACTAAAATTTTAAGATAAAGATTCAATTATTTATAAAATTATTAAGAAAGAAAAAGAAATACCACTTTTTTTACGAGAAAAAAGAATATGTATAGACAATATAAAATATTTTTAATTTGCCAACTAACGAGACACATACACCCAATTAAAATACATTTTTATTTTAAAATACTAATATAAGGACAAGTTTAACTATTTTTATTGATTGATTGTGTAATTTGTTTCCCTTATATAATTATGTGTCAATATTTTTTATCTATTTGTATAAGCCTATAAAGCCTGACTCCATCATCTTATCTAGAACCAGTTATCTTATTGTATGACATAGTGAAGAGTAGATAGATAAACATGAGTGCTGCTTCTCTCATTCATGTATCATGCTTACCCTCTCTCGCAACTTCATTCAAGGTATTGCAGTTATCATTTCATTACCTTGCACAATTCACAACATTCTCTTCTCTCAATTTCGCAATTGCATTTTATTTTTGCAGGGAAATGTGAAAACATTGTTGGCAAAACCATGTTTATGTCCATGTTTGAAAATTCAGAGAACAAAACACCGTGTTTCTGTAGTTAACAAGGCTGCTTCTGCTTCTGCTTATACCAAGCCCGACGGCGAGAATGTTAGGTTTAGGTTGGATAATTTGGGGCCTCAGCCTGGTTCGAGGAAGAGAGCCAAGAGAAAGGGAAGAGGTATTGCTGCGGGACAAGGAGCGAGTTGTGGGTTTGGAATGAGGGGGCAGAAGTCGAGATCTGGACCGGGGATTATGAGGGGGTTTGAAGGTGGTCAAATGCCGCTTTATAGAAGATTGCCTAAACTTAGAGGAATTGCGGGAGGTATTCATTTATTCAAATCTCTTTGTTTATGAGTTTTGAAAATGAAAATTGAGTTTGGATTTGTGTGCTTACAAACTTTGATGTTTAGCTCTTCAAGTTCATTAAGTTTGTGAAATAGCAACTTAGCTTCTTAAATTGTAAAATGTCAATGAATTTAGTTCTTTTTCTAGTTATACCCCATAATTTTAAAGGTTTTTGTTCCAGTTTGGAACTTAAATTGTTGATGAAATGGTGAGATGGGTTGTGAAAAGTGTATTAGACCTTTGGTATGATGATGTGGGGTGGACCTGTAAGGTTAGCACTCCAAGACCCACGTCACTGAGAGAATCAAAGTGGTGTAAGAGTGAGAGTGAATTTGAATACTTGAGAATGACGCGTTATTCGCTTTTTATACTGGGAGCAGTTAAAACCGTCTGCGAGGGATGTAGTGTGTTATGCGGACAATCGTCTCATTGATTTGGACGGTGGGTGATGCATCGGAGGGCGGAGTTATTTACTTTGCGTGAGAATGAGGGAACACTTGTTTCTCACGTATCCTTCACTGTTGCCTCTGAGCCTTTCACCCTTGAATGAATTTGAATACTTGAGAATGACACCCTTTTCTCTTTATATATTGGGAGTGGTTAAAATTGTTTGCGAGGGACACAGCTGCTATGCGGACAGCCGTTTGATTGATCTAGACAGTGGGTAATGATGTATCGGAGGGTGGAGTTATCTACTTTGGGCAAGAATGAGGGAACACCTGTTTCTCATATTTGCTTCCTTCACTTTTGCCTCTGGGCCTTTCACCTTGGGCCTATCGGACGACCAAACAGTTTTTATGCTTGTTTTTGATGGAGCAAAATACTATTTAAGTCAATATGTATTATGTCTTTTATTGGTTTTGGTGGATGTTTAATTTAGAAATATTTCGATCTGAAGGACTAAGTTGATTTATATTCTTTAACTTAAAGGACTAATTTGGTTGATATTCTTTAATTTAAAGGACTAATTTGCTGTATCGTAGATTTGAGGCACTAAATTGTTTGACTCTTACGATTTCAAAGACAAAAAATGTCTCTTTACTCTTTCTTTAATCTATATTAGTGTTTTCAATGGTAGAGGCAAAATCCAGCCATAGTAGATTATGTGCGGAAAAACCTATAATATCGGTCAATATTTAGCATTGCGGCAAACCCAAAAACCACCATGTATATCTGCCATAATGCTGCCTTGACAGATATTTGATAACATTGATCTATATTACTATCAAGGGCAGTCTTTGGCCAATATTTGGAATTTGGAAATGTATTAAGCAAGTAGAAAGTCAGACATTTATGAAATTAGTACTAAGTACTATCTTATAAACACAAGACTGCATATATCTGGCCCACTAGGACCAGGTTGCCCTTACCATATTATGTCTAATGTTTTGTTCACCTGTCTGTGCCATCGTCATGCTTCGTATGGAGTTTATTCTGATGTCTTCATGGCTTAATCAAATTTGTTAACTGTAGATTAGGTTAGGATAATTTAGGATCCTACTTTCAGGGAATGCTCAAGAAAGATGCTACTTGTAGCAACATTAGTAGGAAAAAAGCATTGGTTAGAATGAGGGTTATGATTCCTGGATGCTAATTGACTACACCATTGTTTGGATTCACGACGTTTCTCATGCCTTTCTCGCGTCACAATGTTTGTTTGAAGTGAAAATTGAAGAAGTTACAAATAGTAGATTTGCTTGGACGCGCGTAAAAAGTCTTTCTAACGCGGTTCCAAACACACTCTACATATATACTTGCTGCAATGCATACATCATGTTTGATAGTCATGAAGTTTTTATCCCCTATAGAGACAGGGTATATGTTTATTATAGGGGTTGGATATGATGTTGAATATTTGTAGTATGTAGATTTTTGAAGAAAATTGTAGTTTATTCACTTTATTAACTTCTTGAAATGGTGATTCTTGTCTAGAGAGAATCATGGCTTCCAACACCTAAATTTCTCTTCCTCAGTTTTCATTATGTTGGACAGCTTTACTAATTGTGTCCTCCTTTATTAAGGTATGAGCGCGGGATTGCCAAAATATGTCAACGTAAATCTTACGGACATTGAAAACGCTGGATTTCAAGATGGGGAAGAGGTGTCTTTGGAGACACTGAAGGAGAAACGTGTGATCAACCCTTCAGGAAGAGACCGAAAACTTCCTTTGAAGGTACATATTACTTGTTTCTTTAATTACATCTAAGTTTCTTCAATTAGTTGCTGTCTTCCCTTTTTTTATTTATGATGTTTATATGTACTACAATGTTTAACTTTTAATAACAAATATGGATGCAAAGTTTTTGCAGTAACCCACCTACCAAAAGAGACTTTTCATCTGAGGTCCCTTGTCTATCATGAATTACTTTCTATTAACCCTTATATGTTCTTCAATCATAGTCTTCTGGTTCAGTTCGGACATATGTTGTTTATGTTTGATATTTATGTTAATTCAAATGTAATATCTTGGTGGATGTGTTTTGTGGTTTGAAATTGTGAAGTTAGAATATAAGGGTCCGTTGTTTGAAAGTTATAGATAGTTAGTGGGGGCTGGCCTATTTGAGACATTGGAAGGAGACCAACGACATAAGTTCCTGAAACCATGTGTTTCAATTACACATTGGATTCCGTGTTGGATGGAATGACACCGAGTGTGTACCAATACTTTTGATTGAAGGCATGTCTAACACTGACATGACACCAACACATGTGATTACATTCAATTATGTCAATTTCTCTAATTATTACTAATGTCAATGTGTCAGTGTAGTGTCTGTGTCAATGTTTCATAGCTAAACAAGAAGATAGTTTATGGGGTTGCATTTCAATGAGATTGGCAGCTGAGGCACATGCAATTATGTGAAGCCGATTTATGAGAAATACTTCCCTATAATTCATGTGGAATGGTTGGCCAGGTAGATGCTGAGTATTGACATGTCATATGTGAGATATGGAATACCGGCATGGAAGAGTTATATGGTATGACTGAGAGTCAGTGGAAAATCACTACATCAAGAGTTAAAAAGGGACACAGCTTTTCAACAGATTGATATCTTATTCTAGCTGCAGTGGGACTCTTTTGGTTATTTAATCTTGTTCACTCTATACAACTGATTTCACATTTCATTAAGCTTTTAAAAGTGAAAGGTGTTGCTTGTAAAGATTCTAGTTCTTAGAGTTTTGGAAGCGACGCAATCCTGCAAAAGCTTGTAATGATTCTAGTTCTTAGATTTTTGGGAATTACACAACTTCACAAAATCTCACTTAAGATGATGACTATCCAAGTTTTATAAACATCATTTAGATCAAATCTCTAGAAGATGTGAGAAATTCTGTGAAATCATTGCCAGAAACACGATTTCAAACAACATTAAACTAGCTAGTGTGTTTAAGCAAGCTTTTGCTTCTAAATAATAGTTTGATTTGCTCTGGTTTCAGATTCTGGCTGACGGAGAACTAAGCAAGAAGTTGACAATAAAAGCTACTGCCTTTTCCACATCTGCAAAGGAGAAACTCGAGTCTGCTGGCTGTTCCCTCATCGTGCTTCCTGGCCGTAAGAAATGGGTTAAGCCATCAGTTGCCAAAAACATTGCGCGTGCCGATGAATACTTTGCCAAGAAGCGCGGGGAAGCTGCTTCTGAACCAGCACCTGTTTGAATATCAAACACTTACACGGCGTTGTCATCATCATCAATCATCATCAGCAAAGTGTTACTTCTTTAGAAATGCTTCCTCTAGTTATAATGTTAAGTTAATGTAATTGAATTTTTCTCTGGTTTTTTGTTTTGGTTCTAAGCAAAATTCAATTTTGTATATCATATTTCATTGTGTGTTCATCCATCAAAACATTTTGAAAATAAAAGGCTTAAAAAAGAGTAAATTTGATCTGAAAAAACTTTGGTAGTAGTAACATGTTTAATCTTATAATAAGGTGACACATTCTGTCTCTATCAAAAAAGGTGTAATTGGTTAACATGTTTTGTAGTTTCTTGTACAAGGTGGATACCGAAAGTATTTTGTTCGGTGCATTGTTTCACTGTTGAATGATGCCTATTGCTGATGCAAATTTTGTTCCAAACTTTGCTGACTAAGGCATAAAAAGGTTCTGATAGCTGTAAATTCCATCCAAACAGAGATCTAGCAAGTTGAAAAGCATGGTGCTTGACAGCTGTTTTCTTAAAAACACTTTCTTTCCTTTTCAATACGTTGTCGTGTTTACATCATTTGGTTGACTTTGTTGTTGCTTGACAAAATTACGCAATCATACGAAAATGGAGACTTTTCATATTTGAAATTTGTGAAATGGTCAACATATCCATTTGATTTGGATTATTTTCCCTCCTAAGACATGCACTTGATATTTGTAAAAACTTGCATCCAACTCCATGATGATTTTGTAAATCTAACTACAAACATGCATGGATTGATTTTGGATCTCGTTGAAATATTAGATATAATATTACATATAATTCAAATTATGTAATCCAAATTCAAGTCTAGTTAGGATTTTTTTAGTCTAATTAGTGTATAAGTTAATTGTTTATAAATATAGACTAGTTAGTAAATTATTTTATAACAATTTAATTCAATAATACAATCTTTATTTATTAATATCTCTTTTTTCTCTTATTAAAAATGTTTCACGCACAAACAATTTTATAACTTTTGTCATATATTTGGTTTTGTGGTAAAAGAAATTTATTTTTGAATGAATTGATTATGTAAAATTAATTATGAATAAAAATATATGAATGTAAAGTGATTTATATTTGAATAACTTTATGCAAAATTTAGTTAAATAATAAAATTTAATATAAAAATAATTTAAAAGTTACAAATTTTTAATTTTAAATAAAATTAATTTTAAAATCAGAATCAATTATACTTTAAAAGAATTAAACACTTCAAATCATTATTTTCTAGGCCGGACAAAAGCCCAATAAAGAGAGGTCTCTATTATTCCAAAAAAAGCTCAATATTCATTTGATCTAGACATTATAAATGTTTTTACACTAATAAGGCTAAAGGTACACACTTTTCATACTTTATTATATCCATTTTAGACTTATTTACTAATTTAAATGTTTGAGTGTTAAGTTTACAAATTTATCCCCACATTCCATCGCAGAGGAGACGTATATCATCACATCAAGAGTACATCATTGCAATTTAGATATAATTCTGATTACAATGCAAAATGTAACACCTGATATTTAATTATTTATTTAATTAAATATTTTCGAATATTTTCTGGATAATGGTTGAAGTTGTGAAATATTGATTTATGTTGTCGAGTTGTTAGTTGATTATTCGATCGATTAATAATAATAATAATATTAGAATTAAGAGAATATTTGTGTTGGGCTTATTTTGGTGATAGAAATAGTAAAAGGTGGAGTGTGAATGTTAAGCCAAATAAGACAAAATAATAAGAATATTAATATATTAGTTATTTTGGAAGTAAGAAGGGAAAATAGAAGTGGTTGTACGTGAGAAAATTTGAAAGAAGAGGAATAAGGGATTTGGAGAGCTAGTCCGCGTGAGAGAATTGCAGACCAAAAGAGTCAAAGCTAGGATTCGATCGGAACACTGTAGAGCAACCTCCAATCCAAGATAATGGTGGAGTTCTGACCTTATAATCGGGGATATGATGAATCATATGCGGGAATTAATCGGTAGAAAGATTACTTCTGTGTGTAATTGTTGTTGTTTGGGTGATGTTCCATTGTTAGTTGTTATGATAAATTGAAGTGATTAATCGGCAAATTTGATGTTGAGAAATTATCTCGTAATTAATATAATTAATATGTTGTGGTATAACTTATGTGATTGTGGCTGAAACTGTTAATCAATGCGAATAATGTTGTGATAAATGTTGTTTGTAGTTTGTGAAGTGATGATTTTACTTAATATAATTCTAGTATACTATTTATCATACACTCAATTATATTGTTAGATATCTCACCCCTTCTGTTGTGATGTTGCCTCTACGTGGATAACGTGCAGGTAATCCAAGATAAAGGTTGTTTACCTTTATTAGTTCGAGTCGGTGTCGTTGCTCTGATACGTAACATTCAGGGGGTTGAACGCTAATTGTTTATTGTTGTTATTACTTCCGTTGTTGAATTTTATGTTGCTTCGAAGTTGGTTTAGTTGAACAAAAGATGTTATGTCATTAAGTTGAATATTATGAATCCGCTGCGTAGTTAATAAAAGTTATTTTGTTTTCAAAGACTAAGTATGTTGTCACCGGTTCATCCGAGTTAAAGTGTTATTACTTGTGATAAAGGCTGTTGTTTTAAGTTGAATTAGAGCATTCCAATTTTGAAGAAATTTTATTACTCTGATGTTTATAATATTTGTCTAATAGAATTAGGGTGTTACACGAAACACATTTTAAAATCAATTCTACCATTTAAAATTATTTTTGTCCCAAGACAAAACCTAAAACATATTCAGAATAATACAAGTGTAAGTAATGTGGAGAAATAGTCTCACATTGGATATGAATGTGGTGACTTGAGCATTTATAAGTGTGAGAACCCATTCACCTATTACTTTAAGGTTTTAGGTGGACAAGCAGTGTGTCTCCCACAAAGGTGTGTTGTTCAAATAGAAAGTCTCTACAAAGTATAAGAATGCTCCTCGCTCGATTCCTCTGAGTTGCGCCAACAAATGGTATCAAAGTCTGGTTTGAGAAAGAGACCGACTTATTTGTATCAAAAGTGTCTCCACATGATCGTGGGCAAGAGTCCGCATGTTGGTAGAAGTGTCATGTTGAAGAGAGTCAATGACGTTACAAGTGTTTGTGGAAGAAAGCTTTTATTTGAGTGGAAATATTGTGGCAGACTCACACTTGGAGAGTATTGAGAATAATACCAGTGAGTAATATGGAGAAATAGTTTCACATTAGATAGAAATATGGTGACTTGAGTATTTATAAATGAAAGAATCCACTCACCTATAATCTTTAGATTTTGGGTGGACAAATATTATATATCCTACAAAGATATGTTGCTCAAACAAAAAAATTTCTACAAAATATTAATAAAAACTCCTCGCTCGATCCCAAGATACGCGAACAAACAAAACCCTCTTATAGTCACTAGTCAAAAGCTAAAGTGAAGTAGTTATTGTATTAATGCCAAATTTGATTAGAGACCAAAGCTTGTTAACCTTTTCTAGTTTCAACCAAATTTGTTCTTTTCACCGAATTTAAGCCTAACATCGACACCTACTTTTACACAGATTTGATGAAGATGTTGATTTTGCATTGTTGAAAATAGAGTCTTCCTAATCATAATTGGACGGAGAAGATTTGTTTGACTACCTAGATTCCTATTCTATATTGGTGATAGATAGTAAACCCATAAGAATGTTTTAATATTTTAATAAAGAATAAAGGCAATATACTTTATTAATTGAGAAAAGGCGGACACGTATGGCTGCACCTCTTTATTTAGTGATGGAAATATTGTTTGTGTCCCACTTATTGGGAAGCATAGATACAAGAAAATATCCTTGTCTCATAAGTTATCGATAATTGTTTCATGCTTCATCGTGTTTTTTCTTTTTCTAATTTAAATAGTGATGATTCTACCAAGTCTCTTTTTCTAATTTTAATAGTGTCCTGTAGTTGATTTTAGTATTCGCTTGTCTCATAAATCCTCTTATCATTATTATAATAAAATATATGTTGAATATTACTCACATGAGACAAGTTATTTGGTAATTCATTTGCGATTAATTTTTTGAAATCCTCTAGAATTTTTAGCATTTTTTTAGAAATTATTGATTCTTCCTTTAAAACATTCATAAACCCAATAAAGATAGGAATTTGTAGAGTAGCGTTGCTCGAATTTTTGATCCATTGTTTATCCAATCGAGGGTGTATGACTTTTCATAGGGTTTTATGAACAACTTCAAATAATCTACTGATTTTTACGACACCAAATTCTTTGTGTTGCCAATATCCACAATCAGATTACATAGTTTGTTCTTTATAGAACAATGTGTTTTGAATAAATTCTTGCACTCTTAAATGCGAGTAAAATTCTCTACAACATAAAATTTACTCACTCATCAGATTCTTCCTAAGCAAACTCAACCTCGGCATATTCATTGTTTTCAACTACAAAATTTTCTCTATCCTCATCTTCCCCCATTTCTTCTGTAACAAAACCGGTTCTCCTTGTTGGACAAATATTTGACATGCGACCTCTCCCGTTTTAACGATAACACGTGTCTCTGGTGGGTTTAACATATGAATTATTTTGTCTCTAGATTGATGTTTTACCCTATTGCACACTGCAAGAGTTGCTAGCTCATGTATTCACATGGTTGGAATCCCTAGTTATTGCACTTTTCCTTGTCCCTGACTGATTCAATGTTATTATGGGGTGAATACGTTCTAAAAGATGAGAAATTTTGAGAGGATTTCTTCATCAATCATGCCTTTAAAGCTAGACAGATGCCTCAGCCACAATCCATATAGTCTGCAAACCCATCTTCTCCTGTAAAGACCCCTTTAAGCCACTGATGTATTGAGTTACCTTTTGGCTATCTAATTCTCCCAATTCATTTCGCTCAAAGAAACAAAAGAACTCAATTGTGTATTCATTCACATTTCTCTTACCCTGAAGATACTCAATATATATGTATATATATATGTGTGTGTGTGTGTGTGTGTGTGTATATATATCTTATAAAGAATATGTTCATAGGTAAAAATCACTCCAACATCAATTGTTTCATTCTTCACCAAGATCTAATTAGTCCCCTCTTTTTCCTTTTCCTATGAACAAAAAGTTTATTCCACCAGGAGAAAATGATACTCCTTAGCCTGATGGCCACTATCTTAACTTGTTTGTTTTCAAGAAAATTCATAACATCGAAGAACATGTCTATGTCAATATGTCAATCTAGAAACTACTTCATTCCCATCGTTCTGTAAAATAATGGAATTTCAACTTTAACTCGATAATCATGTTTATGTCGATTCCCGTGATCAACTACCTCTTCCTTGTAGGGTTCTTCTTCTTCAGAACTCAAATTTTCAACAATAATAACACGATGATTGTTGACACCTCGCAGAACCATAATATGTTCTCTTCCCATGTCTTTTTGTTGATTCCCGTTGTTGTTAGCGTTGCCCACCTGATTTGCTAAATTCCTCATATGTTTAGTCAAATCAGTTAGAGTCGCGGTAATTCCCTCAAGATCTTCATTGGTTATCGGTTGATAACCCATGGTTGATCAAGTTACGAAAGAAACATGGGAAAAATTGCTCTGATGCCACATGATGCAGACGAAAACGCAAGGGATTAGCAAGCGCTAAACCTAGATTAAAAATACAGGATTGCAAGCGCAAAACGTATTATATAAGCTGTGGAATCCAATAGATAAAAAAAATACTTAATTTTATTAATTGGAAAAAGTGATCTTTGACCCACGTCAAAAGTGTTTAAATACACACCAAAAAAATAATAATGAGCTTAAATAGACCTTAATGGGTTTTTAGTTCAAAACAAAAATAAATCACAAAAATGCGTAACATATTAAAGTATTTGCCGACGTGCAATTTTTTCTTTGATACGCACAACCAAGCTTCCTATATCATAACATATCAGTCTGATACGAATCAACACACCATTAAAATTGTGTGTCCCCGGGAGAAAACTAAATGTTTTCATCTCATTAGAAGTGGTTTTACAATAAATTTTCAGAGGTTTAGTAAATTATTGGCATGATTCTATTATATGAAAATTAAAATCAATGTCATAATCATTAATAAAGCATAATATGAGGATGAAAAATTGTTTTGTCAAAGTATAACTTCAAAAATCAAACTGTTAGGCTCCTGTGATAAACGAGCTCCTACAAAGAACGACATTCAAAGAATACTGAGTTCGGTTCCTGACAGAAGTTCCGTTGTACATCACTTAATAAGTTAGTATATCCCTCGTTTTTTAAACAATGCATAAATTATAAATCAATTATTCCTCCATCATTTCAACTCACTTGATAATGTTAAATAGTTTAAGTTCATTAACTCAAAACTTGGAAAGTCCCTCGGCTCGCACAAATAAGACTAAGTAAAAAACTTAGATATACACAAACATAACATTTGGTTTTACAAATAACCAATCACATTTTTTTATTAATTAAAAAATAAAAATATAATATTCTCTCTCCTTTATATATTCTCTATTTTTATTAGTTGTTTGTAATAATAAGGATTTATATACGTATACATGCAAATTTTTCTCTCTAAGACTAAGTTCATCTAATGGAAACCTTGGGAATTGAATGCCATAAAATTATGCATATTCTAAGAGAAAAAACATTTGCAATTTACTATGCTGACAACCTATAGTCTAAGGAAAAAAGTTCTGAAGTAAGTATGCATTACCTTCAAGTTTATTGGGCTTGTTTGTTTCAGCTTTAAAAAAGTAAATTTTTTCTTTATATTTTTGAAAATAAATTTTTCAAAACCCTTTTTTAAAATATTAGAAATTTTTCTATATTCATTTTTTCTAAATCGAAACACTAATTTTGACGTTTCTAAATCAAAACACTAATTTTGACATCCTATAACATAATCGTACATTATTGAAGACCAACACATAATCAAAATCACAATTTTTCAAAAAATTATATTTTAAAAATAATTTTTATGAAAATCTATTTGAAATAGCTTCAAAATTAAGTGATTTTTTAAAAGTTTGATATCTAAATTTTTTTTAATAAAAAGATGAAATACTTAAAATAACTTATTAAAAACAACTATTTAAATAAAATTTTCAATTGAAATTTTTATTAAAAAAATTATAAATTATTTTACATAAAATTTTGTAATACTATAAAAATTATTTATTTTTAAAACAAAGAGATGACAAAATGATCCACATCAGATGAAAGATGATAATGATTCGCATCAGAATTTTCACCAAACTTGAATTAGTTATCCATATTAGCTCAAGAATATGTGATTAATGAATTTTCTCAACACCTACACATAATAAGGTGACAATTATGTCTCTATCAAAAAAAGGTGTAATTTGGTTAACATGTTTTTGTAGTTTCTTATACAAGGTGGATGCCGAAAGTTTTTTGTTCAGTGGCTTGTTTCACTGTTCAATGATGCTATTGCTGATGCAAATTTTGTTCCATATATGGCATAATACGCGATGATGGCCGTAAATAAATTCCGTCCAAAGTTCCAAATAGAGATCAATTTCACTTTACTTATGTTTTTTGAATATAAATCTAGCAACGTGAAAAGCATGGTGCCTGACAGTTGTTTTCTTAAAAACACGTTCTTTCATTTTCAATTCGTTGTCGAGTTTACATCATTTGGTTGACTTTGTTGCTTGACAGAATTATACAATCATATCTGAAAGTGGAAGACTTTTCATATTTGAAATTTGTATGAAATGATCAACATATATCAATTTGATTTGGATTATTATTCCCTCTTGAGACACACGCACTTGAGATTTGTAACAGACTTGCATCCAACTCCATGATGATTTTGTGAACCTAAACACAAACAGGCATGGAACGAGGATTAGTAATGCTTCTCTAGCATTGATTTTTTATGAACCCTCTAATAATACCCTATAATTAATTAGTTGGGTAGTGGTATACTTGTTCAATCAAATCTTATGGTGTTTGTTTCAAGTTTAGAAATAACATTTCTGAGAATACATAGATAAAAAGAGAGGTTCCAAGGGTTGATTAAGGATTGCTTTGTTACATTTTTGGGATTACATTCCTGGAATCTTTATATCCTGGGAATAATTTTTTCTAACCTTATTCCTGAGAATCTTAAGGGTGTTCAAAATCAAATCAACTCAATAAAAAATCGGAAATCAAATCAAAACCGCAAAAAATTGCATTGGGTTCAGATGTGTTTTGATTATTTTTTAACAAAATCGAACGGTTTAGATAGGTTTGCGAATAAACCCGCCTTCATAATTAACAATTGAATTTTCTTCGCACTCGCCTTTGCCTTTAATAAAATCGATTTTTCATACTAGTTCGTGGCAGGTGGTCGGGTCTGGTCGAGTTTAAATTTTTTAGTCATACTTAAATCTATTCTATCGTTATAGGGTCACTACATTGGTAGAAAAATTATTTTTCATGACAAAGATTTTAACTCATATATAAAAAAATCGAGGTATGATCCCTTAATGCGTCATGTTTTTTTCTTAAAAAATATAATATATTTTGTAGGTTTTTTTTAATGAAAATCGATGGGTAAACTATTTCAGTGTACTTTGAATCCCAGTAACTTTAGATTATATTTTCACTCCATTAAATTTGACGTCTTCCTGAATATTTTATAATCTAAAAATAAGTCATTTTCACCTCGGTTTTGTTTTCTAATCGAGGTGAATTTGTTTCTCTAATTTGTATAACTTTAGCTTGTAGATTTTAGTTTCACTTTACTAAGCAACATAATCAAAACCCTAACGAGGAGCCTTAACAAGAGAGTCATAAACACATATCATTTTCAATACGAAGATGATATGTATTTAGGACTCTCGTTTCTTCTTTATAAATCAAAATCATTTTCTTTCACTTCTTCTTCAGAGATTTGGTATGTCAAACATTACTACTCATATTGTTATTGTTGTTGTTGAGATACGAAACCCTAGAGGTGTTATGTTGTTGTTGTTGAGACTCGTTATTGGTGTTGATGTTATTGTTATTGTTGTTGTTTAGTTGTTCTATACTACTCAAAATTATGAAAAATATATATGTTGTAGTTTAGTTGTTGTTATTAAGTTTGAGTTTTAGATTGTTATTAATATTAAGTTTATGTTTTTTGTGATTCTTTGTACGAACCTCATATTGTTCTGTCGCGTTGAGTTTATTATATATAATGTCGATTGTTTGTTTCATGAACCCTTCTTTAAACATATAACCTATTAAATTGATTTTGGAAATAATCATATAAAAATTGTGTTGTATTAGAAATATATCTTACACTGATTAATGATTTTATAACATTCTGCAACTCATCAATTATCTCATGCTCTGTTATAGTTAAAATATCTCCCGCACTAGTTTTTGTTGAACTTTTTTTCATATTTATTCATTTTTCAAAGCATCAAATTTTATGCTTTTAAAAATGAGTAGAAAACGAAGTATTGAATAAAGAACTTGAAACATTGAAAAGATTTTAAATATGAAAGAATGCGAGATGAATGATGAGTTACATGATGTTTCAAAATCATTAATTAGTGTAAGTTGTTCTTCAAATATAACACAATAGTTCATATAATAATTTTTCTAATCAATTTCGAGACATTATATGTTCAGTTAGAGTTTAGTGAAATAAACAATCCACATTAGATTTAATAAACTCAATCATGTTTTACCCATTGATTTTATGTCTAAACCGAGGTTAAAAAGTGTTATACCCGCTGGTTTAAAGTGAAAACCGAGTTAAAGTGTTTTAGCCATTTTAGAATTCCAAAAAGTATCTCCATGGGGATCGAACTCATGACATTTACACATTACTTATCGATTATTTTAAAATCGAAGTAAGCCCCAAATTTTTCATGACACTAATTGTTACCTCGTCCGAGAAACTAAAGTAAGACCTCTTTTTTAAGGTAAAAGACATTTTTCATTGTAGTGCTACTAGTCAAAAGTTAAATTGAAATAATGTAACTTTGATTTTACGTTTGAAGCATCCAAAATTTATTTTAAATGCGTATAATTTATTTTGACATGTTTAATTGCTCTTTAATGGAATTAAGACATAAATAGTCTTTTAATTTTTGTAAGTTGGCGTATTTCTTATTTTCATCTCTATATATTATTTTTTTATGATTCTTGAGTGTTAAAATCATTTTGGTTTTAGTCTCTAAAATTAAAATCCGTAGAAAAATTCAAAGGAAAATCCGCATAAAACATGTAGATTTTCCACGGATTTTAATTTTTGAGACTAAAATTATAAGAATTTTAACATTCAAGAATCATTTCTAAAAAAAAATAAAATACAAAAACAAAAATAAAAAACACACCAATTTACTGAAATCAAAAGACTATTTAAACCTAAAATTAGTTATCCTTTTTAAAGTTAATGCTACGTAAAAGTCAAAACTTATAATTTTTTATTCTATAATTATCTTTATACTCTTAACTCAATTTTATCTCAAATCAATTAGTCCGAAATTAATTTATTTACTAGCATAACCAAATACACATAGTTGTTAATAATGCCAACTTTGATTAGGGACCAAAGAATGTTAAATCAATTAGTCCGAAATTAATTTATTTACTAGCATAACCAAATACACATAGTTGTTAATAATGCCAACTTTGATTAGGGACCAAAGAATGTTAACCTTAAACCAAATTTGTCATTTTCACCGAATTGAAGCGAATTTGATTAGGGACCAAAGTTTGTTAACCTTTTCACCGAATTGAAGCCTGACTTCAACACCCTAAGCTACTTTTACATATTTGATGAACATGTTTATTTTGCATGGTTGAAATAGAGTCTTCTTAATCTTAATTGGACGGTGAAGATTTACTTGACTACATTGATTTTTCAATTTTTTAATAAAAGAATAAAGGCAGTAAACTTTATATAATAGATAGGTTTTTAAATGGACAATAAATTAGAAAATGTGGACACGTATAGTTGAGAATATGGTTGGACTTATTTATTTAGTGATGGAAATATATTTTGTGTCCCACTTATTGGGAAGCATAGATGCAAGAAAAGATCCTTGTCTCATAGTTTAGTTTATCAATAATTATTTCATGCTTCATCATGTCCTTTCTTTTTCTAACTAAAATAATGGTAATTCTAACAAGTTTTTTTCTTCTGATTTAAATAGTCACTTGTAATTGATTTATTAAATTTTGCAAATGAATTATTTTTCAAACTTCTAATTCTAGTTGGACGACTAAGATGCGACAATGTTAATTTATTCCTATAGATTTCCTTTTTAGTTATTTATTCCCTCTTTTATCATTATAACATTTAATTCATCAAAATGATATTTAATAAATTGAACTGTAACTAAATCTCTTAGTTTAAGATACTTTATAATTGATAGAGATTTATATTTGATATATATTCTCGACCTCATTTCAAGATTCTTCTTTTAGAATCCATCTTAGGATAATGTGCATCTTAGTGTATAATGTGGTAGAGAAATTAAAATATACATTGCATTCTCAAAAAAAAAAATTAATAAAAAAATTAGATTATTGACCAAAAAATTTATTATAAAACGGAAAAGATTTAAAATTTAAAGGTATGAAGCAAATCAAAATTGCAGTATACAAAATTGTATGTTTTCACGTAAAAATTAAAAGATTTCATGAGAGTTAAAGCGCGTAATAAATGATTTTATAAAAGTATATGCTACTAAGTATTTAATGTCAATTTTAATAGACCTAAAATTTGTTTGGTAAAATAAATAAAAAAACATTCAACTTTTTGTTTTCCAACTCATATAAATAAAAGAGTTCTGTTTGATACTTGATTTTAGCTTATAGTTTTTAATTTTGTTAAGAATTTTAGTCTTTCTTTTCAAATACTATTTAAAATAGTATTTATATATATTTGCATCAACTTAAAAGTTGTTTAATATTTTAAATAAAATTTAAATTTTGTAATAATGTTGATAATTCGCAAATTAGTGAAATAGCGTAGGAGAATCAATGAGATCAATTAAGATGAAGAAAATTTATAAATTTATTATATTTTTATGGTAGAATATTAAACGGTAATTTTATTTTTTCACTATTTTAAATTAATTTAATTGAATTCAAATTTCGTGCATTTCAAAAATTTTGCTGTTGTCTTAAAATTTTCAAATATATTAAAATTGTTTTGTATGTTTTTATTAATACATTTATTTTATTCAAATAAAAATTAATTATATAATATAATAAGATAAATAAACTACAATTTTTTTAATAAAAATGTTCTTTTATGTCATTTTGTATTTATTAGCTAGTGTAACAACTATTTTATCAAACACTTAAATTAACTTATCAACTATCAACTAGTTTTATCAGACAGAACCCTAGTATTTAAACCTTGCATAAGGTCAACAATATATAATATTCATTAATGATTTAAGATGAAAAGTTTACGACTATATATATATATATATATATATATATATATATATATATATATATATATATATATATATATATATATATATATATATATATATATATATATATATATATATATATATATTAATGAAATGAATTCGTATTCAAGTTAGTTGAATTAACAATTTATCAAACGTTTGGTTGGGAGCTAAAAACAAATAAACATGTGACAAAGTCTAATTCATTCGTCTATTAAAATCATAAAATATTCAAATGATCCACATAATGAATGTATTGACCCACAAATATCACTATGTATAGACTTTAAGAAATAGAGAGATTTGTTTCTATATTTATTGTTGATGGTTGAATAATCAACTTCTCTTGAGAAGAGGAGTCATATTAGAATTTATTAGATTGAATAATCTTTGCCCTTTTCCATTATGATTACATGGACTTTTGATTATTTTTCACATTACTATATAATCAAGATGTTTCACGATCATGCCAAATGACAAACATATTATTTGTAAATTTATTATTGTCATTATAAGATACATAATCTCAATTCTTAGGAGTTAAAGAGAAAAATTTGCTTTTGTGTGTTGTCATGTGATTTAAATAAAAACTATCAAGATACTAGTTAGAGTTCACAACTTTCAAGCACACTTATATCACAAAATCAAGTCTAAACTTTTGGTACCAAAATTGCTAGGTCCTTTAGCGTTATAGTAAGGTATGTATGATTCTACGTGTTGTGCAAGTAATATCCTCCAATGCTTTTGTTAATGCAATTGAACAAGAAAGAATATATTTAAAGTCTAATCAATAAATAAGCAAGTACAAGATAAAAGGTCTTAAGTTTCGATTGAAAGTGCTAGATAAAGTTTAAATCAGGTTTTAGACAAATTTTAATTAAGCAAAAGAACTTTGTCGTTGTGAAGATGTGTACTTAAAGTTGTGAAAGCTTGTCAGATTGTTTTATCTTATTTTCTATCAGCCGATTTTAAATAAGGCAAGAGTAAGTCTTTAAGTACTAAGGCTAGACGCGCATACTCATACACAAACAACTTATTTCAAACTTCTCATCTTTTTTTATAAAATTTCCTAAAACCAATTTGGACAAGTTCTTAAACGACTAAGAAGCTTGTTTGATCAATTAAGAAGGAAAAATCCATTGGCTAATCGATTAGGTCATCGTTCTAATTGATTAAGACAATGCACCATAATAGATTAAAGAGGCTTGTAATCAATCAAGTGAAGTCAAAATTCAAAATTTCCGTTTTTTTGCATTAAGCTAATGGACTAAGACATGTTTTTTAGTCGATTAAAACTTTAAAAAGCCCATGGATTATTGTCCTTTTAGCCAAAAAAACTATATTAAGGAGGCCTTTCTCGACTTTTCCAACACACTAGTTTTCTGAATAAACTACTTCCTTATCTCACTCCTTATATTTCTTTTATAAGTCTTTTCATAAAGAGGTTACCTTAGTGTTGAGAAAATGAAAAAAAATAATATGAGACTTGTGTTGTGCTGAAAAATGTTTTTCTCAAAAGCTTAGTTATTTTGTAATAGATTTGACGGTTGCAAGCTTAACCATTAAAATGTTTGATTTAAGTTTGTTCAGTGGAACTTTTGTAAAATTTATAATTGTTTGAGTCGATCTTATGCAGAAGGCTCATGTTGTAATCCGTGTTGATTTTAGTTGAAATCTTAAGAGGAAACTCTAAGAGATTGTAATGGGCCACTAGGTTTAAGGTCAAACCAAGATAAAATATGGTGTGATCTTTCTTACCTTATATATTTATTTTTTTCGGTCTTTTATGTTCTCCGTTGTTATTTATCTATTGTGTTTCATATTCTCTATTCATCTCTTCTTTTAACATAAGCCATTTTTAAGAAAAAATATTAAATTTTGTTATCACAATTCACCCATTTTTATATTTGTAGTCACTTGTTCAACAATATGGAGACCTTTGAGATCAATTTCTTTCATAACTTATCTCATGATTATTTCTTATATTACATATAGGGCAAGTATGACCATGTCTTCCCCAATAGAAATATTCAAAAGAGGTATAGTTTAAAGTCTTGTAGCGCAAACATTTGTTAAAATAGTTTTTCACAGGATTTTGGTCGATGACCCAAACTTGTCTTATTGAATACCTCTTTGATTTCCTAAGATGATTGAATTTTTTGCCTTTTTGATAAACTTTACAAGACTGCGATGCAAACCATTAGTTTTATTTTTCAGGATTCTGCATTCATCATACTTGACAATTTTTTATTTAATATTTTTAAAAAGAGTGGAGATATGAAACTCGCTTAGAATTTTTTTCTCATTAAAAATTTTATTTCTTTGTTTAAAATTTCATATTTTGATTCAAGGGTTGGAATAGTTTTCTTGAAAACGAAACTAATATTTTATGTTTGATTGAATTATCATTTAGTTCTTTGCAAATTAAGAGTAATTCGTTATAAGTAAATTCATGATTAATTTCAAAGTAGTTTACCCCATATTATTCATGATTTATCATGAGAATTAAGTTGGCTTATTTATTTTAGATTCATCAGATTAGTCCATACGGTTTTCATCTCATGCAATGCTACATCTTCTTGCTTTTGAGTCTTTTTGTTGGACTTTTGATATTTCATTTGATTAAGTGGATAATCTAGTTTTAAGTGACAAATTTTCCTTCATCGAAAGCAAATTGGATTGAAACACTATTACAAATAAGTAATTTTACCTAATGAATTTGAAAGTTTTGAAATTTCTTTGCATTATTTGTGTGCCTTATGAATTCTTTTAATTAGCAAAACATCAAGCTCATGTGCTCATCACTTTCATTAGAGAATTTTTCAATTTTAAGGTTGCTATCTTTGTTATTTACAGATTTCTAGGCCACTCTATTCTTTTTCTTCCCACTTTCTTCACTTTATATGATGTGATATATGATAGAACCCTTCGGGGAACCTTGAACCTACATGTGACTCCCTCTAGAGTACTACTCCGTCCCGTATTATAAGAAAAATTCATCTTTTTTTATTCATTGAATAATTAATGTATCTGGTCTATATATAGATCAGACACATTAATTATTTCAATGAATCTAAAAATGTGAAATTTGCTTATAATAGGGGTCGAAGGGAGTATATGTTAAAATCTTTTGAGGAACCTTACTCTTATAGGTGAATCTTGATGACATGTTGTTATTGCACATCCTTTAGCAAGAAAAATCAGCCAAATCTAACTTAAAATGAGAAAATTAGAAGCAAAAGAGTGAAAAAGCTGAAAAATGCACTTTTGGGTGAAGAAAATCACTTATTGAGAAAACTGGTGAAAAAATGAACAAAAACACGCTGCTAGCTACTATAAAAAATGTCCATGCGCTACCCAAGAGCATGCCCACATTGAGATTATCATTACTTAACATGCCCGTTTTTACATTTGGCGCACCCACTTTGAAGCTTTTTGTTGACACATTTTTTACAACTTTATAAGGAGAAAGAAGAGAAGAAAAATGGGTTTAATTATAGAGAGAGAGAAAATTGGCGTATTAGAGTGATTTCGGAGGCCATTGGAAATCTTATTTTCAGTTATTCTTCATGTTTTTTGAATCTACACTTATGGTAATGATTAATTTCAACATGAGTAGCTAGATTTCTATTATGTTAGGTCTTATTTAGTGATGAACTTGTTTTTACATGATTGAGAGATATGATTGGATGATGTAAATGTAATTGTTCAGACTACTATTATTATCCAGTTATTGATTATGTTCATTGGCTTTTGTTTGTTAAAATATTTGAATTGATCTTGATATGTAGTGACTACTGACCCTATGACTATTTATCCAACATACTTTAACTGTTGAATTCTCTAATTGACTAGGGATAGTATTATTAGGAATTGTGACTTAGGGGTTAACATGTTGTGTTGCATGGTTTAAATGTATAATTGACCTGAGGGACTAGGGAATTAACACTTATACTAGTGAGCTACACGCCAAGGGGTTTTGGGTAATGGTCGAGTTAATTTGTCGTGTAACTCTAATACTCTATAGTCATTGCATGTTTTTTAATTTTTGTTTCATCAATCAAGTAGAAACATAAGAACCAATCCTTGGATCTTTCAATTAAGGAAAAAATGAACAACCTCAACTTCACATGGTCATCAATAATATCATCTGCTCTACACATCGAAGTTGTTTCGTAGAACAGAGCAAGATGCTCCCACGTATCCCAAATTTTACTTCCATCAAAAGGGTTGTCCATTAAACCAAAACGCACAAAACTCTTAATATCAAAGTTAGTTGGGTTTAAGGAATCCCAGAGTTACCCATTGTTGTGCTAACCATAAGTATATTAGGGTTAGATGTAGTCATTATATCCATGTACTAAATATGTCATGGTGTTCTATGTAAATCTAGTCACACTCTAATATTGATGACTCTTTAATCTTAATGTTTGTTTTCGCTTTGCAACCTAAAACTTGTTTTCATGGTGTGACTTAACATTGAAAGATGCTAGTCATTACTAGATCCAAAGTCATATATTGAGTACTAAGCCTAGACATAGATATAAAATTGATATCCACACATAGTGTTGTAGGATCTGTGTGTAGTCTCGCTAATTTATGAATGTCAGGACTTATATTCAGTGTTGGTTAATAGTAAAATATATTGGTCTATTGGGTAATACATTGATCTCACTACGTGGTGAACGAAATGAGCGAAGGATGATAACATATGGTAGTATTATGCGTTTACTATAGGAGTATATTACTGACTTATGGATGTGCATGATAGATTAGTACAAATGAAATCTATCCCCATCAAATATTCTTACTATTAACACCAAAATCTTCAACTTTACTTTCTGTTATATAAGTTTCTGGATCACAACAAACACAAACCATTTTCTTACTTAGAATAATAAACCACAACTACTTTATCTTTAAAACTATCGGTCTATGTAGATACGATAATTATAAAACTTAATTTTACTACTAACACAACACCAAAATCACCAAAAAAAATTGATCTATACATTTGAAAGCAAACCCGCCCTTTCGCTTTTTTAAAGCATTTCAATTCCACAGACTTCACATTTGAAGGACTCTACAGTGCTATGGACTTTCAATTGAAACACTTTAGTCCCACTAATTTCATATTATGAATATCATAGATTTTCAACTAAATGTGCCTCATGTTTGAGATACTATGTATTGATTGATCTATTTTTAACATGAGGAAACTAGGATATTATTTGTAAAAAATTGTCAAAATAAATAGTTTATTTTTTTTTATATGGTTTAAACTAAACAGGTATGTCTCATAAGAGTTGACCAAATAGTTACCCAATCAACATTACTGAAATTTGTGAAAAATTAAGTTCATTATATAATCTTGAAGTTACTTGAAAAATAGAAACAAGGAATGTCATATTTGAAAATAGGAAAGATATGTCAACCTGATCATCAAATTTGAAAAATTAATTTCTCTAAGGATTTTTCTATCCTATGTAAATTTGCACATGTTAAAAAATTTAAAATAATAAATTTGTCTTAGAATTTGTATATTTTATATTAAACGTATAACTTTTTAATAAATAATTAATATTTTTTAATGAAAAATTATTACTTTTAGTTTTCTTAACATATGCACTATTGCACATGTTAGACAGACTCATTCTCTAAATATGATGTGTGGATTTGAGATTAAGCATTAGTATTATTTAGGGTGTTCAAAACCAAACCAACCCAATATAAAACCGCAAATCAAACCAACCCAATATAAAACCGCAAATCAAACCAAACAAAATCAAAACTGCAAAAAACCGCATTTGGTTCAGATTAGTTTGAGTCATCTTTTAACAAAACCGCACGGTTCGGTTCGGTTTGTGGTTTTTATTTTGCAAACCGAATCAAACTGCATTATGGTACAACCTAAATTTTACTTAACTCATATCTAACTCAAACCTAAACTTATTATATATTATTCTTATGATTACAAACAATTTTCTCATCCTTACACTTATGGTTTCAGTTTCAGTATACTTAAATCTCTCATAGCATTATCCCTCCATCTTCACCACTTACATCTTGTCTCTTTTCACTATGTCATAAAAGACATATGAAAGCGCTTTTTTTGGGCTTTAAACGCGCTTTCATAGGTGGCGCTGCTATAGGTTTTAACAGCGCTTTTTGTTTAGGCAAAAGCGTTTTCGTAGGTATACCTAAGACAACGCTTTTTTTCTAAAAAGCGCTTTCTTTCGTAGGTATACCTAAGGCAGCGCTTTTAAAAGCTCTTTCTTAGGCCTACTTTAGAATGCCTTTTATGCTTTCTGCAGGCACCCTAAGAAAGCGCTTTTTCAGTAAAAGCGCTGCCTTAGGCCAACTATGAAAGCGTTTTTTGATAAAAAAACGCTGCCTTAGGCCTACATATGAAAGCGCTTTTAAAAGCGCTTTCTTATGTATACCTTAGGCAGTACTTTTACTCAAAAAGCGTTTTCATAGGTGGCCTAAGGCAACGTTTTTACTAAAAAAGCGCTTTCTTAGGGTTTTTACTGAAAAACCAAAAATTTATATAATTTTTAAACCTGCATTTTTTGTAGCATTATTTCATAAACCTGTAATTCATATACCTATAATTCATAAACCGGTAATTTACAATCTTAATCCCGTTATTTCAACAAAGAGATTATATACAGATACCATTATATACAATTGTTATCCAAACTATATATACACCATTGTAATTCAATTCACATATTTTTAACATTACCAAAATCAACCCTAACAAAATCAGCTATAACAATAACTAAATCAGTCCTAATGTATGAACAAAACACGATCAATTATATATTCAAGGTCCTGGTCCTGCAAGATATGAACATAATAACACGGTCAGTATTGTATTCACACAACAATATATTCATAATCATTTTCACACAATAATGTAATCATACCTTATAGGATTCTTTGCTCAGTAAAATATTGACACAATTCCTCTTTGAGTTCTTTCAACTGAAGTTTTGTGTAATATGCACACTTGTGTTCATCGAAGTATAATATGCATGATTTAGTTAAAAATAATAAATTATATGAAATATCCGGTAAAAAATAGAACAAATCCTAAGTTATAAATCCATACCGTGACTAGAATCTCTATTTGATTCATTTGAAGAATTTCTTTGATAAACTTCAAAACAAAGTATCCGCAATCTATGTCGTTTTGTTGTTGAGGACACTACATAGAAAAACAAATAAGAATATATAGTTGTCTTGTTTTATCAAGTAGCATAAATATTATAAGCAAAATTGTGGAAATTAATATACCTGCACTTTGATCCAATGAATGTTGTTTGATTTAGGCCATGGTACCCGAGCTTCTCTTTGGCATCGGAAAACTTGTATTGCGCTAACAAAATCAAAATATATGTTTAGAACAATGTCACAGAAATAATTAAATATATAAATACACACGAATATTTATAATAATGTCACTTACGTATCAATCATGAACTTCATATCTGGATAATTTGTCCAATCACCATCAATCGAATTCAGATAATAGACCACTTCTTTTATAGGACCGATAGCAAGCAACAACTAGTGACATCTATAAATTAAAGCAAAAATTTCGATGAAAATTTTGATGCAAAAAATACAAATATTAAAATGAACTTAGAATGAAAATCTAACCCTGAATTATACGCCAAAAGATACAAGCTTTCTGTACTGCCAGTTGCCATGAATCTATCGACCAAGTGCTCTCTTACTGACTCCGGTTCCCCTAGCAATTATCGCTCTGCTGACACGGGAGGAAGACACGAAATAAAATCTATTTGACAATTGATTCCCGCGCATCAATTTGGCATATAACGACCTTAAATAAAAACATAATTAATATTAGACTATTTTCATTGAAATGTTTTAAAAAAATGTTCAACCAATTAAATAATATATTGATCGGGTTACCGGATGTATGAGTGCATAACACTGACGCCTAATTCTCTATGAAGAAAATTTGTTCCATGTCCTCTTGTCCAATTGTTTCGGTGCAAGAAAAACCAAATATACCTGCATCCATATCCATTTGGCGAATACCACCATTCATCAAATCTGATGTGCCCACTAGTATTTCAAGACACTACCGAAATCTAGGCACAAAGTTTCTGACAGGAACCCTTTTCTTGGGTGGTACCCTACCAACTTTCTGGCTCACTTGTTGTGACCCTTGAAAAGGTACCTAAAAATCATATAGACTTAAGTAAACTATAAAGCTATGCAGTTTTTTATTCGAATCATATAATTAACACTTTAAACGTACCTCTTTTTGTGATGCAACAGACTCGCCGTGCTACAAAATCTCTTTATCCTTAGATGCGGGTTTTGTAGGAGTCTAAAATTATCATGTAAAAAAATGAGGTCAGAACTGTTAGTTGAATACTTAAAGATTCATAATGGTTTTCAACATACCTGATCATCTATGAAAATGAGGTCTGATGGTCATGCCATAAAAGATCCCACTGCATCTCACATCAATGTGGTCTCAGCAACAATGTCAGGTACCAGTAGCAACGCATCCAGGTCTAAAGCAACATCAACCGATACTTTCATGTGTCCATCTGGGAGCGGTCTATGGTGAAGTGAATCTCCCAAAGTGTTGTGCACTTTTCCCTTGCCAACTAGCCGATAAGTCGGTGACGATACGTATAGCTGACAACATGAAATGTCTTAAACCAATAATAACCATTAGAAGTGACTAAAAAAACAGATCTATATTGTTCAGTTCACTTCTTTTATAAATTACAATTAAACTTTCTCCAATGGATTATCATCTTAATTACCTCGGGAAATTTATGTTGACAGTTGATACTAGTCTTATCACTAGTTTCTTTCAACTGTGAACTACTCTTTTCCGCCATATCTCTCTCTTTATCCTTCTGCAATTCACGGACTTGTGCTTGTAATTCCTGTAATGTTTGCATCACTTCTGCGTTGCTAGGATTTTTTTCCTTGGATTCTTATACAAAGAGGTTGGAGTCACACCATGACCTTTACCCCTCACCCGACCCGGATACTCAGCAACATTTAGTGCTCGACTGAGTACGCTCCTGATATCCTGGTCCTCACCTGTGGATACTGATTGCATAGGGTCTCCTGTAATTCATTTACATATCGAAAATTATGAGTGGAGATAAAAAATTAATTATATATTAATAAACATTTAATATAATTTAATTAAAGACACAATGTTATACTTACACACTCATCATAAACATGTTACAGATCGGGATTAACAACTCGATCTTTGCCAACACGAGCCTCCTTCCACAACACATGTGCGGGTAGTGATGTTTCGTCACTTTTTGTCTCTTCTAACTACGCATTGTTACAAATAATAAGATCATCAATTATAACACATTGCGAGAATTAATAAGATCGTAGAATTTATATTTACTTACAATTTTTTCCTGTAAGCGTGCATATCCCAAACGCCCTTTTTAATATGGATATGTGGGTTTTGACGCTCTCTCGCGATTTACGGCACTCACTTTCTTGAAATTCTCGTCTCTTCTTTAGCCTACAAATGCAACCCATTCTTCAGGTGTAATGAAGCTCTCATATTTCTTTGGACATCCAGGATCCTCTTCAACAAAATTTCCTTCCTCATCTTTAAGATACTTGTTTGTTAAAAAAGTTCTCCATCCTCTGTGTCTTTTCCGGCCAAACCCATTATATACTTTTTTCGGGTATCTTCAATGTTAAAAGACCTCTACAAAAAAACATATGCATAGAGTGTGTTAGTATAAGTAATTTAAACACATTATCGTCAAGATAAAGAAAATAACAACAACCATATATGGTACCTTTATCTCAGTCCAAATTTTTTCTTTAGCCTCATCCAACTCTCCTTTTTTCCATCTAGGAGTGGTGATCAGAATGTGCATACGAACAAGTGTATCGACGTAACTTGTCAACTTTGTAGCATTAGACCCAATTAGTTGGTCCTCATTATTCCAATCTACATTATATGTAGCCCCTCATAATAGTTATGCCTCGTGTAATATCTTTTTTTGAAGTATCTTCTGGAACATTTGCATCTTGTGAGTTTTCTTGATTACTAGCCATTTGACCTGTAATAAAGAAAAATAAAATCAAATGACAAATATAAAAATTCATAATCATATATACTATAAAGAAAAAAAAATGAAATGACATATATTTAAATTTTATTGAATGATATAGGCTATAATTATATATACTATTACCTTTTTCACTAACCTCTCTTTCTTTTCTTGATAGGAATATGTTCTACTCGTCTCTTAACAACGCGGACGGTTGGATTGATCCAAATACCCTCATTATGATCATTTATAATACATGATTCATTCTCGTTTTGATCATTTCTGGTAAAAGCTTCAATGTCAACACCAATATCGCCTTGATCTCCAATGTTTTCATCAATTACTTTGTTAGATAAAAGCACTATAGACCATTTCGTACTTGTCGGATCAGTGACATAGAACACTTGTTTAGCTTGAGAGGCTAGAATGAAAGACTCATCTTTGTACCCCACCCTGCTAATATCCACTTGCAAAAATCCTGACTTATCCATTCGTATGCCATTATTATTTTCAACCCACTTGCAACCAAATATAGGAATATGAAATTTCTCGTAATCAAAACCCAAATGCGTTCGATAACCCCAAAATATGACAGATTTGCAAATTTCGGGTTTAAGTCCTTCACACTTGATATGTGCATTGCTTCAGCTACCAAGATGACACCACTATTTTTCATAGTACTTTTATCATCTTGTTCTTTGGTATAAAATGTGTATCCATTAATTGCGTATGCGCTATAAGAAAACATAACCAAACTTGGACCATATACTAAACATCTCAACCTTTTTGTTACTGAAGCGGAATCTGCATGATACTTTGAATAAATGTGTTCCTTAAACCATGGTATAAAACTTTGATTGTGGTCTCGTACAATCCAATTCTCATTTCTATTCGGATTTAAACCTCGAAGAACACCCTTGTGCATTTCAACATACGACTCAACCTCAATCTCATTGTGTAGAACATACAAATGCACTTGATCCCGTTCGACCCTTGATATTGTCACAACTTTATTTCTAATTAGCTTCTTACCTTATTTTTTTTCAACAATATGAGATTTGGGGAGTCCAATTGATTGAACATTTGACAAATATTCAGTACAAAACTCAACCGCTTCTTCAATAATGTATCGTTCGGCAATACAACCCTCTGGTCGACTTCAGTTTTCCACATACCTTTTTAATATTTTCATATAACGTTCAGCAGGGTACATCCATCTCATATAAGCTGGTCCGCACAATTGTGTCTCTTTCGCAAGATGAGCGACAAGATGAACCATTATGTCAAAAAAGGAGGGAGGAAAATACATTTCAAGCTCACACAAAGTAACAACTATTTCTTTTTGCAATGTTGATAAGATCTTAGGATCGATCACCTTACTGCAAATTGACTTGAAGAAAAAACACAATTTAGTTATTGCGCTTCTTAATTTTTCTGGCAGAATAGAACGTATACATATCGGTAGAAAATGTTCCATTATAACATGGAAATCATGCGTCTTTAAACTCTTTAACTTGAGGTCTTTCATAGACACAAGTCTTCTAATATTTGATGAGTAGCCTTCTGGAACTTTAACTTCACTTAGGAACTTACACAATTTTTTTTCTCCTTTCTAGATAGAGTGTAAACAGTAGGTGGTAGATATGTCTGTCTTCATTTCTTCACGGGTCCTAATTTAGTTCTTATTCCCATTTCTACCATGTCCTCCCTTGCTTTAAGGCCATCCTTAGACTTCCCTTTTATATTGAGTAACGTATCAATAACACTGTCAAATATATATTTTTCAATATGCATCACATCAAGAAAATGTCTTACGTACAAAGATTTCTAATATGGCAATTCAACAAAAATCGACCTCTTCTTCCACCCACCTGTGACAACTTTATGTGCAAAAGGCTTGCCAAACTGAATACTCACATATTTCACCTTTTCAAAAATTTGATCACCTGTCAATCCAGGTGGAGCTCTACGTTGTTCGGTATCTCCATTGAACGTTTTTCTCCATCCACGATATTGATGTTTAGAAGTTAAGAATCTATGATGACCGAGAAATACATTCTTCTAACAAAGTTTCAATCGTGTCGTATCGGTTCCATCTTCACATACATGACATGCTTTTTCACCTTTAATCCTATACCCAAATAGATTTCCATATGCTGGAAAATCGTTAATCGTTCCAAACAACATCACCCTCAAGTTGAAACTTTCTTTCCTATACCCATCATAAACCTCCACACCGTTCTCCCACAAAATCTTCAAATCTTCGATTAAAGGTTCCAAGTATACGTCTATGTCATTTTCTGGTTTTTTAGACCCAAAAATTAACATAGATAACATCATGTACTTACGCTTCATACATAGCCACGAAGGTAGGTTATAAATCATAAGAATCACAGGCCATGTGCTATGCGAGATACTTTAAATACCGTGTGAGTTCATTCCACCAGTAGACAATGCTAAGCGAAGGTTTCTTGCTTCTTTTCCAAATTCAGGATAATCATTATCAATTTTCATCCACTATGGTGAATCTGCCGGATGTCGAAATTTTCCATCAATAATTCTTTCATCTGCATGACAAGCCAAGTGTCTTGAATCGGTTTCACTACGACACATTCGTCTAAATCTCGGAATTATAGGAAAATACCATAAGACTTTTGTCGGAGACAATTTTTTCTTATATCGAGGGGCACTACATTTAGGACACTCATTTAACGATGCATACTCATTTTGAAACAAAACGCAATCTTTTGGACATGCATGTATCTTATCTTAGCTCATGCCAATAGAGTACAACATCTTTTTGGCCTCATACGTTCGATTGGGAAGAACATTATCCTCTGGTAACATATCTTTCATAAGGGCTAATAACTATGTGAAATTTTATCCGACCATCCATTGCCCGCCTTTAAGTTGTACAATTTTAATACCGCAGACAATTTTGTGAATTTTGTACAACCATTATACAACGATTTCTCTACATCTAATAATATAAAAAATGATATTAAGTAATATTTAAGTGTGTTCAATCTCAAATTTTGAGATTATATTTAGTGAAATTAGTTTTTCAAATTTGATTATCAAGCTTCCTTTCCACTTTTAAAGAATGACTATTTTTAATTTTAATTTTCAAATTTAAAACATAATAACTTCAAGATTCAAGATTGTATAGTGAATTTAATTTTTCACAAATTTAAATAATATTAATACGGTAACTATATGGTTAACTATAAGACAAAAAAAAAATTAAATTATACTTTTGATAATATATATTTAAAAGAGATTAATTATCATGCGATATAAAAAATTTCATATCATTAATATATCGTAATCACTCATAAATATTATTTATGCCACTGAGTCTGAATCGTTAAATCTAATTTAAAATTCAATTATTGATGGTGTAAAATCTTTTTAAATTGTCGATGTTCCAATTAAATTTTTTTTTTAAAATATTCTATTTAACAACAGTTTTCACTAAATACTGTACTAATTAATGTAAAATTAATACTCTATCCAACCAGAAACTACTAACTGAAACTTTAAAACAAGTCAATTTGAAAAATCAGCATTTAAGTAAACTAATTTACTTTAATAAATACTATTTCTTCATTAAACCGAGCCGGCCCGATCTGCTTCACTATTTCACAAATTGCCGACCTTTTCAAATCCAAGTCTCCAAGATGTTGCCACGTGGAAGTTTAAGAAACTAAATTTTGTTCATTAAAGTCTTTGTATAGTGAGATACGCTCCTCCAAACAATACAGGCAAGACTCATTCCCATTTCAGCCCATCACTAATTTTTCTAAACCGACTCTCATCACATCGCAGACATTAATTAATAATTAATTTTGCATTGTCAATAAATTTTTTTATACTATTAAATACTGATCTTTAATAAAAGAAATAATTATTTTTTTTTAAATTTGTTGAAGAATCAATATATTTGAATTAAACACATTAATCTTAAATAAACTCAAATAAACTTTTTTATATTAAAGATTACAGAAAATATAATTTAAGATCTAAACTTTAATTTATATACTAATTTAATCAATCAATTAAATAAATAAATCCCCCGACCATAGTCACGTTGATACCACATGACTTTATACTATATATTAATTTAACACTATCATGTATCTACTGTACAAGAACGATACATCGTGGGTGCAAAAATCGATGTAATATTTCACGGAAGGCACCGCCCGCGTGAATCAACCATAAAATATTAAAAATATCTTTTCACATTTTCAATTTTCAAATTAATTAATTAACTAAAATATTCATTAATTAAACTCATAAATATAAATCAACAACTCTTGTTCAAACTTCAAACCCACCTTGCAGTTCCACCTGCACCCCCTTTTTTTCTTCTACATCCTCCATAACCATAGCCTCTTCACTTTCTTCTCCATTCAATTTCTCTTCTTCGAAATCAAAAACTCTCTCTCTGTACAGTAATTTTCAGGTACTTCTACTTCCACTACATCCTTCAACAATTTCTCTTAACCGTTTTTTCTTCAAATTTTCAGATCCGCTTCATTTTAAGCTCGATTTAGATATATTGATCCGTTTTTTTTTGTTGTTTTTGTTTGTTTGGTTAATAACATAAAACGATTTAATTAAGAGGATTAGAGGTTATTGTTAAGCAATTGTGAAACGCGAGTTTAATTAATTATTGTTAGGGTTGAAATTGACTGGATCCGTTACTTGTTAAGAAATTTTTTCTGAAACGTTTTTGGTTTTTGAGAATTTGATGATTTAAATAGAATTAAACGCGTTATTTGTTTAATTTTTGTTGTGGATTTTTGTTTTGAAGGTTTAATTGATGGATGTTGTTGTGAATTTTGGTTTGTGAAATTTTGATATATATGTGAAATTTTGGTGTGGATGAACAGACTTTGATTGATATATAGAAAGTTAGGAAGGAATTTGAAGGAAGATGAACGGTAGGGATTCGGTTGTTTGCCCTAAGCCTCGTCGGACCGGGTTCAATTTTGCGGTTAACGATCGTCCAGCGAGAGGCTTCCGGTGGCATCTCAGGTGAATTTTGATTTTACTTTTCTCTTTGTTGTCAGTTTTGAGTTTTGATTTGTTTTTGGTTCATTTTGATTAAACTTGTGTTTTTTTTTATGTTTTTTTTTATGCAGCTGCCAGATTGAACCGTGTGATTCGAATTCCTCTGGCTCAAATCCCTTGGATACCATCCTCACCAAGGTAAATAATCATCTATTTGTAACTTGTTTAGGTTATAGTCTATGTAGCACCGACACCTCAGGTTTCAGACATCTGCACCGATTACATTTAATTTATTCATTTTTTAAAATTATTATTTATGCCGCCGTGTATGTGTTGTGTGTTTTTTTGGAGTATCCGTGCTTCATTGGTTATAATCATCTATTTGTAATTTTTTTTTGTCAGTAGACGTACCGGTAATAACTAGTAGAAACTCACACAACCTTTGTACTAGGGTTCAAACCTCGGTGATGATGTTCAACCTACCAACCTACCTATTTCGCATTGTTTTTCAATTATAATTTGAATAATTGATAGATTTCTTTTAGATTAAAATTCAAAGCTTGTATTATTGAGCCTTCTGTTGAATTGTACTGTGTTGTGCCTTTGTTTGAATTGTACTGAGTTGTGGCTTTTGTTGATTTGCAGGATGTTGATTGTGATATGGAACAATTATGTCCTCCAGTAGCCTCGTCGCCCCCATTTTTTTGTGGGTCACCGCCGAGCAGAGTAGCTAACCCACTAATTCAGGATGCTCGATTTGGGGATGAGAATTTCCCCCCTCTCTCACCGTCGTCATGGGTGGTGCTTCCCACCCCATCCGGTCTGCCACCGTCTCCCTCATCCTCTGCAAGGAAGGGAGGATGTGTTCGGGCCAATTTTGGCAACAATCCGGCGGTGAGAGTTGAAGGATTTGATTGCCTCGACAGGGACAGCCGAAATTGCAGCATTCCTGCGTTGGCTTAGAACAACAACAACATAATATACACATCTTTTGACACTAGAATTTCAGTTTCAGTTTACTACAGAAATACAACAACAACAATCACCATATAAGAGCTACGGGAAATGAATTTTGGATGTCCAGAGTATGAAGAGGAAAAAAAGAAAGTTAAAATTTTATCTTGTTGGTAAATATGTTGAGAGTTTAATCAATCAGTGTCAGTGTATGTAAATGTCAATAGTTTGTGTCTTGTGTTAGGAAATACCGTATATAGTCCAACTAAATAATGAGGTTAATGTTGCTGATTGAGGGTTAATTTGGGTGTTATATGCCCTATCTTGTATTAGTGTCTTAAAAACCATCCTCTTGTTTGTAAGTACAAGAGTCATCAGAGGATTGGTATATTTTTCTTTTATGGGTCTTTGAATTGTAACTACGGGCTTAAAAAGAAAAATTTGTACAAAGTAATGGTTTATCTGAGAGTTTGTAGTAAGTGAATAGTTATAGTAATTAATAGTTTTTTTCAATTTCAATTTCAGAATTCAGGTTCTTTGGAATAGTTGCGATGTGAATGGCAATAAAAAGTTTTTCTTGTGCAAAAAGAAAAACTGATGTTTACTTTTTTGTATTATTGTATATATATTCTTTGTTACTTGTTTGTTGCAATTCTTTCTTTGGCAAAAGCAAAGATTGATATTGCTTTTCTATTTTTGATATTCTTGGTACTTGGTTGTTGTATGTTGGTGACGAGGTCCTTTCTTGATTAAGTTTCTTTATCATGTGGTGATATATAAGTCCTAAGTGGACTTCAGCTTATTCTTTACGCTAAATAAGATTTTTTTTCTTGTACTCCAACCATTTTTTCTCCACCCTAAAATTCAATTTGACCAAGATATTTTAAATAATTAAGGTTTGAAAATTTTCATTTTTTTAATTTTGTTTTGAAGTTCAATCAAGTTGAAAGAATTCGAGAAGATTTTGCGTACTAAGTTCCTCGGTCTATACTTTACACTTAAAAATCTTTATAGTTTCTAGCAAAATTCAATTTGACCAAAATATTCTAGAAAGTCTGTGTTTGAAAATCTTATCTTTTTTATTTTGAAATTCTTCCATCCATAATTAAAATTGAAAGAATTTGAGAAAATTTTGCATACTCAAAGAGTTTTAGTACCAAAATCTCCGGTACGTTAAAATTTTGAGTAGTTTTACTTTTACTGTCGTCCTCCAATATTCCTAAAATCTTTTTTATCAAGTTATTCTATTTATATTTTATTCTTAAAAGTTATACTGCCAAATTCTCTAATCTATGTTATTCTTCTAAAAATCTTGCAAGTAAGCGCTTAGGTTCTATTAAATTGAATCAGTCCACCGAAGATTGAATTTGTGTACAAGACATCCTATCCATATTTTTCTCACGGATGTCTTATATTTATATTGTGAATTTTTTAATCATTCCTGTAAGATGGAATTAAACCCTATGTATTTTTGAATTTGTCTTTTTATCTTTTAAAATCGGAAGTATATTTCTGGTGTGCACAACTTTCTAAAATATTTGAGTGAAAATTGAAAGTATATCTATAATTCTATACCAGACGTATACATCCTGAGCATGACAGTTAGCAGAAAAATAGAACTAAAGCAATAATTAGAAATTTAACAATTTATTTAATTTATAAATTAAATAAAAGACCTACATTTATAGATCGAATAAAAGATAAAAAATATTATCCAAAACGCATTTTATAATAATAGTATCCAAAATACAAATTCGATACAATACGAAATCATAAAACTAAAGTCAAAATACAATAAAATAGAACTACTTGGTATGGCAGATGATGAGTCGACTTGTCACCCTCGAGGCATCCCTCTGTTGTCTCCTGTATGACAGAGCATCCCGAGCCTCCCCCATGATGGCCTCCAAAACTCCTCTGACATCGGATCCGTCAAGAAATAATCCTCTGTCAATGTCATCCTTAGCAAGCTCCATGATACGACGACACCTAGGAAACACGTCCTGAGCATGATCCCTCTTTGCCCGCTCCTCCTCCTGGATCTTCTGATGAACCGGCCTGGATGGATTCCCTGGAGCATCCTCTATCATGTATGGATGGGACACCCTGAAGAACCACAACATGTAATCGTACGCGTAACTCCAGCCGTCTGTAGCCACGGTTCTTCTGGCCTCCTCAAGTACGAGATGATTCTCAAAATCATCAAAAAGCTCATCCGTCTCCCTCCTCTTCACTGTCGGAAGAGCACATACAACAAGATATCGAGGAATGATTTGGGTATATCGGAACTAACGCATGACTCGCTCGTGCATATAAGAAGCAGTCTTTCGAGTACCGCAGGCCAACCAACCTCTAAATAGCGAAACCTCATCAAACGATATTGTATCATGGTGGTCGGCGTAGACACTAAAATGGATGTCCTCATGCACTATCTGGTCCAGGTAAACTCGATACGGTAGTGTCGCCTAGTTCCCTCTTAGCGGCTCATATGCGCAGGCACACGACATATCCTCAGTATAACTCTCAGCAAGTGCCCATTCAGAAATGCGGGGGAAGTGTTGTAGGATTCATCCTTGAAATAAAAATTAAACCAGTTAGTTTTAAAATCAAAATAATTAAAAGAGGAAGCTAAGAGAAATAATTTATACCGTCAAGAGAGACATGTTGTCGGTGATCTGCCTCGTCCTCCACTTAGTCCCCTCATCCAACTTGGTATACAAGTAAATCAAGCAGGAAGCACCCTAGTTCCACCCACTGATCACATCAAAGTCAGCAAAGAACCTAAGGTACATGGTGTCAGTGTAAGTGGCACTGGTATCCACAAATATCTGGGTGCCAACAAGATACAAGAGGTATGCTCTCATGGCATACCCCCTGTGAAGGGTAGCCTGCTCGGGATCACCATTAGCAGTTGTAGCAAGCGCAAGCTCATCTATAAAAACCTCCGCCAACCAACTATATCTTACATGGAACCATGTGTCTTATCAACCTCCGCCAGAGCCTTCTCCACGGTAACTCCCAGCTTATCAACCAACAAAGTAATGACCTCGTCTTTCTCCAACTTCTGGTGATCTAGAAACCGCCCTCTAATCAGCGGGTCAAGCAAACACGCGACGTCATCGAGTGTGATCGTTATCTCACCATGTGGTCGATGAAACGAAGACGTCTCCTGGTGCCACCTCTCTACAAAAACGTTGATCATCCCCCAGTGCACCACGCTATATTCATAGAGGATCAAATATCTCAACCCTGTAATGTGTAGAAGATCATGAAACCATAACTTGAGAGGGGGAATAAGTCGGTTGATCTTTCTCCGATGGATTATGACCTTTAGTGTATCGCGATCCTGCAAGAAAAACATTCATTGTTAGAATTCATAATAATATTTATAACATAATTAATAACTGTAATATAAATGTAAATTTCATACCTCTCCATCCCATATATGTCTAGCCACATGGGTGAGATAAAGAGCTACCATAGATAAGTTACAAGGTGCTCCTCCAAAGACGTGAGGGACTTGGGGTGCCGCCAGTGCCTCTGGTGCCACCGGTACCTCGAGGGGCACTAGTATCTTAGGTGTTAGGGGTGTAGGATCAAGTCTCACCTCAGATGGCCCCGCCTGTGAGGCAGATGAGGATCTCGTTTCAAAAATTCGCAGTAGTGAAGATGGTGAGGATGTGCGTCTGCGGTAGGATGAAGGCGGTGAAAGATAGACTGGAGATTCTCATTTGCTACGGGAGGAAGATGTAGAAGGGGTAGAATCAGAACCAGCAGAATATGCATCCGACATAGCCTGTTTGGATGTCGAAGGAACATGTGTGGCCTGACTCCTCTTTCTCCACACAAAAGCATGATGTGCAACTCGACCATGTCTTAAATGTGACAGTCTCTCATACATATCTCCTATAGAAGTAAGAACAAAACGTTAGCATATGGGCTTACAGTGGAAAAAATGAAGAAAAAAACAATGCAGCAAGAAACTGGAAATAAAACTTTGGTTTTGTTCTTGCCTAGAAATCGAAAATAAATCTCTGAGTTTGTTCTTGCCTAAAAATCAGAAATAAACCTCTGATTTCTTCTGTGAAACAGAGTTGCGTTTTTCACTACCCCAAAACTTCAAACGCGTCTAAAAATATGCATTGATCGTCAAAAATAGTTTACAAATAGTGTTATAATTAGTCCTAATGATATAAATCACAAAAAACAACACATTTAAAACCCTATTTCACTAATTTCAATTGAAATTACATAAACTCTAAAAATTTCTTAAAACACTTGTTTGATTATTGAAGATGATTGTTGCTTGCTTGATTCTATTAGTTGTTGTATTTATCCAATGCTTGATGATTTTTGTTGATTGTTTGAGAAAAAATTTGAGTTTTAGGGAAATGATTGAAATGAGTGATTGAGATAGTATTTGTTTGTTTTTTCAAAAGCTTGTTGTTATGGGGAAGGGAAGAGGTTCTAACGCCTTTTAAGTGAATCTAGAAATTAAAAATTTACTTACGATTTGAAATCAGATGTATACTTTCGATTTACATAAAACCAAAAATATATTTTCAACATTATTGAAATTTCACATAATGCGCTAGAAGAATATGAGGTGAAATAAAAAATCCACTTTATATTTTAACTAGCGTTCAAATTTTTAACCACCGAATGTAAGTCATCCAGTATTACTAGTTTTTATGGCAAAATTTAGGTAGTACTAGTAATATGATTCATGGGGATTTGGGAAGGTAGAACGCGTACTTTAGTTTTCAAATTCTTCATGCCGAGCCAACAATAAAACAAAAAGGCTTGCTTGTCGGTCAACTGTAGCAGTTAGGCCCATAGTTAATGTTTCCATCCTCGTGTTGTGTTTTTTTGTTGGATGTTGTGACTTGTTGTGAGTATTTTATTGGATCTTGCTTTTCTCTTCGATAAAATAAAATCCAAGTTATTTTGCTAAGGTTTTTCCTCATGGCCCTTCTCGCCATATAGAGTTGTTTAAGAATAAGTCATATAAATCAAAATATTATTTTTAAACACATATATTTGTTTGGATTTGAGTTCAACATAGGTAAAGATAAAGAGATAAAAAAGCAAACTGATCAACTAAAAATTGCCTTTGAAAAACGAGCTTACGTTAAATGGGTCAAATTCAAAGAACCATGGTGGAGAGAAAAACCAAAATACATTTGCTTGGTTTGTATTAATGCAGGATCAATATAATGGGTCATAACTTATTCCCCAAGACACATTTTAATTATGGCATATCCAAAACATTTATCTTCAGATTCTTGTATACTAGTATTTTCATTCCTGCGATGCACATGTTTAAGCGAAATTTTACTTTAAATTTAAATTTAGCGCCTAAAACATGTATTCTGTTTTAATATATTAAAAATTATTTTTAACCTTATCAAAATGCCTTTTGTATAAATAAATTATTTGGCTCTATTATTTTTTACTTATTCCAATTTAAAGTCAAATAATGAAAGCAAGTAAAAGTGATCTAAGAACCCTAAGGTAACCCCTCTTTAGGTATCTCCCCAAAAGAGTTGTCAGTTCTGTAACACGGTGGGAGAATTGACTTGGTTGTTTTGCGTTTTATCGCAAATGTTGCGGTTAGAAAGAGTCGCCATCGACTTTTCTTTTATCCAATAAGAAAAAGAGAAAAGAACATGAAAGACCTTTTATTGATTATGAGTTCGGGGGTAAGTTATGATAAGGGAAGGTGTTAGCATCCTTTTCATCCGTAGTTAGCTACGGGATCTTAATTGCTCAACTCACTTTTAAAACTTGCTTTTGTGTGTGTGTGTGATTTGTTTGAAAATATTTTGCTTTGACTTTGTAATGATTCTTGTATCAGTCCTCAAGAATGTATACGAAGTGTTTGAAAATATTTGTTTTGAAATGTGAGGTGTGAAAATCATTTTAAATTAATGAGCAAACCATTAAGAGTTATTACCCACTCAAAGGTCGTTCTTATTATTTTCCTTCTCCTTTAGGGATAGCGCTATCCATACCATTAGTTGGTAGGTAGCCCCATCCATTGGATGTGAAAGGACAAGCGTATGGTCATTGAAGGCAACATTGTAAGGATACCTTAGCAATTTCGTAGGGACTATCGTCGTTTAATCATAGGCAACATCGAGGGACAAGATCATCTTTTTATAGGTAACTTGGAGGGTCATCGAGGAACTATGATCTTTATACCGAAGGGACTATGATGATTTTAACCGAGGGACTTTGCTAATGGTATCCCTACATTCGAGGGACATGATCATTGTTTCCGAAGGCAGCAAGAGAGGATACCATAGGGGTGCAAGTCTGACAAGTGTGTTGTTTTCAAATATTTTATATTGATTAAGGTTATCTAACGATTGATTTTAGATCTTGTCATACAAACCTAATTAGCATACATCTAGCAGTTAATACATACAGAAAAATAAAATTGTGGAAAGATAAAGGTCCTACACTATTACATAGCTTTGGGGCAGTTACATAATAAGGAGGTACGAAAAGTAAAATTAACCTAAGCTATTACATCCCATGAGCAGTTACATAATAAAAAATGCGAGAAAAATAAAGCTACGCTATTACAAAAATATCCTTGCGACCTATACATCGATTTCTAATATTTAAAATAAAAATAAAGCATAAATAAAAGAAAAATTATTTTAATAAATATGACAATGTTCTAAAACCCTAAAATTAGAATAAAAATATTTCTTTTGGTGTTTTTGGAATTGATTTTAAATAAGAAAACCTAATTTGTAAGTTAATTGCAAAAATAAATTTAAATGAGATGAAAAATAAAATATTTTTGTGTCTAAAATTAATTAAACATTTTTTAAAACTAAATCTAAAATTAAAATATTTTTTAGGGTTTTTTATAATAGTTAAAAATGATTTTTAAAAGAATTAAAATAAGTTGAAAATTAAAAGAAATAAAAATATGAAGAAAACAAGTAGAAAAAAAATAGATTGACCCTGGAAGGTGTTGAACTCGTGACCCTTAGGTCACTGGTTCAAAATTGGCCCACTAGGCCACATGCCAATGGTGTTGTAATAACGCCTCCAAACGTATGTATGTACTAACCTGCAAAATCAGAAAATTGTAAAAAAAGTTGCAAAAGGCAGGTTCGAACTAGGGACCTGATAGAGTTAGGGACTACGCACGCATGTTGAACCACTCCAGTGGTGATACACCCGTGTATTAAATTGAAACCATAAATATATATGTGATTTTTATTTCCAAAAATCAAATAAAATCAAAACACGCGCATGTGGGTCTCTGGATTTCAAATGGAAGAATGAGATCTCACCACGCCTACCCTCGCCGATTGACTTAAAGTCAGAGACGCCGGGGATGAATTACGATCGTCTTCACCGACCGATCGAAACACCAAACCTGCAAAACAATGAGAATAAATGCCAACAAGGGACCCTATCCCCCTAATTCGAGGGCTGCAAATCGATTGGTGGTATTAGTTTGGCCTAAAAGTCAATGTATCCTGAGATTCGAAGCTTTTAAATTGTTATGCCCTAACAATGGTGTTCTATGATTCCTGCGTTAAAACTCAAACACGATGGTCCTAAACAATCACAAAAATCAGCATGAACATGTATATATGAATCAAAACCATTTATATTACATGAATTAAAGATTTGAAGTTTCAAAAGTTTACCAAACTAGTGCAATCGAAGAAGACGATTCTAAGATGCTTTGGGATGGTGTAAAGGCCTGGATCGATTCCTGGGAACCTCAGGAGAGTGAGTGGATGCTTTGTTTGGCTTGAGAATAACTAGAAAATTGATTTCAAGTTTGCCCTAAAACTTGATATTTTTGAAGAAGTTTTTCTAGGGTTCTTAAGGCAGCAATCTGTGTCCTTCTCACTTGGTTATGATCTTCTATTTATAATGAGTGCATTAGGTCAAGTATTTTGAGAAAAAATATAGCATTCAATGTGAATATATTTGATTGAAAAATCAAATGGAAAGCTTCCAATATTGGTCAATCTCTTGAAAATCATCCCTTGTACGTTCTTGGCCAACTATCTTGGGCTTGCTTGGTCCACAAGACTCTTAAATATTAAGCCCACACACCTTGCACCTCTTCTTGGCATTTTATTTTAATTAAAATTAAATTTAAATGAATTAATTCAAAAATAAATGAAATAAATAATAATATGGCGTTTGTCTGGGCTAAGGGGTCATGGACAATTTTAGAAACAAGTTCAAATCATGAATACAAAGGCCCATTTGAAAAAATTCAAAGATTGCTCAATATTTTCTTCATGCATTTTTTTAAATTACTAAACTTGGACAAACTATATCTTGCTCAATTCTCAATGTTTGAGGATGATCTTAGACTTTTTAGAAAGCTTAAGATGTCCTCTAAGATCTCTTTTTGGTTTCATCTTCATTTAAGCTTTCATGTTCATGTACACTTCTTTGACAAAAGATGACTTTTTGTTGACTTTTGAAATGACCTATAATGTCTTGGCCCATATCTCTCAAATGAAGCATTTTTTGGGAAAATCTTCTAAAAGAAAAAGTTGTAGAGAATTGAATTCCCTTTAAAATGAGATTTAGTTGAGAAATTCTGGATGAATTATGTGAAAGTTATGCTTGTTCAAAGTTCTGTTGACTTTCCCTTAAGAACCCTAATTTAGCAACTTTTGTCTTTTGATGAATTCTTGAGTTTTCTTGATGAATCATGATCAACCCTTGATCAAATGATGAATGTGACTTAAAAACCTTGATGTTTACCAAAAATGATTAAGTTTGACTGTATGTTGACCTTGGTTGACTTTTTGTCCAATAAACCTAGTTTTCAATCATCTGAGCAATTGACGGAGTAAACTTGGGCTATGAGACTTGAAACTTGTCATTGGGATAATTTGAAGCATATGAGGAAGCATGACATTCACTTGAGACATTAGAAATCACTTTTTCTTAGAGAGAAACAAAACCATAGTTGTGGGTTAATTACTTAGGAGGGAGTTTGTCTGGTCAACCCTTGAGCAATTCTTGAGCTTGGAGATGTATCTTGATTTCCAAATGGGAGGGAAAATATTGGGGGTACAACAATGGGTATTTCTAATGCAACACAAAATTGAAGTTAACATAATCATCCATTAAGCTGGTTGAAAAACAATTTCATACTCAAATCCAAAAAATTCAATCCGACAATGGACGTGAAGTTTTCAACTCTCAAACTCGTGATTTTTTTAAACAAATTTAGGAGTATTACAATAATCAAGTTTTGTCTATACTCCCCCAACAAAATGGTGTTGTAGAGCGTAAACATAGACATTTATTAAATGTTACACGTGCTTTACATTTTCAATCCAAGTTGCCATTGAACTTTTGGGGAGATTTTATACTAACTGCTGCATACTTGATTAATCGTCTACCTACAAATGGTCACAACATACACATCACTCATAAATTTGATAAACGCGCATCTCCAGGAGTATTTTTAGGATATCCCCATGGTCAAAAAGGATATAAAATATATGATTTATCTTCAAAAAAGTTATATGTAACAAGAGATGCAATTTTTCATGAAACTGTTTTTCTATACAAGATGTTTAGTACACACACAACTAACTCACTCGTCCCTTTACCTTTACCTTTACCTTTACCTTTACCACCTATAGATGACACAACATCTTCAGCTTATTCTTTCACAGAAGAAGAATTACCCACCAATGAATCCACCCCCACAAACATTTTAATTGTGTCTCCTCCAACTTCAGACATTGTTCCACCTACACAAATAGACATTTCACTTACACCTTCAGACCATGTTCCACCTACACAAACAACCTTAGAACCCGACCACCTTTAAGAACATTTAGTTAATCAGCACCCTTTGCCAAATATATCTCGTCGTTCATCACGCAACATAAAACGTCCATGCCACCTTGATGATTATGTGTTCTCCCTCACCTCATCTTAGTCCTCCTCTTCTCCAAATGATTATGGTATTCTTTATCCTCTTTCTAACTCCTTATCTTATCATCGTTTTTCTTCTTCGCATTGTTCTTTGCTTTCTTCAATAGCTATTGAAACTGAGCCACAATCATACTCTGAAGCTAAGAATTTTCCGGAATGGCGCAAGGCAATGCAATATGAGATTGATGTGTTGTGTAAAAACAAAACTTGGTCCTTAGTTCCTTTACCGAACGGAAAGAAACCAATTGTTTGTCGATGGGTTTTCAAAATTAAATGTAATTCTGATTGTAGCATTAAACAATATAAGGCACGATTAGTTTCTAAGGGATACACCCAAAATTGAAGGGGTTGATTATTTTGATACATTTACTCTTGTAGATAAACTTGTCATAGTTAGAGGTTTACTCTCTATTGTTGCTGCCAAAAATTGGCCCCTTCACTAGTTGGATATGAATAACGCCTTTTTGCACAGTGATTTGCACGAGGATGTTTTTATGCAATTACCTCTGGGATTCCGCCGTAAGGGGGAGGAACTAGTTTGCAAGCTACAAAAGTCCTTATATGGTCTTAAACAAGCATCACAAAGTCCTTATACGGTCTTAAACAAGCATCACGAAACTGGTATTCAAAATTCTCTGAGGTTCTTATTAATTTAAAGACTCGTCCCTCTTTTGCTTACATCGTGAATCTTGATTTGTTTTTTTTGGGACCTAGTATAGTCTCTTGGAATACAAAGAAACAATCTGTGGTATCACGTTCATCCGCTGAAGCAGAATACTGAGCAATGGCCAATACCCCATGTGAAATTACTTGGCTCTCATATTTATTAAGTGACATTGGCATCTCCTCATCTACACCTACACCATTGTTTTGCGACAACCAATCTGCTCTACATATTGCATCCAATCCCGTGTATCATGAGCATACTAAGCACATAGAGATCGATTGCCATGTTATCCGTGGAAAAAAAATTCATCTGGACTAATTACAACTGCAAAAGTTAGTTCAACAAATCAAATTGCAGACTTGCTCACCAAACCCATGGACAAAGATCAGTTTCGGCACATGAAGACCAAGATGAGACTTTCAAAATCTTGAGGGGAAGTGTTATCGAATATGCCTACAATATCTCACAAATAGTTACAATTTGTTACTAATTCCTGTTCTTCCTATTAATCAGTTTAACTTTCCTATATTTTAGTTTAGCTCCCTTTAGTTTAGACTTTTCTATTAATACTTGTATACTATATTAACCTAGGGTTTATTCATCAATAAACAACAAAGAATCCTATTACTCTTTGCACACTTACTTTACATAAACCATAAATAATTATTGATTTTGAAAATTGAGTATTGATTTGAATAAAAAAACATTTATTTTTTTAACATGAAATTTCTATTCATAGTTTCTTAACATAATATCTTAGAATGTGTTTGGATGAAGCATTTTAATGAAGCGATAATTTTTTGAGAGAATCTAAAATGACTTAATCCAAATTCTAAAACACTTAATCCAAATCCATTGTTTTTTCAATTCAAATTTAAGAAATTTCATATGACACCAAAAAATAAAGAATTTGAAATTATTTCATAATTTGAATGTTAAATTATTTATTATTAAATGTTCAAATTTTGCAAAATGTTCCTTATATTTTATGAAAATTATAAATGTATCCCCAAAATTTTCAAAAAATTGCTAATAAATCCCTAAATAATTATCAAATTTTATAAATTAATCCCTTGAAATTTTCAAACATTATAAATTAGTCCAACTTTTTTTTTTATATTTTAAAATTCATAAAAGTGATCCAAAAATTTTAACAATAAATTATTTTAATATTCTATCCAAAAAATTCTATTAATTAAATGAATTTCAATCAAATTATTAAAATTACTTAGACTTTTAAATTCTTTAAAAATTCTCAATTCTCTCGTCAAACACACTTTAAAATACGAGTTAACGTTACAAAATTTATCTCAATCTACCACACTTTTTCGTCTTTGTTCACATAAACCACTATTTTCAAATTAATCTCACACCAGGTTTTCAAACAATTTTTTTGTTATCAAAGGCTTGCCAAATGTAATGGAGATAAATTTAAAGTGTTAATTGCACCAGTCAATTAAAAAATTTCCTACAAAATTTTTAAAACTGTATTTTGTAAAAAATTTCCTACAAAATTTTGTTAAAATGCCACTTTTTATCCTTAATATAATTTAACTATTTTACCTTTTTACTTTGACTATTTATAAAAAAAGTCAAAAATTTACTGTTCAAAAAACTGATCCAGAACACATACCGGAACACTTTGGGTAAGTATTCTGGTTTGTTTAAACACAAATCGGAACAGTTTAATGATGCATTCCGAAAATAAAAAAAACATTCCGGAATAGTTTGTATAAGTGTTCCGGTAAAAATGACAAATTTTTAAACAAACCGGAACACATACAAAAAGAGTTCAGAAATTTTGAAATATAAACCGGAACACTTTGCAAATGTGTTCCGGTTTGTAAGATGTGCAAACCGGAACACATTTGCAAAGTGTTCCGTTTGTCCTAAAATAATAAAGTAATAAAATAAAAAATATTAAAATAAATAAATAAATAAAATGAAAAAGTGCAAATCGGAACACTTGTGAAAAGTGTTTCGGAATGTATTTCGGAACACTTTGTAAAAGTGTTCTGGAATGTAGTTTCCAAAACCGGAACACTTTTACAAACTATTCCGGTGCATTTTCAAAAAACCATCAAAATCGGAACACTTTTGAAAAGTGTTCCGATTCTTTTTTTTTTCCGGAACACTTACGTAAACTGTTTTGGTGTGTATTTTTCTAAACCGAAAGACTTTAGGGAACTGTTCCGAAACGCAAGCTATTGAGAGAGAATTTATAACACTTTTGTAACGAAATGTGAAAACTGGTTTTTTTTTAAATCTTAAACTATTTATATGAGGACATTTTTGTCCAAAAAATATTATAGTAGGGGTACAGATTTAAAAGTGAGAGTACAGAGTCAGTTTTCTAAAATTTTAAAATTTTATGTGAATTTTTCAAATATGCTTGTGGCCCATTAATTTCTAATTTCTTAAGTGTTTTAGGCCCATTAGTCTAGTCTCTTGTTGTTAGACCTAATATTTATGTTGTAACTTGGAGTTGGTTGAGATATATAAAATCAGATTTATTTTTCTTTTTTAGTTTTATATTTGTTCTTATGGGTATTCTTATTCAATGATGAAACCCTAATAAGGAAGCAGCTGCAGAATTTAACTCTATCAGTTATTAACTTATAGTAAAAATTGAAATGAAATATTTCCAAAAATAATCTATTTTATTTTGATAATTTTGTGATTGCACCCCTGGATTACTTTAATTATTGTGATAATTTTGTGATTGTTTAAGCTTAATATATCTTGTTTAAAAATATTATATTTTATAAGTAATAGTAATTTATGCTCTAAGAGCATGTGTTAAAAAACTTAATAAAAAATTTGTGTTTTATGTATAAACTTTATTTTGACAATTGAGTATTGATTTTTATAACTAATATAATTTATTTATTTTTTCAAGAAATAATTGTTATTCATAGTTTCTTTCTTTAAGACACAAGTAAACATTTTAAAATTAATCTCAATCTATCACTCGTTTTCCTCTCTGTTCCCATAAATTAAACCATTATTTTCTAATAAATCTCACACTGCTATGTTTTCAAAACAATTCTTTTTGGCTATCAAAGACTTGTCAAATGTAATGGAGGATCATTTTGAAGTGTTAATTGCATCCCTCAATTGAAATGGTGGATCCCTCATTTTTTAAAACATTTTATTTTGTTATGAAAAATTTCCTACAAAATATTATGCGAATTTTCCAAATGTGCGATTTAAAAAAAATGAATTTTATGAGAATTTACAATATGATTGTAGGAAAATCCGTTGAAAAATAAAATATAATTAATAAATAAAATAAGAGGGACTATTATTCAATTAGCATAACTACTTCAAAATTATTATTTTTTGTACGAAAAAATAGAAATTTATGGATAGTTCTAAATGATCTTTGCTTTAGATATATAACTATAAATCGGAGAAATTATTTGTTATCTTTAAAATTAAATATGCCATCTTCGAATTTTTTTTTTTCATTTAAGGACTTCTTCTAGATTTTTCGTGTAAAACCCAAAATACTCCTAAAATTTATATGTGCATTTACGAATTCAACTTTTCAGAAGATTTTGCAAATACACTTGTAAAAAAACCATTTGTTCATATATTTACAGGTGAATTCGCAAGTGCACTTACAAAACACCTTAAAAGATGAATTCGTAAATGCACTTACGAAACTTTCTTTGTTTGTATATTTTTTGTTTAAATATTATTTGGTCCAACTATAAAAAAAATCATGTTAATGGAATAGTTATTCTTTTTTATTGATTTGACGTAGTAGAAAATAATTAAAACGAAAAAATAAATAAATGTCATTAATTGAATCTATTATTTCAATAATTTTTTTTATTTAAAAATATAAATAACATGAAACAATTCAATAAATCATGATCAATTATTAATTTAGTGAATCAATCTACATTAATTGATTATAATTTATTGGATTATTTCATGTTACTTATATTTTTAAATAGAATAAAGTATTATTGAAATGATTGATTCAATTAATGATATTTAATTTGTTTTTTATTTTGATTATTTTTTACGTCAGATCAGTAAAAAAACGATTGTTCGATTAATAATTTTTTTATTATTGGACCAAATGATATTTAAACAAAAAAATAACAAATAGAGGAAATTTCGCAAATACACTTACGAATTCACTTTCAGGGTGTTTCGTAAGTGCACTTGCGAATTCACCTGATTTTTTTCAAATCTAACGTTTAAAATATTAAAACGTACAGTATCAGATGAATTCGCAAATGCAATTGCGAAACAACCTGAAAGATGAATTCGTAAGTGCATTTTTATAAATGGTGTTTTGGAATTTTTAGTGGTGTAGAAGAAGCTCATCAGATGAGAAAAAATTCCCAAAATTTATTCAAAAATTATCCTTTTGAAATTTTCAATATCCCAACGAAATTTTTTTTTAAAAAAAATTCAATATCAAAAATTTCAAATACCTTGAAATTTCCGTTATTAAAAAAAGAATATTATTTAATTTTTTTTGTATTTTATCGAAAATTTACGAAATTCCAATACAACACTCCAAAATTTTGATTTTTTATTTAAAAAATATTAATAATATACTGAAATTTCTAGTATTTGATTGATATTTAAAAAAAATTCAATTTTTTTTTTAAAATTTTCAATACACCACTAAATATTAAATAAAATTCAAAATTTTAAAAATTTAATATTTTTTCACAAAAATATAATAATAAAATTATATCTTTAAAAGATGGTATATATAACCCGTGAAGATTCCATGATAAATTCTCTATAAATAGAGATGTTGGACCTAAGATTGTTGATACTTATAGATGTTGGCAAAAATCTAAGTTTAAGAAATTTTCTAACGGACTTATAATGTCTTAGGTTGAAATTAATAAAGTTTATTTCTTTAAAAAAAGTGTTGCAATATGGTAAAAGATTCTGGCATCGCCCTTATCTTATTTATGTATATAATTGACTCATAGTAAGTTTTCAAAAATTTAAATAATAAACATTGGCATAAAAGTATTGGACCTACAAATGGGGACCAAACCAAAAGATGGTTGGAGATAATAAGAGCCATATAAGGCCATGGATCATGTGAAATTCCAATCTACAATCACTATCAACAAAGACCTCGTCACAACTAGAGAGATTCACAAGACAACAAGTTGAAAGATAAAGGCATTTAGTGTACGTTTCCACCCAAAAAATAGTCTACGTATCCATTTATTATTGGAGGTATCAATCAGTATATATATGAATTTCATGTGTTTGAGTATTTTTAAAATTTTTATAAGACAATTTATTATCACTAATACTTTTAATAATGTAGTATTATTTTATGATACTTATTTCTCTTTGCAATAAATAATTAATAACATTATTTAAAAATTAATAATTAATATTTTATTAAATCATTTTAAACTAGATTGAATTGTAAAAAAAATAACATTTTATTAAAAATGAATGTTTGTCGGCGAGAAACAAAGACAGTGTCCACGTTGGTTGGACAATGGAGAAAAACTTGATTGAAGCATTTATTCTACTAACTGTACAACAATGTTTGCTTGCACTCAAATTGATGCCTGTCTATTTCAACCGCCTAGTTGACGTCGGTATGTTATGTCCCACATTGTTTATTGTCAAATTGTTTTTTAAACTTAAAAGTTAAAAGTACTTCTAAAGATACTATTAGTATAAATGATATTTTAACACTTAAATTTAAGTGTTATAATATATTATTAAAATTTGTGTAAGTGTGTAAAAAAAATAAAATAAAGATATTAATATACGATGTGACATATATAGATGTTAAATTTTGAGAGTGTTCTTATACTTATTAACAAAATCATTTAAATTTTGACATGATTCATTTTATAAAATAATTTAAAAATTATTCAGCGCTATAATCTCCTTGTTAGAGATATACTCAATGTACATACACTTGAGTTAGTTAAGCACACTTAAAATGTAAAGTTTGTTACATAAATGAAAAGCTAACAAACTACAATACTTGTATAAATATATGCTGCCAAATGTAACATTGAGTAAGATGAAAATATTATGCATAACAAAAGGTTATATCTCTCCATTCTAATTTTAAGTATGATATCTTTAATTTTAATTAATTTTAATATGATATCAAAACTACGATCCGAAGCTTTTGATTTAACTTAAGGATAATAATTATCTACTATGGAACGAACGGGTGGAAGGAGTGACACTCATTCAGAAAATGCACAAATTCGTCGTGTATCCTCAAATTCTATTAAAGTTTAAAATTGATCAAGATCGGGTTCAAAACAATGTTTCTACTGAATATGAATTCTGGATTGTTCAAGATCAAGCCTTGTTTATATGACTTCTCTCAACAATTTTTGAATCGGTGCTACCTAGAGTGTTATCCTACAAACACTCTTATGAAGTCTGAGACAAGATTTACAAGTTCTTAAATGCTCAAATGAGAACTAGGGTTCGTCAACTGAGAGTAGAGCTCAAACCTACCAAGAAAAGTAATCACTCAATCACTGGATTCGTGCTCCGAATCAAAGTAATTGCAAGCTCTCTTCATGTTGTGGGTGATTTGATCTCAAAGCATGATCAAATTGATCCGATACTAAATGGATTACCATAAGAAAATAATCCATTAGTTAGGAAAATGTATGGAAGTACTGAAGCGCTTTCCATATGTGATGTGGAAGCTCTATCTTATGTGCAAGAAGCACAACTCGATAAGTTTCGTCAAAAACTAGTTATGCCATAGGTTTCTAAAATGTGGCGCGTGTAGGTCATGAAACTGGTGAGTCTCGTGGAAGTTTCAGCAATGCAAGGGGAAGTGGTCGTGCCCATAGAGGGAAAGGGCGTGGCAAAGGACGCTATGTTCAAGGATATAGGCCTTTGTGTCAATGTTCGCAAGGGTTTCTCGCGAGCAATATCTAGTCTCTTACTTAAAGGTTACTTGTAGGACCGGCTACAAAAGTTCTAGACTCTGTGTTAAGTTTGGTATGGTGTTTTGAGATTGGAAAACAGAAAAAAGGTAAAAGACAAAGACGAAGATAAATCTGCAAGCATGATAAACAAGACAAAAAAATTGAAGTAAATTGCTTTGAATTTAAATGTGGATGCAGGCATACATTTTTCAAAAATGACTCGTTTCTTTCTTTGACGCATATATGTTTTCTTACAAATGTTACAAAATGTGACCTTTAACATGAATGAAAAACTTGCTTAAATAATAAACAAAAAATAACTATTATCTGACACGTTCGACAGTTATTACAACCATGTTTGGAGTTTGTGATGAGAACTGCCTCTCTGAACCTTCCCATGTTCTATTTGTAACTATCGATGAAAACTGCTCCAATGTTGAATGATTCACGTATTTACTTATGGCTTTTGACCTCTTCATTGATTTGGATCCTAGTCGACTAACTTCAAACCATTACGTCGACTAATCTTAAAAAGCTAAATTTTGTTAAGTCTCAACATGACCACCTGTCGATACCTCTCCTCTCACCATGGGTTGCATAGAAATACTTTCCTCTTGGAGATGACCCTTAACTTATAATCACTTCCTTTATTCGAAAATTGTTAGTTAAGAAATTTTCCCCCAAAATGCCAATTTCGACGGAAGATGTGTCGACCGAGAATTTTGGCATTTTCCTTCGTTTCAAATTTTTGACCGCCTATTTATTCAACTGACGTCATGCGTCATGATGACCACTTTCTACATCAATATTCTCAACATCATTCCATCATTTCTCATAATTGCTCCTAATTTCTAGGGTGTGGGATTTCAACCAACTCCACTAACTCTTTGGTTATAAACTTGTATCAACAAAAGTTTTACCAGTGAGTTCCATTTGTCCATCATTGACAGCTTTAATATGTCTATAAATATATCTTCCCCTTTTTCTACAAGTGAGTGAACAAAAAAGTTGTTTAACATGGAGATCTAACATGGTCGCCCGTGTCGTCTGGAAATGGGCGTGCCAGGCCAGCAGCTTATAAAAACTGAATTCCAGAGGTGCAACACGGGTGCCCGTGTCAGGAGGCTTGGGACCAAAAGTTAAAATGTAAAAATAAAGAGGTGCAACACGAGCACCTGTTGGCGTGTGACACTGATTTCTTGATTTTTTAAATATTTTATCCATGTGTTAAGTTGTGGGGAGTTTTGGGTATTTCCAACCGATTTGAGTGAATGTTGGCTATTTATATGAGTTTTCACAATGAATTAGAAGACTTTTATGGAGACGAGAGAATTTACACGAATGAAGATTGGAGAAGACAGGGTCTTTGGGAGGCAGAAGATTCTCATGAGCGAAATTAATTGATGATCAAAGGTTATCCCGATATATATAATGTCTAATTTTTATCTTGAAACTCTTTTGAACAATATGAGTAGTTAGACACCCCAATGGTATACGGTGTCCCTAATTTAAGATTTGACTTTGATTTGATAATTACAATACCAATATTTATTTTCATAATTGATTTAATCTCTTAATGTTCCTAGTGCATTCTTTGTCGGACAAACAGGGATTAATTTATGATTAGAAGTTACTTAGACCTCCATTGTTAGTGCTTTTATGAGATTATGCTATAGTAGATATCACTTAGGACTAGGTATACCCTATAGTAACCAGATTATTCTTGATCTCATGATTCTTAATTTCATCAGTAAGTTTTTATGGAGATACGGCTTAGGAAGAATATTAAAGGTTTTCTTACTAAGACTTAGGTGCAAACACCCTAAAGAACCGATAATTAATTGTGTAAAATATGTTGTTGCAATATTAATTCAGGGTTGTTACTGAGTAAGTCACACACCTTCCCTAGCACGTTACTCATATTTATCAAATCTAATCTAATCTGTTGTTTATTACTATTTGTCAATATTTTTACAGGTATAAAGTATTTTGGAAATATTATGCTATCCTATGTGGCGCACAGTTTGAAGATTAAAAAGATTCAAGCTGAATTCCATGAGTTTCTTACTTTCTAATTATTGAGATAATTTAGGAAACTAATGATTGATGTCCTATACTTGAGGAGATAATTCTGCATAGTCTCTTTCATATTCAGGTGTGTTTTATGAATCTCAAATCTAGTTCCTTGGAGGTTATAAAAAGAAGGCTTCAACCCTAATCATCATATGGAACTTACAATGTTTTTTATTAGGTTTTGTGTGTCAGTTGTGAGCCTCTCGATTATCATTTAGAAAAAAGAGTAGGAATGTGTTTTTGAGTTGTAAGTTCTACCAGTCATTACAAAACTTTAAACAGTGAATGATTGTGTGTCTTTGAAGTGCGACTTGTGTTGTTGTCTAAGTGTTTAGTATTGTTAAGTCATTGTTCTATGATTTGAAGGGATTTAAGAAGGGTGTCACACCTAAGTGCGTCTTTGGTAGAAGTTAAGTGAGGGGAGTGATTAAGTGAGAAGTTGTAAACGAGGGAGTTTAACTTCAAATTGATATAATCTAGTTGAATTCACCCTTGGCTTGGTAGCCCCCGGAGTAGGTGTTGTTGTACACTGAATTTGGATAACAATCTTGTGTGTTCTTTACTTTTTTACACTGTTATATTGTTTTACATTGTTCATTGTGTTGTGTTTAGAGATCAGTGTCTCAAAATCTCTTAGAACATCTGAGATCTGATTGGAAATTTTTTAGAAACTATAATGGAAACTCTTAAAGGGATTGCTCATGGAGAGAATGCCCTCAAAATTACAGAAGAAATTGATCAACTAAATACAAAGAAAACACGTCTTGACAACAAGATATCCTTTGATAAGACTCCCTTTGAATCTTGTTTTCTTGCTTGACTTTCTTTGTTATTTTACTTTTATCGAGACTAGATCTTGCTTTTTGTAATCCTTGTGAACTTATGCCTACCATTATGGATTTATTCCATTTTGGTGACCAACATATGTAATATGATTTTTATTCCATGGTAATTTGAACCTCTTGAAAAATAGGTCTATATTTTTTTCAAATATTTCCCATTTACTTTAAGGATCTGTTGATCGAAACCTAGTTCTTCGATCTCATAAGCGGTATTCGTAAATGCTCTTGTAACTTGGAATGATCATTCCCAATTTGGTGACCATTTTCCCAATATAGGGGTGTAACCGGTTTGGTTTGGATCGGTTTTTGGTCAAAAATTTGTCCGAACCGATGATATATCTATCAGTTTGGTTTGGTTCGATTTTTAATATTTTTAAAAAATGGAACCAAACCAAACTAATCGGTTTGGTTTGATTTGGTTGATCGGTTTTCAACACTTTTTTCTAAATATTATATTCATCAAAGTATTATTTGTTATCATATTTTTTTTAAATAATACATTTCATATAATATATTTCAACTTGTACTTTTTAAACAACTTACAATTTATTTTTCATCCATATGAAGTATTGACATAATTTTCATACGTCATGAAATAAGTTTACTATAGAATATAAAAGTTGGCACTTGGCATGAAAATGTTGAGAAGAGATTTGAAAGCTTAACAAATAAATGACAACAATAAAACAAAAGGTTTCAATACACATAATTAACATGTTTCACACATCAAACACACATAAAAACTGTTTTGTAACGAGACTAGAAAAAAATTAGTTCAAGAAGCAACATAAAAGGTAATAAAAAGAAGAAAACTAACAAAGAGAACTTTAACACAAATAAGGAAACCATAACCTATAAAAATGACGATGGCGAGAGAAACAGTGCTGACGGACAACCGTAGTAGCAGTTTGACGAGAGTAAGTTTTTATGGCTTATGGTTTCTATCTTATATGATTGAAGTTTGGTTTTGCCTACATATTTTTTTCAAATAAAGAATATGTAAAAAAAAAGGATAAGTTTTGGACCGATACAAATTTTGGACTTAATAATGAGCTAAATAAAAGATTAAGTAGGTATTTATAGTCAACGGTTTGGTTCATCGGTTTGTCAGTTCCTAAAAACTAAAACTGAGAACCAAACCAAACCATCTTTATTTTAATTGGTTTGGTTCGGTTTTTGAACCAAACCAAAAGCATTTGGTTTTTTTCGGTTTGGTTTGGTTTGGATTGTCGGTCTAATTGGTTTTTTCTGATGTGCTTAACTCTTATCCCAATGTTCGAACTCTTTGATCAATTAGTAGTATTAGTTTCCAAACAAATTCACCTATTGAGAACACTTTTGCTTTCACTTTTTTATCATACGCTCTAGCAACTTGTTCCTTTTGTTAAGTTAGCATATCTAATGCAGTCGGTCTTTCTTCGTCTAATTCCAATGTTTTATCGAACATTGTACTCCAATATTTTTCAAACAATATTTTGTTCCGACATTGTATTCTCACTGACTGTAGGTGTATTTCAATTGGATAAACAAAGTCATTCCCAAATACCAAACGAAAAGGCGTTGATTTTTTTGACTCCTTGGGGGACGTTCGACATGCCTATATTATTTGATATAATATTTTATGCCAATTCTTAGGTTTTTTAAGAAACATTTTTCTTAATCAACCCAACTATCACCTTGTTAGCAGCCTCAACTTGACTGTTTTCTTGGGCATAATAAGGCATAAAGGTTATCAATTTGAAGCTTGTTTCAGCCGTGAATTCCTGCATCTTTAAACCAATATATGGTGACCATTGGTCTGTAGTTATGGTTTCAGGAATTCCAAACCTATAGATTATGTGTTTCTTAATGAAATCAATAACTATCTCTTGATCCACATTAACCAAAGATATGGCTTCGATCCATTGGGTGAAATAATGTATTCCTAACAATATAACTTCTATTCTTTTGACGATGTTGGTCGAATTTTTCCTATAATGTCAAAAGCCCATTCTCGAAAGACCGTGGTTTAACAATTACGTGTAATTCACTTGCTGGCACATGCTGAACACCTGCATGCTTTTGACATTCCTGACAGCCTTTGGTGAAATTGATGCAGTCTTTTAACATGCTTGGCTAATATAGGCCCTGTCAAAATAAAAGCCTTTTCATCTTATGGTCAGCTTGATGAGCCCCACGAGAGCCATAATGAACTTCATATATTGCTACATATGCTATATTTTATCCTATGCACTTAAGTAGTATAACCTCAGGGATACTTTTGAATAATTCATTTCTCATGCAAACGTAACTCAACGCCTTGCATTTTATTTTCCTATCAGTACTTCCAACTGAATTTTAAAAATACCCCACAATTGGCTTTCACCAGTATGTATCCAAAAAATTGTCAATGAGAAAATTTTCAAACATTTCCTCCGGACTATAATCTACCCCCAAGCTTTTGGGATTAACTTAAACCCTAAATTCAAGAGAAATAGAAGTAGAAATTGTTAGGAACTCAAATTCAAGAGAAATACAAATTATATTATTAATGGAAAAATAGTAACTATTATAGAAGATGAACCCCATTAATCCCATAACTAAGCTTCTTAGATAAGGGACAATTTTCTCCACCCAAACCAATACAATTCCTAACTCAATAATTCTCCTTTTCTCCCTTGTTATACATGTCATGTATATAACTATCATTCTCCTTTAACCAGCTAGCCACATCAACAAATATATCATATTCCTCTATTTAACATATTTGTTGGGCTTAAGCCCAAGGGTCTGGTAAAAGGGTATTGTAAATTTTCATTATGAGGAACTTTGTTTTGGTTTTGAGTTAAGTCAAATGAAAATTTCTTGTTTGGTTGTTGAGGTAAAATATTTAAAATATAAGTTTGATTTGGGAGGTCTTCGTAATTAAAACTCTCAGTCAGTTCATGAGCTTAACTGATTTGTTAAAAGTTCTCAATTGGTTCAAGATTGCCTTGGTGGAAAAATCTTCGGGTTGAGAGGTCTCGATAGTTAAAATTTTGTGTTTGATGGGGAAGTTAGAAATGATATGCAATGCGATGATGTCATGATGTCATGTTTAGCAAACACAAGCAATTCACACAATAGCCCTAGGTTTAAGGCTTGCATGAGGTATAGGTGTCTAACCTACCAACATTTGAGTGGTTTCATCCTGTCCTATAATAGTAACCGGGTTCTAGGAATCTCATATCATTGATCTTTCTCGTAGGCGTTTATTTCAATACGACTGCCAAGTGGTCGACCGAAAATATCCCAAAAGTATGATCTTAATGAGCGTAGCATCGAGTATCAGCCAACCTTGGCCTACACCAAAGTCGGCCATCTCACTACCTTCTAATGGCCAAGATGGGTCAATTAGGGTTCTAAAAGTTGAGTTAGTACTGATGACACCACGCAGAAGCCAAATACTATCCTCAACTTGGAAATGAAGAGTATCAGGACATCCAAAGTGTCGCACTAACGTAGCCATCATGTTGACCGTTTCGGTATACGCCTAACGGTCGCGACGATCTATTGCTACTTACCTAAGGAAACCAGGATCCGGGTGTAGGATCCCCCACAAGTATAATACCCAAGCAAACCTTTAAAGATAAAGCAAGCAAGTCAAACAGAAAACAGTAAAAATGATCTAGAAATCCCTAAGGTATTCTCTCTTTAGGGTGTTTCCCCGGCAGAGTCGCCAGTTCTGTAATACGGTGAACTGACGTTGAGTTTTGTTTTGCTTTTTATCGCAAATGTTGCGGATAGCAAGAGTCGCCACCGACTTTTCTTTTATCCAATTAAGGGAAGGTGAAAAGAACAGAAAAAGACCTTTGTTAGATTCTGAGTAAGGGAGAAGGTTATGAAAAGGGAAGGTATTAGCACCATTTTCCATATGTAGTTATCTACGGGCTCTTAGTTGCTTCTAGCTCATTTTTAAAAGTGCTTTCTGTGTGTTTGACAAAAATGTTTTGAAAAAGACATTTCGCTTTGACTTTGTAATGATTCATGTAGGAATGTATACAAAGTGTTCGGAAATGTTTCGTTTTGAAAAGGAGTTTGAACTTTGACAAAAGTGTGAGGTGTGAAAAGTATTTTGATAGAGCAAGCAACTAAAAGTCTTATTACCTACTCAGAACGGTCGTTTTCGTGTTATTTTACTTTCCTTTAGAATAGTATTATCCATACCATTAGTTGGTAGGTAACCCTGTTCGTTGGATGTAGCAGGGACATTTGAAGGGACATCGGATGGTCATAGAAGGCAACTTGTAGGAGTATCCTAGCACATTCGAAGGGACGATCATCACTTTTCGTAGGCAACAATCGAGGGACGAGATCATGCTTTCATAGGCCACGTCGAGGGACTCATGATCTTTTATTCGAAGGGACTATGATGATATGTTTATAGGCAACGATGCTAGGATACCTCTACGTTCGAGGGACTTAACCATTTATTCGAAAGGCAACGAGAGAGAATTACCCTAAGGGGTGCATGTGTGAAAAGAGTGTGTTAAATTCAGATATATTATCTTGGAAATTATAGGTGATCTATGTCCGTTTTTTATCTTGCCATACACGCCTAATCACTAGCAGTTTATAGGGTGCAGAAAATAAATTGAGGAAAGTAAAGTGCGGAAAGTAAATCCTACGCTATCACATGGCTTTGGGGCAGTTACATAATAGGAGTGCGGAAAGTAAATCCTAATTTAAACTATTACATCCCATGAGCAGTTACATAATATTGGAAAAGAATGCGAGAAAATAAATCCTAACTATTACAACCTGTAAGCAGATACATAATAATCAGAAAATATAAGAAATTCGCATAAGAGAAAATACGTTAGTAAAAGAAAATTTGAATAAAGAAAAGTGTTTTTTGGGTTAGTAATGATAATTAGATGATGTAGAAATTTTTTGGGAATTTTTTGGATCGTTTTTGATAATAAAAAGTAATTAAAAGTCAATTTAATGGTAAACTAACAATTAATTAAAATATGCATGCAAAAATATTAATTTTAATGTCAAAAATTAAATAAATATTTTTCTGATTAAAATGCAAAAAGAAAATATTTTTGGTGATTTTTTAATGCATGAGAAAAATTATTTGAAAAGAATTAAATTAAAGGGAAAATAATATGGAAAGAAATAGAAAAATGTTAGTTTGCATAAGTTGTAAAAAAAAGATTTGTGGAATCCATGGTTCGAACCAGGGACCTCCTTCCCACACACGCGTTGCCTTAACCATCTGAGCTAGCCTGCATTCGTGTTAGTGGAATGAAACAAAAACGTTATAAACAAATTAATTTTCTGAAAACCAATTTTAAAACACGCGCCAAGAACTTCGTCTTCCTCGTTTGAATATTTAAACCTATAGCGTCGGTTTTGGTTCGTTGCTAAAGCCTTTACCAACGGTTTATCCGTAGCAATAACACCTGCAATTTTCCAAAACTCATAATATGCAATATCAATTTAAAGTGAAGCCATGGTTCAATTGCAATCAAGCTCCTGATCACGAATATGTCCATAGTTTTGGCCAATTTTACTTGGATCGATGGATCCCAATTTGAAGCTTTGAAACCCTAGTAATGGCATATCACGATCCTGGTGTCTAAACTCAAATCGATCTATACAGAAACATTCCAAACATCAAAACGGACAAGGATATGCAATCAAAATGTATTTATAATGCATGAATCATAGAAATCGAATTTGATAAAAAGATGTGCAAACCGTGATTATGATATCGTGATTCTGCACGTTTTGCTTACTTGTGAGTATCTGGAATTGATCAGGGAACCTCCAGGAACGTGTTAGAATGCTTGAAATCCCTTGAATTGGACAGAAAACCTGACTGCTAGTTACTTATATCACACGGTTTTTTTGAAGTTTTTTAGGATTCTTAGAGGCAGAATTTTCGTTCTTTGTTCATGTGTATGCATTGTGTATATATAGTAGATGAATTTAGGTCAAGAATCATGAAGAAATAATGTATGAATCAATGAGAAAATATTTGATTTGGTATAAAACCAAATATTGCCTTTTTTGATCAAATTTCAATCAATTCTCTTGCCAATCAATGCCAATTTCGAATTTGCCAGCTTAGGAGGTTTGCTTGGACCTCAAGAATGAGAGAAAAATCCAATTTGCATTTATTTTTGATTTTCTACCTTTTATTTTAATTTAATTGGCTTTTAAATGATTAAAATCCAAATTAAATAGAAAATAAAAGATAAAATTCATGGCCTTGGGCTTGGAGGTTCCAAATTAGCTGAGGAACAAGTTTGAACCAAGAAAAGTTAGGCCCATTTGCAAAATTTTGGATTTTGACAAGTATTTCTCTTTGTGCACCTCTTCAAAAATGCCCATCTTGTGCAAGGTGTATCTTGCTCAATTTTTAACATTTTTGAGTGTTCTTGGACTTTTTAGAAATATCTAGATGTCCTATAAACAACCTCTTTGGTTTCATATCAATTGGAGTTTCCATGCTCAATAACACTTCTTTACAAAAAGTTGACTTTGAAAAGGACCTGTAATATTTTGACTCATATCTTCAAAATGAAGCATTTTCTGACCATGCTTGTGAGACATGAAGTTGTAGAGAATTGAATTCTCTTCAAAATGAGAGGTGATGGAAATTTTTTTGATAAAGTATGAGAAAGTTATGCCTGGTCAAAGCTCTGTTGACTTTTGCCTGAGAAAGCCTAATTTAGAAACTTTGACTTTTGATCAAATCTTGAGTTTTATTGATGAACCATGATCAAACCTTGATCAAATGATGAATATCACTTCAAAATATGGATGTTGACAAAAAATTATGAAGTTTGACTGTATGTTGACCACAGTTGACTTTTTGTCCAATACAACTGATTTTCAACCATCTGAGCAATTGTCTAAGGAAACTTGACTTGTAAGGCTTGAAACTTGACATAGAGATTCTTTGAAGCATATGATAAGGAATGATGACCATTGGAGATGCTGGGAACCATCTTGATCTGAGGATTGCCAAACCCTAATTTGGGTTGATTGCCTAGGAGAGGGGTTGTCTGGTCAACCCTTGTGAAATCCTTGTGTATAGATGTATGAAATGTCTTGAGAAGTAGGAGGGCAAATTTTGGGGTATGACACGGTTCGAGTTTTGGAAAAAAAAACAAGAATCCTTTGAAAAAGAGGGAAGACTTTGAAAAGTAAAGAATATGGGAAGAGATGAAGAGGATAACCTAAGTGTATAAAGTAAAAGATAAGTGTAAAGAAAGATCTAACCGGGTGAGAAACCTAGTACTTGACATCAAAAAGTCAATGCCATATCTCATCCTTTGGATTACCATACAAGCAACAAATAACCAGACAAAAAAACAAAGCTTTAGATAAATCAATGTCTTAGATGAATTCATGTCTCAAGAAAAACGGGCAGAGTAACGGCTGTATTTGGAGGAAATCCACTCGTAATCGAGTATAAACGAATAACCTGCATACAAAGATAATAACCAAGCAAGACAGAATAACACCAAGGTCACAGAAATCTCCGAGTTGATGTAGACGCCATAATCCTAAGTCCAAATGTCAAACTCCGAGCATAGAGATAGTAACCAAGTCCAATCAAAAGTTTTTTATGTTTAAGTTAAATAATTAAGTGTTTTAAAGAAAAGTAAAATAAAGCTCAAGTGAAAAAATTCAAAATGGCAGGAAAATAAAATGCTCAAGTGAGCAAAGAAAAATAACATGAAATGTAAATGCTAAAAGTAAAGTGCATAAAGTAAATAGAGTAAAATAAAGGGCGGAAAATAAAGGCATAAGATAAAAACATAGAGTAAAGTCAATGGTTAATAATTAATTGTTAGCAAGGTGATCATCTTGAAGCTTGCACATGAAGACTTACCAGAAACTTGATAGAATCATAACGACCACACGACAAGTTTCTATTGCTTTTTTGTCAAGCATATCACCGAAAAGTCAAATGTTAGTAAGGTTAGCAAGATGACCATCTTGAAACTTGTCAAGTATATCATCAATTTTGGAGCAATCACCACTTAATCAAAGATGATTGGGAATTTCAATTGGACAAGGTTAGTGAAAACTTGCCAGAAGCTTGATTAAAAACTCATAGCGACCACACAACAACACAGGTGTTGAACCAAAATCAAGACTCAAGCAATCTTTTGGGGCTTTTTTGAACATTAAAGTTCATTCCACCAATTGTTCATTTTTTGATTCGGGTCAAAAGAAAAAGGAAAAGAATAGGGAAGGAGGAACAAGTCGCAAAGTCAATAATGCATCAGATGAATTTATCCGGCCTAACTTCGTCAAAATCAACCAACTATCTTGGTGGATTTGGTCATGAGACCTATCAACACCCAAGTTTCATTGATTTTGAGGAAATTTATGACTCCAAATAAATCCAAAAATCAGCAATGAGTTTTTAACAAATAAACAAATAAAAATTATTTAAAAATGAATTATTTAATTGAACTTTAATTGATGAAATACATAATGATATCCTTGCACCAATATAAAATTCCAAGAAAATTATCCAAGGTCAAACAAAGGTCAACAAGAGCTGACAAAAAATTTCAGAATTTTTAAAAGTCAGAAACTATATTTTTTTATTTTTTAAAAGTTAAGAAATTAATAAAATAAACCAAAAATAGACAAAAATAGAAAAATCAGAAATAAAAATAAAATGAGGTCACAAATATTTGTTAAATGACTATTGGATCCTTACATGATTTTTTTTCCTGAATTTTTAAATGTAAAAAATATTTTAAAACATTTAAAAACATCAAATAAAAGAGAAAAATCATAAAAAATATCAAATCTGAAAATGAAATTATAAAAAAATAAAAATCAGGGAGAGAATATTTCAAAATATTTTTGTGAAGTTTTTCATAATTTTTTAGTAAAAAATAGATTTTCTATGATTTTTTGAAGTTTAAAACATTTAAAATATAAAAATCAGAAAATAAAATAAAAGTAAAAAAAATGTAGGCCATTGGATCACAGTCAAAGCTCGTTAGTAAGCTAATCCATTGGATCAGACGTGTCGTGCTTGATATGGACCTCCTTGATTTTCACACTGGATTATAAGTTAAAATTAAAATAAAACGGAAATGTATGGTGCGTTTGATCGAGTCTGACTCACTAAAGTAATCAGATCCAAGGGCTCATATAACGCTCGCATGGTAAGGCAAGCACACTGAACTGGATGTGAAAAAATTTCATGGCATCACATCATTGGTTGAAGACGGACACGTAGATCGTCTTCTACCAGTCATCTCCAGTTCGTGTTTCCAAAACTGTGAAATAAATTCCTCAGACCGATACCATTGGATTCTTCTCTTCAAGACGATTCTAATGGTACCACCGCAAAAAAATTATTTCACTTGTACAAAAGACAATTTGAAGAAAAGCAGAAAAATAGTGAACACTTGTTTTCAGAAATTCAGAGTTAATTCTCAATGAAAATGCAAATGATGAAGATCACAAGGATCAGGGAGATTAGGAGAACAAATTAGTGCTTGATTTAAAACTATTTGGCCACGAATCCTACCTGAACAAAGTTCACTTTTAGAGCTCTGAAACTGGACTTGGATAGCACGATACAGGGGACCTCAAGGCACGACTCTTGATCTGTTAGCTTTAGTGAAGTTCAAGGAAGAAGAATGAATGGTTAATTTCAAACTGGAAAGGATTTAAGAGTGAAAATGAATTTGCATAAATGTGAGATTTGGAGTGTGAGTTTGGCAGCGATTTCTGGCTCTCAAAACTTGAGGAAATGAGTGAGAAATGGTCCTCTATTTATAGGGAAGTGAATGGTGATGAAAGTGAGGAGAAATTATGATCAAATTGTGCAAGCCAAGCTAATTCGTGAGTGTGAAATGTGTGACTTGCACATGACCAAAACTCAGCCAAATCGTGTGTTTCAACCCTCTAATCAAGATTTGTAACTTTTAATTATAATTAAGTCAAAAACGCGCATCAATTTGGTCATTATAAGTCATATTATGGAAAACAAAATATGACTTTGAGCAAAACTTCAATTTCATGATGTCGTCTTTGCCGCCATGGTTCTCATTACTCAGGGACCTTTATGATGTCATCTTGGATTCTTTGGAAAACCGAGGTTGCATACTTTACAATATGCTTTGAAAGGTGTCATTTGGAATCTTGAGCTAGAAGTTGTGCCCTCTTGAAATTATGAGAAATCATCTGATTTTCTACACTTAGAAAAAATTCTAAGTCTTTCACAAAAAAATGACTTATAATCTTTTCAATCCAAACATGACCTTCCATTCAAAATTTGCTCTTGGCCATCAAAGATAATATGAAGTAGATCTCTCAAAGAGCATTTTGAAAAAAGAACCAACCAAAAACTCCAAAATTTGAGAGAGTTATGGCCTTGTGAAGTTGATGAAAAATCATGAAATGTCCTATAATCTTTTGACTTCTTGAAGCAACTTCCAAAAGCTTTCAATCTTTGAAACTTAAATGGAGATAAAGTTCACATATTCAAGATTTTTATGCAAAAAGAATGACCTCAAGGTGATAAATGATGATCAAGATATGATCTCATGAAGTTGATTGATCAAGAATTGAGAAATCCATCAATGACTTGTAATCTTTTGACTTCTTATGCAAATTTCCAAGCATTTTCTCTTCCCACCAATTGAACTACGTTGTATTAGACATCCTTAGGTTCACTATGAAAAAATAATAAGCTCGAGGAGACAAGGGATGACCATGTTATGATCCTTTGAAGTCATACAAGATAGATGAAGTATCAATCTAGGGAGTTTGCAATCATAGACCTCCAAAACAATCTTCTCATCAATTAAAATCCTTGGATTGATGTGTTGTTTCACAAGTATGTGAATCGCGTCAGAGTAATATAAAGAGTGGTCGAATCCACAGAGACCAAGTGTTAATCTATCGTAATCTATTGTCACGGTGTTTATCTAAGGCAGATCAAATTCAGATTTGTTTGGGATAAGATCATTCCTAATTGCTTTTGGATAACATACTTATAGGGAAATATTTTCTACTTTGAAAAGAGTCAATTTAAATGGAATTGTCGCTTTCGCGTAATCAGAGCTGAGTTTAATCTTTAATCAATCCCTTTTATTGTCACTTATATAAAGGCGCGCATTGCGTTAAAGTAGTAAACCTATTTTTAAGAAATGTGACTTCTTGACTCAGTTGAAAAGTGTTTTTAACTTAGAAAATTTAACTGAAGAGGTTCGTGGCTTTCGCTTAAGAACCGAATTTTAAACCCATAAGCGTGTCCGAAAATGGTTTTAAAATCAATTTTCTACATAATAAAAATCCTCCCTCAACCAAACAAAGCGTTTTCGCTCTTCTTCAATCGGTTGAAAGTAACTAAGTTTATCTTCAAGGTTGGACGGCTTTCGCTCTTACCCAACCAAAATTTTAAGTTCAGAAAACTTGTATTAAAGTTAAAACAACTCTTAAAGTGTTTATTTAGATACAATGTGGAATGTTATCCTAACATCGGTCCTCACATTCTTACCTTTAGAAAATTAGCCATACATGGTAAATAAATTAAGCATGATAAATTTGGACATGTTAAAAATTTTATTAAAAAATAAAGCGTTGCGGAAAATAGACAAGCGGTAAAGACAAGGAAATAAATAAAGTAAAAACATGTGCAATAAAATAAAGTAAAAGTAAAGTGAGTGTGGTTAAAGTAAATAAAGTAAATGTGAAATGTTATAAATAGAAACCTGCTCCAAACGAAGACTTTAATTCTGAAATAATTGGAAGTAAAATATGGAAAGGTAAATGGTGGCAGGATTAACTTCTACCAAAGTGCTCTAAACTTCATTACAGACTCGATCACTGATGCGATAATCCTTCGATGTGAGGAGTTTATCGCTTTACAAGACTGGCAGTATATGGCTTAAGTTTGTAACTAAGCTTGGATGAAGAAAACTGAAACTGAATACTCCTATTTATAGAAAAACATAAATCCTTGAAATTACAATACTACCCTCCAACTCCTTTTTCCGCGGGAAAGAATTACTGAAGGTGGCGCCCGCCATACACACGGTGACACCCGTCATATGAAGAAACTGCCTAAATCGTGGAACTTCTCTAATCGTTCTCAACAGTTTCAATTTTTGGAAGGTGGCGCCCGTCACCACATCCATGGATCCCGCCTTGCATACTTCTCCGTGTTTGTAGATCTCTGCGTTAGGTTTCCAACGCTTCTGACGGGGCGTCATTCTGATTTACGGATAAAAAGTTATGGCCAGAATCGTCGGACAACGTCTCGAGTACAAATTGCTCCATTTCTTCTATTTTCGCCCTTTTTGCTTTGTTTCTTCGCACACGCCTCTGGAATGGCTAAATACCTGAAAACAAACTAAATACCAACAAAATAGTGAAAATGCAAATCAAAACAACAAGAAAACATGCATTGATCAAGTCATATAAATAATGTATTTGCTTGTCATCATGGATCAAAGAATATTCATGTTAGAAATGGCTTTGGAATCATCTACAAACTTCACACAAACACCAAGATATGGTCCTCAAAAGTCCAAAACCCTAGTTTCAAAGTAGATGGCCATGGTCTGGAGAATTCTTCAACTTTGATGATCTTCTTCACATATGAAGCACACACTCAAGATGATATAGACCATAATGGATTACAAGAGAAGTCCTCAATGAGAAACAACATTTCCAAACATTGAGAAATGGGGGAGAGAAGGCATGGAAATAAACTCATGAAACTATTGACTTCTTGAATAAGAAACTCTTACATCATCCATCTACATCACAACATCTAGAAAAAAAATGATATACACGTCATGATTAACCAAGTATCAATCATGACTCACAAAAAATAAACACATTCAAAGGTGTTTGGTGATCTCCCAAGGGCAAACCCAAAAATGAGAGAGAGAGAGAGAGAGAGAGAGAGAGAGAGATGGGAGAGAGAGTCCCACCTTGTGATCTTTGTGCAATCCAATGACATGAGATGTTAGAGAATCTTAGGGGGAAAATTGGGGTACAACAACTTGTTTAAAATAAATCCAAGCACAATGAATAATTTTTGGATGAATCAATATGTCAAACACCTTATGTGCAAAACACATTAGGCTAGAATATACCAAATTATGATGGTGAACTTTATTAGGTATCAATCAAAAGGATTGTTCCCAATATTGTAAACTTGAGCTCCACACACCATAATTTCAGTAGAAGCAAGTTTGACAAACTAAATCACATAAATTATGGCAAGCAAGTATAGAAAGTAAAGAGCGAAGAAGAACACAAGATTTTTTTAGGAAGTTTCCCTTGTCGTCCTCGCGTAGGGTACGTCTGCCCCCAATTATAGAATCTAGAATTAAGATATATTGTATTAAATTGCAAAATATCACAAGAGAAGAAATAATTCCCAATACGCACAAACCAACTGTTGGTGATGAGGATATCTTCTTCCCTTTCCTTGGTTCGAGCCAAACCAAGCATTAATCCCTTCGAACAAACCTCCAGTTAACGTTACTCAAATGCACGAACAGTTTATTGTACCAATCTTTCACTCGATTGATTTCGATCGAAATTGATTGACCCCAAATCTTTCTTCATAATCCTCCGATTACCGTTACTTGATCGAGCAAACCCAACGTTCCACGACCCTTTCACTCGGCTGAATTCGTTGAAGTAAAGACTTGTGCAAAAAACCCTACACCAATTGGAATCTTGGAGGAGAAAACCCTAACGATTTTATTCAAGAACAAACCCACAATTGCTCAACCCAAATCTGAATTGAATCTTCGATTTTAATGTTATCACCACAACCCTTTTCTAGAATCAACAACCATTGTTATGTGTAGATGTTGATTTTTGAGAAGAGAAAATGAAGATGAAGAGTACAATGTGTATATCTTTTACTTGTTCTTGTTAACTACTCAAAAATAATCAAAACACTATTTATGTATGTTATTAAAAAAATAATATTGAAGAGAGAAAAAAAATAGACAAAATTCTACATTTTTAAGTGAGCAGTCGACCGCTCCAGAGGAGTGGGTCGGCGCAACACAATCCATGCCCGGGGGATGAGCTGAAAAACTTGAATGTGTTGACCACACCAGGGGTTGCGTCGACGCAACTTTGAATTTTCAAGACTCCCAAATTGAGTTGACCAGAGGGGTCGACGCAACACAATCCGGGCGAGGCTCAACGACTTGTGTCGACCAGACCATAACTTGAGTCGACGCATGGTGCAATTTTCAGCCAAAAATTTTCACCAAGTTTTTCTTCCATTCTCTTGAGTCAAACTTGTCCACTTTGGCAGTGGCGGAACTACAGCTGGACGGGGGTGGCCATGGCCACGCCAAACATTTAAAAATTTCATTTACATTATATTATATATTAACTATTTCACATTAATATCAGTTGTTTAATTTGGTTTGATGGTTAAGTTAAATATGTTGCTAGCCTTGTGTCTCCAGTTCGATGCTTGCAAAGGTAATTTTATTATTTTATTCAAAAAAATCTTTTATGGAATCCAAACAATTTACAAACCAATATTATTATTTTATTCAAAAAATATCTTTTATGGAATCCAAATAATGTACAAACTAAAAATTACCTCAATGCATGTTTTACACTAATTATTAAAGTTTTTGAAATAATTTTTATTTTAATCAATAATTTAAAAATTAGGTCGGTCCAATAGCTCATTCGTTGAATCAGATAATTCAGTTAAATGAATCAATCTTTATAGTAAAATTAAATGTCGATTTATCAATTTTTATCGTTTTTAACCGATTCTCACGAGTTTAACAGCTTATTCGTTCCCACAATTAAATGAAACTGATGATTCTTTAACTATATTTTATGGCCCCCTCAATAACGATGCTCTAGTTCCGTCAATGCACTTTAGTACACATAATATTGAAAAGATAGGAGTAAGATTTTGACATCATAAAAATATAAATCTTGCCCACACAAATATTAGACGGTGAGAGTATAAATCTTTAACACATTTTATACTAAAGCGAGGATAAAATGGAATGTCTAACAGACCGGTGCAGTTTTACCACCCTACTCTTTATCTTCGAATTATTTATTTTTGTTACATTTTCATCTACTTAATTTTCTATTGCTTTTATCTTATTTATTTTATACTGTAACGTATTTTAAACTATGATTTTGAGAAAAATTTGATTTGAAAGTGATTCTTCTAACCTACATAATTAATTGTTTTTGTGTTTGGTGTCTCTTATCGATCATACTCTACCATGTATCAGTTTCATTGTACTTCACACTGATTATTTTTTGTAAGTACCCAAAACATCCAAATAATGTTGTCTGTTGATAGCTCTTAATGTATGATACTTAATGTAAGATACTAGTACTATCACGTGGTGGAGTGTAATATTAGCAGTAGTAATTTTAAAGAAATGAGAGATGAATTTGACGGCATCCACTTTCCAGCTTAATATTGCTTCCAAATGAGATAAGATGAGATGATATTACTACTAGGTGTACTACTTGTCAAATATCAATACTATACGTTACATGGTCCCACAGCATAGTTTGGATTTTATGCCGACAGACGAGCATGCATGCAAAAGTATAGAATATCAGGTCCTAGTATTGGAGACTACTAGTAGGCATGTTCCTTGTTCTTGCAAATCCAAGGCAAGGCACGCATCTGACACAAAACAGCACTCAATGGTGGTCAGCAGCAGCCACTTCGGCGGCATGCCGCTTGGCCAACATGCAAAAGCTTTGCCTTTTGCATTAATGACACACCACTATCTATTGCCAACACTTGCAAACAAACAAATTCATCCAACTGTTTTTAGCTTCTCATATTAAATATCTTAAGGACCACTTTACTACTTTACCCCACTCAAAATATCTAAACGTCCATTTTACTATTTTACCCACTCAAAAGTACTCTCTATCTCAAAATAAATAAATTTCTTTTTAACTATAAAAATTTGTCTTAAAATTATAGTCACTTTAATTTTTCAATGTAATTTATATCAACTTTATCATTTATCTACACTCTTTTTAAAATATGATAATATATAACAACTAATAATAATTAAAAATAATTTTACAAAAATATTATATTTATTGACTCAATCATTACTTATATAATACCTACTCACTCCAATCACTATTATAAACAAATATTCTCTTTTTCAGATTTATTAAAGAATTGATTTATTAGCCTATATAGAAGTTAGATACATCAATTTTTTAATAAATCTAACCAATTCTTTTTAACTTGTAACAGTGATTAGAGGGAGTACCACACATACCCTCTTTTTTATTCAGCTTCAAAAAGTAATTTTTAATATTTTTAATTTATTTTAAATATTTTTTATATGCAATGGTAGAATTTTATTCCTTGAATTATAAAGTACCAAAATATTCTATAATATATATATATATATATATATATATATATATATATATATATATATATATATATATATATATATATATATATATATATATATATATCTTACAGGGATAAGGAAGAGATGTTTGACCGATTTATTGTTATTAATCTAAAGTGCTCTTCATAAAATAGGAGAAACTTACCTGCAAAGCACTATGATGTTAAAGTTTAAAAAAAAGAGTGAAAGGCAAGCGAGAATGAGAATACTGAATAATAAATATTTGACTCTCCCGTATGTGATTATTTATAACTCTCCAGCACTTGATCAATGACCTCCGTTAAGAGCTGAATGTCTAGGTCCATAATGAATGGTTGTCAGCATTCTCATGTGAGTGAGGATAAATATCACATATTCATCATCTTGGGTCAACTATTTCGAACTTTACAGATAGTAAGCTGACCACGTCTATTACGAAGAGCGTAACAGTTTTGAAGTGTACAGGACACGGTGATGTGTCGTCGAGTGAGGGTCACGTGAAGAGCGTGATTTCGGATTGGACCATAATGAATTAGGCTATCATTTACGTCATCTTCGACACATGGGCAAGTTGGATCGTGTCCGATGATAAGCCAACTCTGGACTAATCCAAAATAATATATACACACACACTAGTGCCTATACCCGTGCGAGGCACAGGTTAAAATTTTATTAAGTAAATAATGTTTTTTAAATTAATTATACTTTATAAATAAAATTATAGTAACATACTCCCTCTGGTCTCATATATAAGCAATTTTACAAAAAAAACTCACCCTTTCAGAAAATATTTAAATGCATTTAAATTTTACAATATTTTTAATTTTATCCCTATTTTTTGCTTTGGAAATCGTTAAAACATAGGAATGTAAAAAAAATAGGGATATATGAAATAATAACATTAAATATAATAACTCTGTGTGTTTTTTTACTTATAATTAAGACTATTAAATTTATTTTTTGTTGCCTTCATTCGAGACTAGAGGCATATCACATGTAAATCTAAAATCTTACATTAAATTTCAATTGTTAATAGTTATGAATCAAATTATCAATATTTTAAAATAAATAAAGAATTTTTTAAAGAAAAAATATCATATATTTTTTATAACTTTATTTATTTAATTTTATATAATAATTTGATTTAATTTTATTAACTACTACTCCCTCTATTCCTTTTTAAGTGTCGTTTTAGAAGAATCTTTTTGTTTCTATTTAATTGTCGTTTTTATAGTTTAATGTCATAATTTGTCAATTATACTCTTATTTTTTTCAATAAATTAGGAAGAGAGTGTATGGATGAATTTATTATGTTAAAATGATATTTAAAAAGGAATAGAAATAGTAAAATTTAATGTAAGATTTTTAAACTTATAAATGATGTTACCAAATTTCTTTTATTAATTATGATATTTGACAAATTTTATTATTTATTTATATTAGGAAAAAAATTGGAAGAGAGATTTAACATGCCTAATTAATATGTTTACTAATTGTGTACTTAGTTAAGTTTATATTTTTTTGATATTTTTTGTTTTTCTTATATATTAGAAATTAAAAATTCTTTAAAAAAATTAAAATATTTTTAAATTCATTATCATCATTTGGTTTCACTTTGTTTTTATAAGAACTTTAAAAATAAAACATTTTAGTACATATGTCATAAATTATATTACTTTTGTATTATTTTTTAGAGTGGACTATTAATTCACAAAAATATTTTAATAATTATAAAATTATTCGAACTCATTTAATTAATTAAAAATAACACTCAATTCTAAAAAAAAAAATGCATAAGATTTTTGATATAAAATATTTTAAGAAATTCCTAACAAAGTACATAAAAACATTCATAAAATAATAACTTTATTTGTTTTTCAAAAAGTTAAATAACAATTTAAAAAAAAATACTATAAAAAACGAAAGTGTTTCGTCTTAAAACTCGAGTTTCACAATGTCCTAAGTGGTTATGTCAATTTTTTTTGGATAAAGCGACAAAGATAGATAGAGAAAAGTTGGTAATGGTTATAGTCTTGCGGTTATTAGATATAATCTTTGTTTGAAAGTCTTTTACAGGAAAAATCAAAATGATCAAATTCAATAGAAATATCTTTATGATCAAATTCAATAGAAATATCTTTGTCAATGGTAAATTTCCTTACGAAAATAAGATTTTTAATGAACTTTGATGGATGTAAGACATATAAGATGTGATATTACCTCCATTTTCAGTTATGAGAGAAGTGACTTCAATGTCCATATATCACTGATCATCAACAGAACTTGAATGTTTGTTGATGTATATGATGGTTGGGGGCTAGTTGTTACTATGATTGCCATATCAGTCTGATGAGGCTCCCATATGATTTTGTTGATTCTTAGACTCAAAATTAATTGTTGGAGATGAGAAGGAGATTGATTATGCCAATTTTGTGTTTGTTGTGAATCTTGTTGTTAATTACGACAAAATTCAATATCAATTTGTGGGGTAAAGAATAGTAGCAACCAAAATAAATCGTATGCAACAATAATAATTCTTTCATAGAAAATATAACAGAATAAGGCGAGAAAAGACGAATGTTTGTTTACCCAGTTCGATCAAACGATCTACTATGGGGGAGAAAGCAGCTCTCAAATTCACTATCCTTAGAAAGTTGTTACAAGAGATTACAAATGAGTTACAAGAAAATAGTCTTCACCTTCATGTTCACTGAAGATGTCCAAGAATTACCCTATTTTCTACCCAAGTGTTTCCCAACCCCTTCAACCTTCAATATATGAATAACGCAAACCCAAGATGTAAACCAGTGTTTAATAACCTTAAATAACCTCAAAGGTTTCCAAATGCCTTCAAACCCTTATTCTCCCTTTTTGTACAAGCTCTAAGATTGTCACACTTGCAACAATAGAAGAGATACATATTTAACAGAAGAGATACATATTTATAATAGCCAAAATCCAACAAATCCATAACAAATCATATCTCCTCAAATATTATAAATATCCTATAATATCTCTTAGGCTATTATAAATATATATCTTATAATATCTCTCAGATTGTTATAAATATATAAATTATAATATCTTTTAGAATATTATAAATATTTTATAATATCTTTTTATATTAATTTATATGATCTCCAAATTAATATAAAATATTCTAACATTAATGAATAGATCAATGAACCGAGTCGACCGACCCCGATATTTTTTGGCTTCTTGATTTTTTGACAATCTCGAAACATGTTTTCTTTCTCTTCATCAACAAATATTTTAAGGCACATTTCCAACAGTGTTGATGGGTATAAACACGATGGTGTGGCCCAAAGTTGAATGATGCAACCCATAGAGGAAATTCCCAATATTATTGTTGTGACAAAAAAATGACATCCATCATTAATTTTGTGATTGTTGTCATGACCATCACCTCGACCCTTACCAAGCCTACCACGATTATTGCCTCTTCCGTAGTTGGACGATGCACTGTTATGCCTATTGTGATTGTTGTTCTCATTTGTGTTGTTATGAATTTGATCATGAATAAAATTACCAACATAACAACAATCTTTAGATGTGTGGAACACATAAATATATGTGATGGTTGTTTCTTTTTTCCCCCTGTTGTTTCCTCGAAAATGTTCATTAAACTAGTTATGTATAAAGGTGAAAATGTATATCTATGATGAATTTATGATATGACTATAGCATAAACATATCTAAATCTCAAAAATAAGTTTGAGTGTCAATCTCTCGTTTCAGACAAGAATACCAATGTTGGATATTTGATCAGAGAGCAATTTTAGATGTTGACAATAAAATTAAGCATTAGAAAATTTCTATATATGCACTTGTGAAAATTCATTTTCCAAATCGAGTGCCCTTGAATTCTTGTTGTTAAAAAATATTTCAAATAATGATTTGTCTCTATAATAGCTGCTACAAAGTCCTTATCATCTCATATAAACCCCATAGAAAAACATGCCTCACAGAATGTACCATACTTGATGTTGTTGATAATTTTTATCTCATAATAATAACTTTGTGGACATCTAAAATGGGTTGACATCATTATGAAATAGTACAATTCACCGGTGATCGGAGGAACCCATATAAATTATCAATTATGTAACCTTTTGTCGGGGTCTCCATTCTCTTTTTTTCTCGACATAAACAAATTTTGAAACAAATCTGATGTATGTTAAGTCTCTAGCTTGGGAATATTTCTTGTTTTCTTCAAACCATAATGTAAACATTGATTATGTGACACTTGATGTATCCATAATGATATTAATACAATCAAATTCTGTGTAATATACTAAATTTTCACCATCACAATGAAAATATAACCTTTCAACATCTGGTTCCCTACCATGTATAGGAAAAGAAAAAATTCTCCAAGATGCTTCACTTGGAGATACATATCAATATATTATTTTATCTCATCAATACATTGTTGTTTAGTGGAGTTTCTCTCTTCCCTCAGAACAATGATAATAGTGGTTCTATCATACCCTTTGTTAATGTATTTGAATAAGTACTTAATTTAAGAAAATTGATTACACTACTCCATATTTATATGAGCTTGAAACTTCACCAATAACTTAGGATTGTATGGAACAACATGCCGACTATCCATATGAATGTCATTCTTAACAATAGAGTGTTCATTGTTCCTTCTTATGTAAACACAAAAACCATCTTAATCAACAACTGTCTCTGCTTGAAAATTATTTTGAACATTTTTCATCTTTGATACACGATGCAGATCGATTGCCACCTCCATATGGGCAATGCATCATATGGGATTTAACTAAGTTATACAACTTCATATCACACTCAACTAAAAATTTCAGATGAAATGAGTCAATTAATATCAATTGGATTGGGATACTTGTTTGATGGTTTGAGGAAAATTAAGATATGGACATGAGGTAAACCTCTTTTCTAAAACTCAATTGTATACATATTTGTGATAAAAAATATCAATATAGTGAGTTAGATAGAGAAATAATGTAATAAAACTATGTCAAATTAATACAAGAATTGTGGTTAAAAAAATTGACTTACATGTAAGGATTTTGCCCATGACCCCTTTCTTATTCAAATCATTCAATTACTCATTAAACTTTATTTTAAAAACTCTTGAAATAATCTTGGGACGTACATGTGGTTTTATATGGATTGATCCAAGTAATCGTTGAATCTCACACCAGTTAGGGTTACATATGAATGCAATGAAAATATCGAAAAATCCAATGTATATGCATATTACCATTTCTTTGAAGTATAGATAATCCATATACCTACGACCACCAACATAAGACAAAGGAACCACAAACCTCTTTCCTTAGTTTTCACCATGTGTTTCACCATGTGATACTTTCTAACTTTAAGTTTCGATTGATTTTTTCTAAGCCATCTAAGCCTTTCTGACTCTATCATTGTAAAACCATCAACAAAAAATCATTGGTACAACCTTCTTGATCTCAATATAGTAGGTGGCTCATTTGGTCTGAATTGCATTCTAAATGCCAACCATTCTCCTATTGTAAGTCAATTTATTTTTGTCGCTTGTTCCCACTGAATATCCTTATTTTGCAATTCTAAATATTGAGAATTTGATCAATATGAATGTTAGAATGTTTATCAAATATATAATTATAAATTCTGAATAAAAAAACTTAGAAAATAACAAGTACAAAGAAAAAATGTAGGGTTTAATGAAACAATCTTGTGCATCCCAAATCATTGCATGTGTTAGAATAATGATTATTACTCCAGATTTTGTAACATCGTTATAGTAAATTAAAAACTTGGATCCATAACTTTTCCAAAGATTGAAGTTTATAATATTGTCTCTACATAACAAAAAAAAATTAAGTAAAAATATGATATAAATAATGCATGATATTAAGAGAATGAAAATAGAATAAATCACAAATTGTAGTTACTTCAAATCACTTAGTTTCAATGATACAACAATTTTCTTCCCATCTTGACTTCGATTAAATGTTGCTTCGATAAAGAAGAGAATTTGTTGATAATAGGAGATGGTAAACCATATGTTTAGTTGACTTCTGTCTTGAGTAAAATTTATATTTAATTCCCTTGAAAATGGTAAACACATGTGACGAAAAATCTACCATAAATAATTTGAATTATTGATAATTATTTAATAATTAATTTATATTTGTTTAAATAATTAGCTTAGCAAAATGATGGTTAGGTGCATGATAAATACTGTTTAATTAGTTTTAACCTGTATTAATAACTAAATGTGGTGTATATTAACTTTATTATATTAGTTAATGAGTAGATTTAATGTATATTAACTTTCTTATATATTAATAGGAGATGAATTACATTTTCTAACAAATAACATTGAGTAAAATAAGAAAATCTATATTATGGAAGAGAGGGAATTATAACTAACTTTTTCTTTCGAAATTGATTGCGGTAGTGAATTAATTACAAACTGAAACTTGAGTTTAATATTTATAGCACCAGAAACAATTAAATGAAACTCAAATTAAATTGTAATGCAAATGTTTAAAATAAATGTATTGAATTTGGATTACACTCCAACATCATCATTTAATCTATATTCAAGAATAAAAATCAACAACTAATTCCACCCCTCAAGTGGATAAAGTGTTCATTTTTGATAACTTTAGTTAGAACATCTACAATTTGCTTCTAAGTGCTACAATGAACAACTTCAAAAATTCCATTATGAACTTGATTGTGTAGAAGATGAAATTTTGTGTCAATGTGTTTACTCCTTCCATGCAACACTGGATTCTTGGCAAGGCTTATAACTTATTTGTTTTCAATCATCAACCTCATAGGCTTGCTCACCTAGATCATCAGATATTGCTATAAGTTCACAATCCGAACAACTTGATACATAGACAAAGCACCTACAATGTACTCAGCTTCACAGGTGACGCAACAACCACAAGTTGCTTCTTGGAGCACCAAGAAATGGAAATTCTTAAATACTTGAAGAAATATCCAGAAGTACTTCTTCTGTCAACTTTGCCTCCACATTAATCAGAGTTTGAATAACATATTAGTTGTGCATCAAATTCAACACCAGAAAAGAATAAAACTACATACCTCAGAGTCTCCTTAATATACCTTAGTATTTAGATAACATCTTGGTAATGTGACTATTTTGGTTTGTTCATAAACCTATTCTCCATTCCAACTGCATAACATATGTTAGGTATGGTGTTACAGAGATATATCAATGAGCTAACCAGTTGTTTAACAATTATAGAATCTACATCCCCGCCCTCAACATCAAAATCCAGCTTGTGTTTGTTTTAATAGGGGTGATTGCAGATTTTCAGTTTGTTAAATTAAATCTCTTCAGAAGCTCAAGTTCATACTTCAATTGATGCAACATTACACCCGTCTCAGAGTACATAATAATATCCTATGTTTCCTAGATAATTCATCTCAAACTCATTCATCAACACCTTTTTGAACTTGATTATCTCATTTAAACAACTCATTATTACCAATGTTTCATCAACATAGAGACACACCAGAATCATGTTGCTTTCAGATGTATGCTGAACATAAACCCTATAAACCATCTCACATTTTATAAATCCTCGAAGTTTGAAAAATGAAACAATTTTCATATTCTAAGCTCTATGAGCTTGTTTCAATACATACAACGCTTTATGCAATTTATACAACATCCTTTCTTGATTCTTTTAACAAATCTAGGAGGTTGTGACACATAAACTTCCTCTTATAAAGGACCATTTAGAAAAGCAGATTTCACATCTTAATGCATCAAAGGCCAATTTTTATTAGCAGCTATAAAGATCACTAATCTGATTGTTTTATGTCTAACTGCATGCGTAAACATCTTAAAGTAATCTAATCTATATTTCTGTATAAATCCTCTAGCTACTAACATTAATTTGTGATTTCCAATAGATTGATATGGCTTTAGTTTCAACTAGTAAACTCATCTGACACTGATGGTTTTCTTATTCCTTGAAAACTCGGTCAACTCCTAAGTATTGTTTCTTTTTATACCTTAAGTGATGGCCTTCAACCACACTTTCTTCTTTGAGAGCTTCTTCAGTACTAATTGATTCATAGTCTACTCATATGGCGCAGTGAATGACTTCTCCTTTAGAGTGTATCTCCGTATCGTGCAAAATGTACAACTCTACAAATCTTATTGGTATTTGTATGATTCTTTATGTCCTCTGGACTTATTAATAACATTCTTCAGATGCTTGAACAATATCAAATGTTGGACAACCTTCAGAAATATGACCTTTGTTAGAGATTGGATTACTACCTAACTCTGGATCATCATCAAAATTTGGATCAGAATCAGATTTTCCTTTAGAATCAGACTCACCTTCACGGTCTCTTTCAACTTCATAGTCACCTTCAAACTTTGACACATCTTCAAAGGCATAATCCCCTTCAGAGAAAAATTCTCCTTCAAAAGTTAACTCAGGTGTTAATGCCACACCAGAGTTAGATTGAGACTTGCTCCAATCTCGCACTTCTACTTCCTTCACAATGACATATGATGACTTCAACTTTGTTAGTTACTAGACAATAAAGCCTATAAGCACTTGTATTGTGATACCCAATCAGAACCATTACTTTGCTTCTACCATCCAACTTCTTTCTAGTAACATCTGGAACATATTTGCAACAAACATAACCAAATACTCTGATATATTTGACTTCTTGGTTGAACACCTATTTAGCAAATATGTTGTAGATGCAACAACTTCTCCCCACAAGGTGTGAGAGAGATTTTTCTCCTTCAACACGCTCATTGTCATATCAAGCGAAGTTATATTTCTTCTTTCAGTAAGACCATTTTGGTAAGGAGTGTATGAAGTTGTAATATCATACTCAATTCCATTCTCCTCACAAAACTCTTTGAACTTTGATGAATTGTACTCACCTCCACCATCAATTCTGAGAACTTTCAGCTTTTGATCACTCTATTTTTTCAGCCTTCATTTTGAACTTATGAAACTCAACAAATACCTCATGCTTAAAATTGATGAGTGCTACCTCTGTCATTCTTGTGAACTCATTAACAAAAGACATAAGGTACTTATTTCCTCTAAGAGGAGGTACTTCAAATGGTCCACATACATCATAATGCATTAATCTCAAAGCATGATTTGCTCTTAGAGCCATTTTTAATGCAAATGGAAATCTAGGTTGTTTTTCTTTCATGCATATCTCACATGACTTCTCAGGCTTCACATCTTAGGAATGCAATATACTAATTTCTTAGAACTTAGATGCTCTAAGCTTCTGAAGTTTAGATTCCCAAATCTCTTGTGCCACAACTCACTGTCACCTTTAGTACATTTTGTACTACGACATTTAGCTTCAATTGTCTCCACATTCACCTTGAATGTTTTGTTGCTTTCCTACTCATATTGTATAATCAACTTATGATCAGAGTCATACAACTTAACGAGATTGTTCTTCATAGTTACTAAGAAACCTTTCTCAATGAGCTGACCTACACTAATCAGATTGTTCTTCATACCAGGAATATATTAAACATCCTTGATCAAAATAGTTTTTCCATTCTTCACCCGACTTTGACATATCTCATTCCTTCAGCATTAAGGTACTTATCATCAACACATCTGATCTTTGTCCTATTTCTAAAGTCAAAATCAATCATAAATTATTTGTTTCTAATTAGGCGATTTAAGCAACCAATAACCATATACCACCAGTCTACCAAATATCCACCATCAGATTTAGAAGCCATCAATTACACATGTTCATCATCAGAATCTCCTCTAGTTATGTGTACTTCTTCTATCATAATTTCCTTGTTTGACCAACATTTTACAGCAAAATGGCCAAACATATTACAGTTGTAACATTGAACCTTTCTCTTGTCAAACTTCTCATTTCCCTTATGATTTTTCTTCTCATCAGAGTTGGAGGCTTCTAACTTTTAAGAACCACCATGTCTCTTCTTGGCCTCTTAAAGACTACTTCTGATTCTTCTTATCAGACGACGCTTTCAGAGCCCACTCTACCTCTCTTTTAGAGTTTCTCTTAGCCAGACACAACTCTTGTGCCTTTAGACTACTCTGCATCTCTTCAATTCTCATGGTGCTGAGGTTCTTAGAATGTTCAATTACTACAACAATGTAATCAAACTGGGGAGTAAGTGATCTCAGTACCTTCTCAATAATAACCTTTTCAGAGAGTGTTTCTCCACAAGTCTTCATCTCATTGGTAACCACAATCACTTTGGAGATGTAATCTGGTACCTTTTCATTGTTCTTCATGTTAATATTCTCATATTATTTATGTAGACTATAAAGCTTCCCCTTCCTCACTAATGCATCACCACGGTAACAATATACTAGTGTGTCCCAAGCAACCTTCATCGTTGTTGAATCAATAATATTTTCAAACATATTTGTATTCACACACTGATGGATATAGAACAACGTCTTTTGGACCTTCTTCCTCGTTTCTATTTGCACGTTTCTTTGCGCTTCAGTTGCATCTGCTACAACCGGCATATAACCGTCATTAAACAAATCAAGAACATCTTGAGTGCCAAACAACACATGTATATGAATCATCCACTGATTCCAATTCTTTCCATCAAATATTGGAAGCTTTGTGTTCAAGTTATCTTTTCTACCATTCATCTTCATTCTTGTGCAAATTCACTTAGATCTCACTAACACTTGTGTTTCTCAATCCCTCAGAATCAAGAAATGTGATATTGTTCCGATTCTAATCTTCAATTCAATGTGAATTGAATGAGAATAAATCAATCACATGTCTCTCATACATGTGTGTTTCGCTAAAAATCAAACCGAGACTCTAAATATTAATTGTTAGAATACAAAGTTAAAGATAAGGATGATGTAAAAGAGAAAATTCTAACTAACTTTCTCTTTCAAGACAGAAAGCAGTTACATAGTAACTTAGTTACAAACTAAAACTTTAGCTCAATATTTATACCACTAAAAACAACTGCGTGAATGTTTGAAATCATGGTGGAAAACATAAAAAACACATATCTTTCGTAAGCTAGGATTTCCAGCTTCACAAAATCACGATAGCTTTACAATAAAACACGCGGCGACGGTTGAAATAAGTGTTACCAAACATACACTAAATGTATTCAAATACAAATGTTAAAACTAAATATGTTAAATTTGAATTACACTTCAATATATACTTTTTCTTAAACTCTAATACCATGCCTTTTGAAATTAAAACATCATATTGTCACAAAATTATTATTTTTTTAAGATGTCATCTTTTACTCTGACGCACGGTCATTGATTGAAGGAGCGGAAATATTAAATTTTTCTTTTTTATAAGTTTGGTTATCTGCATGAAGGAATTAAATAATTAAAAAATAACAAAAAAAAAATTCTTTTATGCGCTCCGCTAATAGATGACCGAAGCTACAATTTTTTAAAATATTTTCATTCATTGATTTAATGACCGTGCGTCAAAGTAAAGAATAGTAATTTAGAAAGAAAAGAAAATCAAATTGTGACAATTTAGGTTTTAATTTCAAAAACATGACATTGCAGTATAAGAAAAAAATCTCAATATACACTTGCATAGTCAATAAAAAATCTCAATATACACTTGCATAGTCAATATATACCTTCCCAAGAAAAGAAATCACACTTTTCCTTTTAATATTGCAAGTTTTACAATCGATAGAAAAAACAGAAATCAATGTAGTTGCAAACCAATCACGAGGTAAAGTCACGTGGAAGCATTACTTTAACTGCAAATAAAAAAATGGGATAACTTTTGGTTACAGTAAACATAATTAATAGTGTCGACCTCATTTTCACCGAAAACATTCATTGCAATAGACCCACTTTAACACAAATGGTCCAGATGAAGTGTTTGACTTTGTTCTAATTGAAGCTATATTAATTGTAGCACCAGCTTGGTACTTGTTCCCTTATGTTCTCCTAAGGGTGGTATTTTTTGTCTTTTTGTTAATTTCCCATTAAAAAATCTTGCATGAAGTTTAATTTTTTACTCCATCCACCTGTGGCTATTTATAATTTATAATATTATTATTATAATTTATTTTTGCATATTAAAGAATAATTCATGATGTAATTATATTTAATGTGTAATTATTATAAAATTTAATTTGTTATATTTAACTTAATTTTTTATCTTTCAAAATATTAAAATAAATAAATAAATATAATTAAAAAAGATAAATTGATAAATTTTAAAACTTGTAAAAAAAGTTATATTTGAAAATAAATTAAAATAAAAAATATCTTGTAATTAGAGATGGTGGAATTTTCATTATAGTAAATTCAGTTAAATATATAATTAATTTAAAATTTAAGTATATTTAAATTTTATTTAAAATTAAGTGTTTTAATTTTTGATTTCTTTAAAAAAAAATATTTCTATATAATTAAGAATTTTAACTTTTAATCCGTTCAATCAAAATTTTTGTTAAAACCGTCATTAATTTAGTTATTAAGTAGAAAATATCACTAAGTTGTTGAAGGATTCAAAAATTAAAAATCTTAACTTAAAAAAACGATTCTTTAATAAAAAATTTAAAAGGTCAAAAAGAAAAAAACTCAACTTCAAAAAGATTTTAAACATATTTAATCATTAATTTAAATCACAAAAAGTATTAAATATTGTGAGATGGTATGTTAATCTCTTGTCAAGGTAGGTGTAAAAAAAAAAAATTCTATAATTTATTTTATTTGTCTCATTATATATGTCACATTTTAGTTTACATACATTTTTAAATTATAAATTATTTCAATTTTAATATAATAATTAAAAATAATAAATATTTTTAATAATTTCAAAATAAAAAATAATTTTTTTAAAAATAAATACATAAAAACCTTGATAGTAATTTTACAATGAGGTAAATATAATGATGGTTGGAGGAGTACTAGTACATATCATGACATATGACACCTAAATATAAATCCTTCAAAACTTGGTCACATCACATCACCACACAATTCCAATCAAGTACTTACTCACAACATGCTACTTTTTTATCCTCGGCTTCCTAGTAGTAGCTAGGGTAGCTACTAGCCACCCAATTAACTTAACTTCCTCTATAAATACAACCTATCTTCACTATTCTTTTCCATTACTCACACAAATAATAATACTTTCAACATGAAGAGGCAAAGAGGTGCTAGTGTGAGTAGTCTTAACAACAACCCCAAGAATCCTTCCAATGTTGAAGATGTGGTAGCAACAATGGAGAAGAAAAAAGGAAAGAAAGAGGAAGATCAAGAACAAAAAGTGAGCATGGTGATGGAAAAGAACAAGGAATTCATCAAAGAAATGGATGAGGAAACATCAACAATAAGGGAGGGTGTGAATAGTAATAATGTGATGAGTTGGAACAATAGAGAAGAGTATATGCCATCATGGTTAGGAGGTAGTACTATTGTTGATGAACAAATGTCATGGGGTTCAACATGGTTTCCTGGTTGGGATATGGATTTCATGATGGGTGAAGCTTTTAATTCTCTTTATAGTGATGTTGTTTGGGATGATGATATTTGGAATCTCAAAAATGAAATTCCAATTCCATTACATGGAAAAAAGTTTGAACTTGAGTAGAGGAAAGAAGTACAACAACAACAACAACATGTTTTCATGTTTTTTTCAGCTAGTTAAGAATGAAGTTTCACAATTTTCATGTTAATTTTATGTATATGTGTGGAATTTTAACTAGTTGTTTTCAATGTTAAATAACTAACTTATCAATAATGCTCTCTAATGAACTTTGTTAATAATGTTAGATAGTAACTTTTGAAAGTAAAGGTAAGAAAATCACATGTTGTCCCGACAAATAAATATCTTCATTATAACTGTTCAGAGTCTCTTTTTTGATGCAGAGATAGTACCAAGAATCAATTAAAACAACAAAACATAAATGCCAAGATCTGACATAGAAGAAACATCCCAATTTATTGTATATGTGCTGGCAAGATATTTTTTTGTTCATATCTGTTTGACCGATCCAACCGTTGGAAAATAAGAATTGATCTAAGCGATGTAAAATAAGAGCCAAATGTTTTGGATTAACTTTTAAAGGGTGAGCAAAATGAAATGATAAATATCTACAGTGACATTTTTACAATGGCATATTTGAGAAAGACAAAAAGAAATACTAGTACTAATTATTATAATTTGATCTAATTATAATTTTCCTATGAGTTTAATAAATATACACTTTATGTGTAAATTTTTTTACACAATCGTCTAATAAAAAATTATAAATATTTAATTTTTTTTTATATAAAAATTATCAATATGATGCAGTAGAATACGCATTGATGGCATATTTGAGAAAGACAAAAAGAAATACTAGTACTAATTATTATAATTTGATCTAATTATAATTTTCCTATGAGTTTAATAAATATACACTTTATGTGTAAATTTTTTTACACAATCATCTAATAAAAAATTATAAATATTTAATTTTTTTTTATATAAAAATTATCAATATGATGCAGTAGAATACGCATTGTTTATTGGGTGACCCTCGATACATATTCTATTTTCTATTTTGTCTTTCCATATTGTATTAACTTATTTAAATATTTAATTGTTAGATCTAATTGTTAGGCATTAATTTATGGTAATGCAAGAGATCATTTCTATATTAGAGATCAATAAAATTTCATAGTTTTATAACATAGAAAAATTTTGGTTTGCCTTGTAGGAATTAGGATTTGTCTTGTAATTAAACAACATTTAAGAACGTTGAAATGCTCTCTGTAAGCTTTGTGAGCAATCAATATGAAACTTGTTTAGAATATGAATTTCTTTGGTGGACTTGTAAATGATGAATAAAATGGTGTGAAGTTGAAAATTGAATGGATGCTAAATTTGGTGAATTGGTATGTTTGAGTAGCCTTGGATTTGCACGCCACATTACTTAAACCTCAAGAAAATCCCAAAAGTACTTTCGTTCTAATCTTGGAAACTCTGATGAATAAAATTAATCAAATGATTCTTAATTATTCAAATTTCAAACCATTTTGTATCAGGTAGCAACAAAAAACTGGAAATGAACAAACATTAATCATAATGAAAACTCTTGCAATGAAGAAGACAAATCTCGACAAATCAAAACCCTTGACATAAATTCAATGAACCTCAAATGATGAACAACACACAAGATGAGAACCATGATCCTCAATTGGTAATTGGAGGCGTATCGAGATGAAACCCATAATGCTTCAAGAGCTTTGTCCACGAAAGAAAACACACATTGCAGTAATAAATATCCATAGCCTTTATGAGTCCTCTGACGAAACAAAAGAATCAAATGAGGTTCCTTGAAGCATGATAAGCCTTATGACTTGAAATATTAAAAGAGAGAAGATATGAAAGAGTGAGGAAGATCATGCTGAGCATTTGAGGATTGTGTTATCTGTGTTGAAAGATAAGAAGTTGTATGTTAAGCTTTCTAAGTGTGGGTTTTGGTTGAAGGAAGTGAGTTTCCTTGAGCATGTGATTTCGAGTGGTGGTATTTTTGTGGATCCTGCAAAGGTTGAGGCTGTATCTCAATGGGAGGCTCTGAAATCTGTTTCTGAGATTAGAAGTTTTCTTGGTTTGGCTGGTTATTATCGTAAGTTCATTGAAGGTTTTTCTAAGTTGGTGTTACCATTGACGCAATTGACAAGGAAAGGTCAAGCTTTTGTTTGGATGTTGCAATGTGAGGCTAATTTTCAAGAGCTTAAGAGAAGGTTGACAACCGCTCCTATTTTGATTTTGCCTAATCCGACAGAACCATTTGTGGTGTATTGTGATGCTTCTTTGATGGGTTTGGGAGGTGTGTTGATGTAGAATAAGAAAGTGGTAGCTTATGCTTCAAGGCAACTTAAAGTTCATGAGAGGAATTATCCGACGCATGATTTAGAGTTGGCCGCAGTTGTGTTTGTATTGAAGATTTGGAGGCATTATTGATCTGGTTCGAGATTTGAAGTGTTTAGTGATCATAAGAGTTTGAAGTATCTATTTGATCAGAAAGAGTTGAATATAAGACAAAGAAGATGGTTGGAATTCTTGAAGGATTATGATTTTGGTTTGAATTATCATCTGGGTAAAGCGAATGTTGTAGCTGATGCTTTGAGTATGAAGTCTTTGCATATTTCAATGTTGATGGTGCGATAATTGGATTTTCTTGAGCAGTTTCGGGATTTGAGTTTGGTTTATGAAACGACTTCTTTGTGTGTTAGGCTTGGTATGTTGAAGCTTACTAGTGGTATTTTGGATGAGATTCGAGAAGGTCAGAAATTTGATTTAGTATTGATGGATAAGTCGACATTGATTAATCAAGGCCGAGGTGGTGACTTTTGGATTGATGAGAATGGTATCATGAGGTGTCGTGATGGAGTTCGCATTCTTGATGTTGGGTATTTGAGGAAGAGAATTCTTGATGAAGGACACCGTAGTGGTTTGAGTATTCATCCTGGTGCTACAAAGATGTATCAAGATTTGAGGAAGTTAATTTGGTGATATGGTATGAAGAAGGATATTGTAGAGTTTGTGTATTCTTGTTTAATCTGTCAGAAGTCTAAGATTGAACATCAGAAACCGTCTAGTTTGTTGCAGTCGTTATCCATTCCTGAGTGGAAGTGGGATAGCATTTCTATGGATTTTGTTTCTGGTTTTCCGAGGACTCCGAGTAGTCATGATGTTGTTTGGGTTATTGTGGATAGATTGACAAAATATGATCACTTTATTCCAATTTTGATGGATTATCCTATGGAAAAGTTAGCTAAGTTGTATATTGAGAAAGTTGTGAGTTTGCATGGCGTTCCTTCGAGTATTATTTCAGATAGAGATCTGAGGTTTACTTCAAATTTTTGGGAAGGTTTACAAGATGCTTTGGGTACGAAGTTGCGTTTGAGTTCGGCGTATCATCTCCAAACTGATGGTCAACTGAAATGACGATTCAATCATTGGAGGATCTTTTGGGAGCTTGTGTTTTAGAGCAAGGAGATGCTTGGGATAGTTATTTTCCTTTGATTGAGTTTACCTATAATAATAGTTTCCATTAGAGTATTGGAATGGCTCCGTTTGAGGCTTTGCACAGACGAAGGTGTATGATGCCTTTATGTTGGTATGAATCTGGCGAGAGTGTTGTGGTTGGACCTGAGATAGTTCAGCAGACTACGAATAGGATTAAGATGATTCGAGAAAAGTTGAAGATTGCCTAGAGTCGTCAAAAGAGTTACATGATAAGAGAAGAAAGGATCTTAGTTTTGATAAAGGAGATCATGTGTTTTTGAGAGTTACTCTTCTAACTGGTCTTGGTAGGGCTTTGAAGTCACGTAAATTGACTCCGCATTTTATTGGACTTTATCAAATTGCTGAGAACGTAGGTGAAATGGCTTATCAAATACATTTGCCACCGTTACTTGCTAATCTCCATGATGTGTTCCATGTATCTCAATTGAGGAAATATATGGCGAACACTTCTCATGTTATTTTGATTGATGATGTGCAAGTAAGAGATAATTTCATGGTTAAAATATCACCGATGCATATTGAGGATCAAAGAGTTAAGCAAATATGAGGTAAGGAAATCTCTTTGGTGAAAGTAGTTTGGGGAGGTCCGATAGATGGTAATGTGACTTGGGAGTTTGAGAGTCAGATGAAGGATTCATATCCTGAGTTGTTTGTTTGAGGTCATTTTCGAGGACAAAAATCTCTTATGTGGGGGAGAGTTGTAACATCCTAAATTTTAATAGTTATTTATTAATTATTATTATTTATTATATTATACGATAATTAATTATACTGAGTGAATTGAACGAATAATTAGATTATTTGCATATGTGTGTTATTTGAGTAATTGGGTTTTATGAGTAGAAATAAGATTTATTAGTATTGGGCATAAGCATAATTATATGAGTAATAAGGAGATGTTAATTGTTAATCCCAAAATAGAAATTTCTAGTTAGTAATGATTAAGAGAAAACATAATTAGAGTTATCATTGGGTGGAAATAAGAGAAAGAGGAAAAGAAGAGAAGAGAGGAGAAGAGAAAAAGAGAAGAAGAAACCCTAAGAAGAGAATCTTCAAGAGGTAAGGGGGAGAACCCTTATTATTATTATCTTTTACGTGATTGGGGTGATTAGTAACATGATAGGATTGGGTATTTCAATTCTAGGTTTTGTTATTCAAATTGGTTTGGGAAATTGGGATTTTGGTGATGAGAAAAATAGATTTGATTATATGATTAGGATACCCATGATGTATCTATGTTAAATGGTGCATAATTAGTGATAAATGAGCATTAATATTGTTTTTCATAAAGAAATTTGTGGCAGGTGCAGAGTTGTCATGCTGCAGTTTTTATGCAGAAAAGTAAGGGCGCTGAGCGGTCGGGGCTGCGCTGAGCGCGGATCCCTGAACGCAGAAAAATATATTCTTTAATTAATGCATGAATGGTTTAGGGTATTGTTTACTTTTGATTTGTAATTACTTTAGGTGAATTTTAATAATTGTTTTGATGATTTTTGGATGGCTTTTGGATGCATTTTGATGAGAAACTCAATACTTAAAATGTGTAAGTAAGTGTTGGAATTTGGTGAAGTTTGAGTATAACATGAATTGTGTCTTATTTTTACATGTTATAAAGGTGTGTTGAGATGAAGTATATCATGAAAATGTATATGAACATAATACTTGACATTGTATATATATGTTATGTTTTTGGTGTATCTTTGAGATTGTTATGAATCGGATTGATTTTAGGCGTTGATTATGAGGCATAATGATGATGAATGCTATATATGTTGAATTGATGGTGATGATACGATGATTATATTTCTGTTGCATAAGAGGTGAAGATAGTTCAAATGAATTGGATTATTTGGAATATGCTTGTATGATTAAGATATGGTGATCAATCTTAATTTGCATATTGTTGAGATTACACGTGTACATGCATTCATTATGTCAAGAGGAAATGTTGGTAATTCCGTGGGAATTATCGAGTTGTCCCAAACCTAACGCCAATATGAGTTTTGAAAGATTAACGCTGAATGGAGCTTTTGTTGGCTTTGATCCTTTAAATGGAAATAGAAGCTGTGAAACTGTGGGTTTACAAATATGGTGGCTTTGGTCTTGTCCAGATCTGAAGCGTTGCTCTAAATCTAATATGAAATAATTGGGAGTGTGATTGAACTTGATGTTCATGGAATGGTACCACATGCATTTGAGTCACATTTCATTTCGCATTGGAGTCTTATGCATTATTGAGGATGGATATGTGACTAGAATATGTGATAATTGGTTAATGATTCTTAAATTGTTATATTGATGACATTTATGTGAAATGTGATAATTGAGAATGTGTTATAATTGGAATATGATGTATAATGATACTTGGATTACTACTTTGATGATTCTTATGTTATATGGAATATCACATGAAGTGTGGAGAATTGTTAATTAGATGATTGTTTCTATATTGCTTTTAATTCCCACCCTTCTGTTGTGATGTTGCCTCTATGTGGGTAACATGTAGGTTCCGAAGATAGTGGTGCTTCGCACGAGACTAGTGGAGAAGCTTAGCTTATTTTATCTACTTTCCTTAGGTAGTGAGTCATTGTTATGGTCTATGTAACATGAGGGATTATTTGAATTCATGTTATGATTTATTTTGTGAGAGATATTGTTATCACTCTCTTTTATTTTAGTTATGTATGAGATGATGAGATGTTTGACATTGATGCCTAGTACTTGTGATATGATTGGTAGTATGGGATATCAATCATTTATATTTTATTGATGAATTAAATATTCCACTGTGAGATGCATGCTTCATATTATAATGTGGAGACGTGAATTTGAATACGTGTTATGATCATGACCAGTATGCAATTTTGTAATTGTGAACATTTGTGTAACCAATTTGACGCCCTTTATGAGATACATGATAAATTACTTTGATGTTTGCTACATTTATTATGGGGTAGAAAAGGGGTGTTACAATAATGGTTGAGGTTTGGTAGTTTTATCATGAGGAGATTATTTGAGACCATAGATGGACACGTTTATTCTTTATTCATGAGGAACCAATGGTTGTCGAGTTCTTATTGGCTATCTAAGAGGTCCATATAAATGTAAAAATTGATAGGTGGTGTGAATCCATGTTAATCATATCTCTAATGAGAATGCTAAGAATGATTTCCCTACTCCTCCAGCAAGTTGGGGGAGCTTGGCACTCTTGAAGGTGGTGGTTTTATCTTGACAACTTTTGCGTAATAGATTTTCTTATAAGGAAAATCTATTCAAGCATAATGTTATTATCAACTCGAGGGAACTTATTGTACCTTTTTTGAGGGGTACATGTTGAGCCGACCTCCCATTTGTTTGTGAGTTATAACTATTTAGCTAGTGTATGGTATAGCCTCTTTAGGAAGCTATGGATGCACATGGCCTTCACTAGTGACCTTAGACTGATTTTTGAGTTTTTTTTTCTTTTCTTTAGTCTTAGGGTTAAATCGAGAGGTAGGTTTATTATGATTTGACATGCTCCGATGTGGACTATCTGATCTTATCGAAGTGATAAGATTTTCATTGGTTCGCCTCTAAATGATAAAGAAATGAAGGGTAAATTTTTTTCTTGGAGTTAGTTTCATCACAGAACCTACTTGAACTATTTATCCTTCAACGATTGACTTCAGAATGCAACCAAATGTCTAACACAACAACGGATCAGGAATCCTGGCCTCGCTCTCTGGTTTTATGTGGTTTAGTGTTGTTTCCTTGAGGCCATGGTTTAGATTTTGTGGTTCTCTTGGCTAATTTCTAGCTTTTTCTGGTTTTCGTGGGAGTTGAAGTGAATATCTCTTGTCTTTGTTGTTTATTATTTTTTTCTAAGGTTTTTTGGATTGGTATTTTGTCTCTTCATTTTGTTTGTTATACTGTTTTGTTTGTTTTTTGGCACATGGTCTGACATTTTTTGTGTCTGTTGTATTGTTTGCTTTTCTGGCCATTTTAGTAATATATATTTGAACGATCAAAAAGGAATTCATTTAAATATTTTTAACTACTATAATAATATAGTTATACAATTTTAATTGTTGTTCCATGCTGATTAACTTTTAGTATTTAATAATTTTAGAGTGTGTTTGGATGATATAATTTAAAAAATTTGATTCAATTAAATACTATTGACTATTAAATTATTTTTGTTTGCATAGAGTATTAAAATTATTCACCGATAAATTTTTATGTCATTATTATAAAATTTAAAATTTTTACACTAAAATTTGAAAAAGAAGGATTTAATAATAATTTAAAAATTTTAAAGAGACCAATTTATAAATTTTGAAAATTACTAAAGACAAATTTACAATTTTTTGAAAGTTTAAAAAAATATGAAAACCAACTTGCAAAATTTAAAATAATAATAATTAATTTGACATTTACATACTATTAAAGATTCAATTTTTTTAGTTTTATGTGAAATTACAAAATCATTAGAGTATTACTGTTCTGGACTGTCCAAATGCTCGTCGGCAGCCTCATCTCCTCAAGACTCGAGTTTCCGATCGAGGTCCCCAGACTTGCTGAGCGCGATGAACGATGGGATCGCCCGCCACGCGAAGTCCCTTGCCCGACATCTGTCGAGTAACATCTATGTCTATAATGTTTGGAGCTATGTCTGTTATGTCCCTTATACCCGAAATAACAACTAGTTACGGGACTTTTCACCCAGATTGACCTAGTCAGCCCGAACGACTATATTTGTAGACCCACATATCTTGGCCCAAATATAGCAACCAATGAGAATCCTCCTATGTCCATTATATAAACCCCCATATCTTTGACGGCAATGTATCATATTCTTACTCAAACAACCCTAATATTCTCTTATCATCATCTTGATCATTGGCTTACTTTAGCATCAGAGTGCCTTGCAGGTACACCACCCCCTCCTCAACATCAACTTGCTCGAAGGACCGTCATTCACTCCGGCCGTCTCCGATTCTGATCGCTTGTTCAGATCTGTGGCGCTGTTTGTGGGAAATATCTTCCTCATCTTCGTTCATTATCCCGATATCAAAAGATCAAAGATACTCTCAAAACTCCTAACGAGATGGTTGATTCCAACGATCAACTTATTTCCGGAAAGACCTTTCTCTCACCTGTCCGGAAAAAAGACAAGACTATTCCCTCTCCTCGTCTAGAGGACACCATTGATCACAGGGATGGCAAGACCGCATCCCCAGATTCTGCCGACCAAGATTTCCTCTTAGATGACCAAAAAACCAAGGATCAAGCAGATGACCCCGTTATCCCTCAACCCTCGGCACCACTGTCGATCAACGCAGTTCTGCCTACCCTCAATAATACTAACAATTTCCTCCTCCAGCAAGGCCAACGCATCAAGGCTCTGGAAAGGAACCGCCCCCTGTCTCCACCTCAGAGACCTAAAGCGGTAGTTTCCCGTAGTCCCTCCCCAAGAAGACTTGCTCGAAAAGAAGATTATCCCGACTGACATGTTCCGAAGAAGAGTGGACATACCCCACCTTAGAAAAATCAGGGATCTCCCTCGCACATGAAGACGAAGAACGAATCATATCGCCCCCACGATCGATCTTCGTTACCCAAATCAAGAGAGAAGAAAGAACTCTCCCCCGTCACAAGAGAAACAATCGTTCCATCTCTTTTTCTCCCGACCGGAGCGATGAAGAAGAGCATTGTGATCCTCTTTGTCAGGCTATCATGGAAATACTTATTCCATCTGGTCTAGAGAAACCTCCCAAGCTCTGTCAATACAACGGTACCATCGACCCTGACAAACATATCGAGAACATCGATGCCTTGCTTGACTATCGAGGAGTTAGTGGGACCATCAAATGTCGCTTATTCCCTACAACCTTGAGGAAAGGGGCCATAGTGTGGTATAAAAGCCTGCCCGACGGGTTGGTCACATCCTTGAAGCACCTGGGCTATTCTCCAGACACTTCACTGCCTCCCGACACCATCCAAAGTTAGAGGCATCCCTGGAAGCCATCATTCAGGGCAAACAGGAATCTCTCTGAGCGTATATCGAGAGGTTTAACCAAGAAGCCGTCCAAGTCTCGACGAAGGACGATATGAAAAAATATCTCGTTGAAAGAGGACTACTCCCTTGTAGCGACTTCGGGAAGGCCGTAGGTATCGAAAAACCCTCCACATCGGATTATTTCCTCCTAAAGGCCCAAACAAACATCCATACGAGGAAAAGGAAGCCGCAAACTCTCCTCGCGACACCCGACATAGGGAGAATGTCAAGAGCTCCAAGAATGAAGAGCCCTCGACATCTCGTCGGGGAGGAGAAAGAAGGCGGGAAGATAAAACCCGCGATTCTAGAGATTACAAAGGGCCGGTGGGTCGATTCAATGACTACACCCCCTCACTACTTCTCGGGAGCATATCCTAACCGACTGTGCAAACTCCGATTTCAAATCAGGCAGTGTACGCTTTCCTCGATAGACCCCGGCTAAATCGGGGACAAGCAAAACCAAATTTTGCAGATTTCAACGGAGCCCCTGACACATGACAGACGACTGCATCCACCTAAAGAATGTTATTGAGATTCTAATCAGAGACGAGCATCTCAAACAATACTAGAAAAAGGAATTTGCAAAAGAAGAAACTCCCTCGTCCAGCAAGGTCGAGAAAGAAAAGCTCGGGGAGGAGTCTTATATGCACGTAGTAATGAGCATATTCAGGCTGAAAGACTTCTTCTTCCCCGATTTGGATATCACCCCGACATACTTAACTGCTCACAGCCCTTGGGAATCTTTCCCAACGGCCATGGTCATCTTCGGTGGAGGGTTCACCAAGAACTCTATCAGATCAATCAAGAGAAGATTCGACCACGTTGTCAGAATGAGTTCAGATCTGGGTGCCACCCTCAACAAAATCCAAGGAAAGTCTCATGCACTGGAAATCTAGAAGGAGGAGTTACCTGAGGGCGCCCCCAATGCAAGTATCCCTCTGTTTGTACGTGCTCGGATGGCCAACTTCGATGTCAGGTGCATATTAGTCGACCATGGAAGTTCGGCTGATATCATGTACACTCAACTCTTCAAGACGTTACAGCTCAATGAAACCACCTGACTCCCTACCTCAGTTCAGATCTGCAGGGATTCAACGGCTCCACAGCGAAGCCATGGGGATATGTCGAGCTAATCGTAAGTTTTGGGGCCAGAGAGACCGGTAGATCGATCAAAACACAATTTTTGGTCGTCAACTGCCCGTCTCTGCCTCAATGAATTTTCGATTGGCCCACTCTCGTTGAGCTGATAGTTGTATTGTCCATGGTGCACTTGAAGATGAAATATTATACAACAAGCGGGAAGGTGGCAACGTTGCACGGAGACATCCAAGAAGCCTGAAGATGTTTCGAGGCATCGGCAAAAGGCCTAGACTCCATCAACCTACAACCCCAGACAAAGGGAAGAATCGACCTTCCAGAGAGCTCTCACAAGCCTGAGCCCCTTCCTCGAGTCGATGCTATCGACCTTGACTTTCGTCTGGAGCCAGAGGAGTTGGCCGAGAAGAAGAGGAAAGGAAAAACCCCTATGGTCAAAGAAGATTCGCCCGCTTCCAGAAATTCAGGAGCATCCTCAGAGCAACACATGCGCCCAATCCCATATGGGGATTTCGAGCTCGTTCCATTGGGTGACGACCCCAACAAAGGAGTCAAGATAGGAACAGACCTCCCGGAATTGGCACGAGAACAACTTAAAGCATGTTTAAAGGATAACGCCGACCTCTTTGTCTGGAGTGCATCCGAAATGCTCGGACTCGACCCCGAGGTCACATGTCACCACCTTACCATTAATCCCACCCTTAAGGTCGTAGCACAGCGCAGGCGAAAGCAGTCCCCGGAAAAAAACGAGGTTGCCAAGAAAGCTGTTAAGGACCTTCTAGAGGCCAATTTTGTAATGAAAGCCCGATACACTACGTGGCTATCAAACCCTGTAATGGTAAAAAAGAATAATGGAAAATGGCGCATGTGCATTGATTACTCTGATCTTAATAAGGCATGTCCAAAAGACGCCTACCCCCTGCCCAACATCGATAAACTCATTGATAATTCTGGATGTTTTAAATTACTTTCGTTTATGGACGCCTATTTGTGCTATAACCAAATTCCAATGGCTAAAATGAATAAAATTTATACGGCCTTCATGACCGAATCAAGAAACTATCATTATAACGTAATGCCCTTCAGTCTGAAAAACGTCGACGCAACATACCAACGAATGATGAATAAAGTCATTAAATGCGAAATCAGAGACATGCTCGAGGTGTACATGGACGACATGACTGTAAAATCCCAATAAGAGGTCGATCATGCCCTGCACCTCAAAAAAGGCTTCGATCAAGCCAAAAGAGTCAAAATGAGGTTCAACCCCGAAAAGTGCACCTTCGGAGTTTGGGCTTGTAAATTCCTCCGCTTCTATCTCACCGAACGTGGGATAGAGGCTAATCCCGACAAATGTCGGGTATTCTCAGAATTGCCCACTCCGAAATCTAAAAAATTCATTCAAGTCTTCAATGGAATGATGACCTCGTTATCTCGAATCGTAGCAAGGTCGGCCCAACACGCACTCCTATTTTTCAAACTACTAAGAAAGGAAGATGCGTTCGAGTGGACCGAGGAATGCGAGCATACCTTAATTCATCTCAAGCAAACCCTATCCCAACCACCCGTGCTATCTCGACCTGATAAAGAGGAGATACTATATCTATATCTGGTCGTGACTACTGAGCCTGTTAGCGCCACGCTCATCCGAGGAACACGGGAGGGATAGAAACCTATCTATTTCACGAGAAAGGCCTTACAAGGGCTCTAATTGAGATACCAACAAATCGAAAAAATCACCCTCGCGCTAGTCAATGCCACGAGACGGCTCCGCCACTACTTTTTAGCACACACCGTCATAGTTCGAACTGAGCAACCCATCAAACAACTATTAGGTCGACCAGACATGGCCGGTAAAATTCTCAAATGGTCATTAGAACTGTTCGAATTCGACATCAGATATGAAAACAGGAAATCTCGAAAAAGCACAAGTCTTGGAAGACTTCGTGGCCGAAGTGACTTTCCCAACGCTCCAAGAAGGAACCAACAAATGGACCATATTCGTCGACGGTGCCTCTAGCTCACCAGGAAGTGGAGAAGGTATAATCCTGGAAAACGGAGAAGGAATTGTCATCGAGGTATCCCTCGCCCTCTCATTCCCTACTTCCAACAATCAAGCAGAGTACAAAGCTTTCCTCGCCGGTCTCCTCCTTGTCGGGGAAATGGGAGCATGAGAATTTAAAATCCTCACGGATTTTCGACTCGTAGCCTCCCAAGTTCGGGGAGAATATCAGGTCAAAAACGACCAACTGGTTGAATATTGATCCCTCGTCCAAAACCACCTAAAAAAGTTCACTTCAATTGAGATACAACATATCCCTCAAGAACATAATGCTCGTGCAGACATCCTATCCAAGCTCATCAGTACGAGGACTAAATGAGAGAATAAGTCAGTGATCCAGGAAATACTTTCTCGACCAAGCATAGAGAAAAGTTATCCCAGTCACGACATATTCGTCATTGAAGAGGGCATCTCCTGGATGACGCCCGTCTACAAATATTTGACCGACGGGACCCTTCATGACGATCCCAAAGAAGGAAGCGTCATCATGCGAAGGGCTTGCTCGTACGTCATCCTCGAAGACAAACTCTACATAAGGGTATTCTCCACCCCCTCCTCAAATGCGTCGAAGAAACGAAAGTGCCACACATATTGAAAGAAATACATGAGGGCATCAACGCCCAACACCTAGGGGGCAAATCACTAGCCCGAAAAGCCCTCCGGGCCTGGTACTATTGGTCGACCATGCAGATCGACACCAAGGAACACGTAAAGAAATGTGACAAGTGCCAACAGCATGGACACATGCACCTGGCTCCCCCGAGCGAGCTCAAGTCCCTCTCTTCTCTGTGGCCTTACTCATGGTGGGGGCTCGACATCCTCGGGCCATTCGTCCTGGGAGCATACCAAAACAAATACTTGATAATGGGTGTCGACTACTTCACCAAGTGGATAGAGGCCGAAGCACTGGCCAAAATCACCACCTAAAACATCATGTGTTTCTACAAGAAGAACATATTAGTGTGGTTCGGCATCTCGCAAACCATAGTCATCGACAACGGGACACAGTTCACCGATAAAAACTTTCAAAACTTTGTTGCCCACCTAGGAACCGTGCCACATTTTGCTTCGGTCGAACACCAGCAAACAAACGGGCAGGTCGAATCCGCCAACAAGGTCATATTGCATGGGCTCAGAAGACTGTTAGACGAATCGAAAAATAAATGGGTCGAGGAGTTACACAACATACTCTGGGCCTACCGAACAACTTCCAACTCGTCTACCAGAGAAACACCGTTTCGACTTACCTATGGAACCGAAGCAGTCATTTCAATAGAAATTTCTGAACCTCCGAGAAGAATCGATTCTCCCCTCGACGCGGAGATGAGCGGCCGATCCTTGAGGGAGGAGGCTTAGTCCTCAAACAGAACCTTAAGAGCTCCACCAAAGGAAAGGTTACAGCAAAATGGGAAAGCCTTTATCGTATCTATGCAAAAACAGGGACAAGGGCCTACTACCTAGGAAACCTCCAAGGGGAGCAACTCACCCAATCATGGAACGCAAAAAAACTAAAAACAATACTATAGTTAAAACACTAACGGTCGACACACCTCAGGAAACCATCCAGGTGCTTATAGCTCGACATCACATGCTCGCCCCGGTACCAGCATTGTGTAGCATCATGGAACATAAAGAGATACTCGCTCCATTAACCTAACGAGCTAGACCTTTTCCTCAATGCGGGGGAGTCAAACGATCCCCATTGTCTAAGTACCTCGCCCAGCAGAACACCCAACTCGCGATGGGATATTCACGCCGCCGACCTCAGACCTTTAATCAAAGCTTGAGTTCCGGACTGAGTCCAGCAACAAACTAGCCCGCTTTGACTAGTCTCCCCACATTATCAAAGACCATGCACTAATAACGAGCGTTCCCTCCCCGAAAATACAAAATATCACATACATACAATAAATAAATAACATAAAATACTTAGATAATTACAACCCTAAGGACCAGACTTGTCTTGGAGTTACAATGGGGACTCCACCCCAACTAAACAAATTTAATAAAAAACGACCAACAAAGGTTGAAACTTCATCATTACATAAATGGGCCATGTAACACCCCTTCTAATTACCCGCGTTTTATAGAAATAATAATCAGAGTTTTATCCACAATTAAGAGGCGTCACAATTAAATAATTCAAATTGACCAAACAGTTGTCATGCTTTCATTGAAGAATACATCATTAAATAAATCATACTTAAAGTTATATTTAACAGCGGAAATGGAACATAACGAAATCCCGAATATGTCATTCATAATTATTCCAGGATAATAAATCAACATAATTCCAAAACCATTAAGGATCCATCAAAGGACTTCAAACAACCGTTTCCCCAGTGTTACATCTACCAGAGCACGACACTGACACGCGGACTAACTAACTGACTCGACTCTAGAGCTATCCTCACCAACTCCAAGCAGCTAATCACTTCGGATCTGAAATCGTTAAAGTAAGGGTGAGATTTCAATTCAATATAACATGCATTATACGTTTCTAAATACAACAGAATAATCGGATACATTAATCCATTAACCAAACACAAAATCATAGTCATTTCATAAGGCAGTTCACACAATGAACATGTATATAACAAACAATGGAAATTGAAACACTGGAATCCATCCTAGCATGTTACAATCCCATATGCAATGCAGACTCTATGCATGTGGTACCAAAACGTGAACCGAGTTCACCCACTGCTCCGTTTACATGTGGAAAGACAGTGTAATCCATGATTCGCCCACAACCATTGGGTCAAGAATCTAGCCTCACTACCTCCAACCAGGTAAGTCTATTGGCTCTGCCAGTTCACCTCCGCACAATGGGAATGAACCAATTTAACAAATGCTCATGCATGCACCATAAAAGCATGCAACATCACTTCACAGATCATAATATCCATACAATCCACATAATGCCAATTCACCAATATATCACATTCAAATCATAATGAATACCAAAATATAACATGGTATGCATTAGTTCTCATCTGGTAACTCAGACCATATGTATTAATTCCCCATTATCCTTAATTAATCCATACTTTTCAAAATCGGGAGCTCGACTCTTTTAAAAATAATTTTGGAGAAAATAATATTTTTCCTTTCTAAAAGGTAGTAATTTAAATTTAAGAAATAACGCAAACGGCACTCGAATCGGATTACTGGTTTAAAAATATGAATTTTGAAGTTTTAGAAGTTTTGGAAAAATACAGTGGTAACGGTTCCTCCACAGGAGAACCCGTTCCCAATTCAAAATGAGCTCCCCTGGATTTTGTATGGGAACCAGTTCCTCCCACAGGAACCGGTTCCCATAAAAATGCCGATTTTGTATTTCAACAGGGAACCCGGTTCCTCCCAAAGGGAACCGGTTCCCACGACTTAATAAAAAAATTTTTACTTTTATGCATCCTTTCTCATTTCCAAACTTTCTAACACGAATTGTGACATTAGGAACACCAATTTATAACCATTTTACACCATTATAACATCAAACAACATAGTTTACTCATTCCTTAGTTATTTGACACTCTAATGATCCTAATTCCAAACACCGACACAAAATAGGGTTTCATTCCACAAACCTATAATCAATTTCCTAACATACCCAATTACCCGGTTGATTCCCAAAACCCATAAGGCATATTAACCGAAAGAAATCACCCCTTACCTCGCGATGATTCTCGATTTCTTCGGCTTCGGCTTTTCCTCTCTTCTCTTCTCTTCTCCAATTCTACGTGAAATAGTTTTTCTCCAAAAAGACTCCTCTTTCCTTCTTTTCCTTTTTATATTCCTTTTAATATTCCAAATAAAATAAATGATTAATACTTAGTAAAAGTAGAGTGATTTACTCCTCACACCCACTGTTTACTCTGCACACCTCCAATCCTTTCTTTCTTCAATTAATCCAATTAAATCCAAAAATATAAATACTTAAGACTTTAATTAAATAAATAATTAAATTCTCATTTATTTAATATTGTTAAATCGAAATTACAAGTAGAATTACAATGGATTCACCAAGGTAATTGGAGGGGGTCGGCTGCGTCTCCTGAACAATTTGATCCTCAAGGAAGTCAGGCTTCTTAATTTAACCATCCTCGACATAAAGATGGACTCCCATCCCGTCCGTCACCAACTCTACGCCTGGATTCAAGACACGCACCGGCCAAAGCATTCTCGAAGCTCCCCGTAGAAGCGACCATCGTGTTATCATTGGTCATCTGAATACGTTCGAGCAATTTCGCCTGAGTCTTCAACCCCAAGGTATCATTGGGCTCCCCCTCAGTCGTATCATAATCGGCCTTCAAGCGCGCAACCTCATTGGTCAACCGCTGCTTATCAGTTCGAGCGGCATCGCGCTCTTTAGAAGTCCGTTTGAGTTTCGATGATGACTTCTCCAACCTTTCCTTCATACCCTTAACGGTCTCCTTCATCTCCTTCGCCTTGGCCTTGAGCTCCCGAAGCTCGACCTCTAGGGATTGACCCATCTCGGTGGAAGCGGAAGCCATCTCAAAGATACGCGCCCAGGTACCCGCGTCTTTCGATAGAGCGGCCTTCTTAGTCGGGCGGTCCATCTCCCCTAGATGAAGAGATTTTTCCCGAGGAAGAACCAAGATCGTATTATCAAAGTATGTACCATCAAGCCAACATGGTGGGAGATCAAATTTCCCCATACTCTTTTCTCTAGTCATGTCCATCGCACCGTCGACAAGCTCTAACGAAGAATTCATCCTAGCTGTAACAAGAAAAAACTCACGTCAGAATCAACTGAATCCAGTTATATCCAGCAATAACATAAAGACAAAAAGAAAAGGACTCAGACAAATTTACCCAAATACGCCTTCGGACCCCCACTAAGAAGGAGATCCCGCACGTTGATATGTTTGGGCTCATAAACATAATCCTCATCTTCACTCATGAGCAGTTTTCCGCCTCTGCCCATGCGCTGGACCAGAGGAAGGCCCTCGACATAAGACGACAATGCAACCAAACTTACCAGATCCTCGGCGTTCAATTCGTCCCTGGACCACACATATTGGTCGGCATTCTGCTCGAAGTTCTCCTTCTTCCAATGGAAATTGAACTTAGGCACGAGCTGGCACACCCGCTCCCCTAGTTCATTCATATTTGGGGTATCGTCCTTCAACAACGCCGACCTGCTCGAAAAGACATTGAAGAGGGTCCATTCTGAAATCGGGCGGACTAACATGAACTTTTCCTTAAAGAAATGAACGGACTCCTGATAGGGCTTGAACACCTTCTCGTTCTGCTGTCGAAACAACACCCAGCTCCACTTGACCAACCCACCCGTTTTATCTGAGCCCCTCTGGAGGCAAAATATATGGAAGAATAAGGGAAGGGTAGCACCAATCTCCAAGTATTCGCACACCATTTCGAACTCTTTCATAAACACAATCGCGTTCGGATGGAGTTGAGATGGGGCCAGATGTAGATGATCGAAAACATCCCCTTGAAGATGAAATCCAAGTTCCCTGAACCAGATGTGATACACGGGGATATGATACGCCTCATATATTGAGCATAATCGATGCTCCTCAGCAGGGATAAATACAACCCAATCCTCCGGTTCCTCCTCCTCGGCTACACTCCCTTCCCAGGGATCATACCAATCAATATTATCAAATAGGTCATTCTAGCGAGCAGTAAAATGTGACCCCCTTGAACGGACATCTGGAGCCATCCAAGCGGTCAGATCCTATATATTGCTTTGAACAGCTGAAGACGGACCCCCGACAGATTGAGATCCATCTACCTGCCGAGGATCCTCCCTCAGAATCTAGTCCGAGGTAGTCTCTTCATCAATCACAGAATCTTCATACTCTTGTTCAGAACGAATCGAACATTCGCTACTGTCTCCGCTATCATCCGCCATGACACCTGAAAAGCAGAGGAAGACGATGAGCTCGATATTAACGTCAAATCCATCCTTCCACTACTAATCAAGTGAAAGGGCTCAAACAAACGAGGACCCACTTCCTCGGTCAATAGCCCTCTCTCAAGAACAGACTACCATTCGAAGCGACATCCCTCAGCTCGGGAGAAAAGCGCACGAAAGGACTCTGACGTCGATAAAAATGCCAGAGAACGGTGGAGCAACCGCTCACCACCGCGAAAAACCCAAAAAAGAAAACCCTAACTGCATGCATTTTGTGGATAACCAGGGAATTTCAACCTAAATCCAGCAAAATCATACGAAGGATTAGAAAACATACCGTTTAGAAGGCAATCGAACCGTTGCAACATGAAAATCAAGCATCGGTGCGGCATCGTAAGGCGGTGAAAACTCAAAAGAACATAACTACGGTTCCTCGGAACGATAGTGACGAGTGCGGTTATGCACGAGCAAGGCAGGACGAAGAAAGTTCTCAAATAAAGGAACTTTTCTCCTTTTATAGGCCTCCCCCATGCATGAGCATTCACACGCGCCTAAGAAACCTAGGAGAATCATCATTACCCCCTAGTCCCTAAGCCTGACACGCCTTCAATGCACTCGGCTCGAGGCCGCACATGCGGGAACTCTCCAAATTCTCCAGACCTTTCATCTCCTCTACAATGACCATCGGGTAAAACGACCTTAGCTACACAATTCAAGTCATCACGACCACAGACGCAACGACTTAGGGGGCTACTGTTCTGGACTTCCCGAATGCTCGTCAGGCAGCCTCATCTCCTCAAGACTCGAGTCTCTGATCGAGGTCCCGACTTCTTGAAAGACGACGAACCACGGATCGCCCACGAAGTCCCTTGCCCGACATCCGTCGAGTAGCATCAATGCCTATAACATCTGGAGCTATGCCCGTTATGTCCCTTCTGCCCGACATAACGGCTAGTTACAGGCCTTTCTCCCGAATTGACCTAGTCATCCGAAAGACTATATTTGCAGACCCGCGTATCTCGGCCCAAATATAGCAACCAATGAGAATCCTCCTATGTCTATTATATAAACCCTCATTGAGGGCAAGGTATAATATTCTTACTCTAACAACCCTAATATTCTCTTATCCTCATCTTGATCATTGACTTACTTTAGCATCGAAGTGTCTTGTAGGTACACCATCCCCTCCTCAATGTCAACTTGCTCGAAGGACCATCGTTCACTCCGACCGTCTTCGATTCTGATGACTTGTTCAGATCAATTACATTTTAGTAATTTTAACAATTTTTATATTTGTTGCAGAATAACTAATTTTATTCAAATTATTTTAAATTTCCTCCAAATATTATATTTCCTCACTCCAACCATTTTTATCTATATGAATGAACTATAAATCGTTACTCAATTATATTTATAAAAAAAAGTAAATCTCTTATCATTTAAATAAATATATTACTAATTTTTCAATTTAATTTTCATAAAAAGTTAAACAAATTAAATAAATATCAGTTTGTTAAAGATTCTATTTTATTTTTACTATTGATGCAACATATTAATAAATTCTTATGCAACTCAAAATAGATTGCTTATTTTCCTATTGGAAATATCTAGCAGTTCTAACTAACACCTAATACGCCGACATTGATATATACCAGTGAGGCCATGAGCATTTTCTTTAGCAAAAGCGTTCTTTAACATGTAAATAACATTAATTATAATCAATAGGAATTATTTATAACTTTTAACAAAAAAAAAGGTATTATTTTAATTTATCTCATATAATTTTGAGTTTCATAAACTTAACTAGAGTGGTATTTTAAAAATATATTAAGTGAAAATTACGTATTACTAAATCTTTTTTCGCATTTAAAAATATTAAAGTCGGAGAAAATAAAAATATTGAAGAGAGTATTGATATGTGTTGGCAAAACAATTCTATGATGAAAACTCTCATAAGAATTGAGATCTAGTAATGAATATTATAAAGTGGATTTGACATACGTGTCCTAACGAAAGTTGATTATATTTATTGTTAATATTATTGGCACGACTATATTTAACATGCCGTTTGGTTGAGAAGAAAGAGGGAGGAAAGAAGCACAGGAAAGAGAAAGGAAAGTATTCTTTTTCTATTGTTTAGTTTAACAAAAATTAAGAAGGAAATAAAGTATTAGTGGACCTGGCACCAAAATTCAACCCTCTCTCATATGTGAAGAAAGTGTTCTTGAAAAGGTCATAAGTTTTAGTTAGAATTTTAGTGGATTTCTTAATCCACCATATGGTCTTCTTGTGCACCACGTGAAATTTCATTTTTGCATCTGTGAAATCGGAAATAAATTTTCAGTTAGCACCTTATACTATGCAACTCAGGTTGGATGCAAACCAGAAATTTACTTACGGCATGCTACCAGAAGTATATTTCCAGTATCTGGATGCACTTAATCGCGCCAGAACCTTTCTCATCCCATACCAACAACATTTTCAAAACTCTCTCAAACTATCTCTTTCAATCCTTCTCACCCCTTCTCACCAAAGTCAAATTTTTTCTCAAACAATCAATACAAATCATAAAGCATTGATTAAATACAACAAGTAACAGAATCAATCAAGCAAGAATCCACTCTCAATCAATCAAGTAAGTGATTTACATATTTTTAGAGTTCATGTAAAATCGATTGAAATTAGTGAAATAGGGCTTTAAATGTGTTGTTTTTTGTAGTTTACACCATTATGGAGTCATTATAATACTATTTGTAAATTGTTTTTTACCATCAACAAGTGCATTTTGAGGCATATGGGATTTTGGGGTGGGGTTGTCCGTTGTTCTATTTCACAGAGGAAACCGGAAGTTTATTTCTGGTTTCATGGGATGAACAAAATCAGAAATAAATTTCAGGTATCTGGATGCATAACTTTTTCCCCTTTGTGAGTCATATGCTAATGTTTCGTTCTTGCTTCTACAAGAGTTATGTCTGAGCGAGAGTCACGTTTAAGGCATGATCGGGTTACACAGCATGCTTCTTTGTGGAGAGAGAGGAGTCAGGAGACACGGGCTCCGAGGACTCAAGCCACACAAGCTCTGAGGAATCAGGCCACAGAGGTTCCTTCGACATCTGGACAGGCTATGTCCGAGGCACATTCTGCTCCTTATGATTCTACACCTTATAATTCTTCCTCCCGTAGCAGACAGGAGTCTCCAGTACATTCCTCCCCGCCTCCGTCATATCGTAGACGCACATCCTCACCATTCTCACCATCACGGGTTTTTGAGACGGTATCCACATCTGCTACACAGGCGGGGCCATCTAAGGTGAGACCTGATCCTACACCCCAGTATCTCAAGTACCAGTACTAGGGCCACCCGAGGTACCAGTGTGACCAGAGGCACTAGTGCCAGCAGAGGCATTGGCGGCACCAGCAGCAGAGGCTGCACCAGAGGTCCCTCTGGTCTTTGGAGGGGGCCTTTTGACTTATATGTGCTCGCGCTTTATTCCACCCATGTGGCTAGACATTTATGGGATAGAGAGGTACGAAATTTACATGTTTCATTTATTAATTGTGTTATATTATGAATAATATTATGAATTCTAACAATGCATTTTTCCTTGCAAGATCACGATACACTGAAGGTCATCAACCATGGGAGGAAGATCAACAAGCTAACTCCCCCTCTCGAGCCACGGTTTGATGATCTACTACTGATTATAGGGTTGAGAGACTTAACCCTCTATGGATATAGTATGGTCAACTAGGGGATGACCAACGCCTTTGTATAGAGGTGGCACGAGGAGACGTCTTCGTTTCATCTACCGCACAGAGAGATGATGTCGCTTGTCTTCTTCACCTGCCGATCAGAGGGCAGTTTTAGAATCATGAGAAGTTGGAGAAAGACGAGGCGATTGAGCTGTTGGTTGAGAGGCTGGGGGTTACCTTGGAGGAGGCCCTGGAGGAGATTGATAAGACACGTGGCAGCCACGTGAGATATAGTTGGTTGAAGATTGTTTTTGATCGGGAGGTTACGAGTGCACGAGCGGTTGATGGTGATCCCGAGAAGGTTACCCTTCACAGATGGTATGCCATGAGAGCATACCTCTTGTATCTTGTTGTAACCCAGATCTTTGTGGACACCAGTGCCACCTACAGTGACATCATGTACCTCATATTCTTTGCTTATTTAGAGCAGGTCAATGGGTGGAACTAGGGGGATGCTTGCTTGGTTTACTTGTATACCAAGTTGACGGAGGCGGCTAGGTGGAAGACGAGGCAGATCAGCGATAACATGACTCTTTTGACAGTATAACAAATTTCTCTTAGCTTCCTTTTTTAATTATTTTGATTTTGAAACTAACTGATATAATTTTGATATTTCAGGGATAGATCCTACAGGACTTCCCACAAATTTTAGGATGGTCATATATTGAGGGTTATACCGAGCTGATGCCTCGTGCATGTGCATATGAGCCGCTCAGACTCAACTAAGAGACACTTGTGTATCGGGTTTATCTGGACCGGATGGTGTATGAGGACATCCACTTTAGTGCCTATGTCGATCACCGCGAGACGATAGCTTTTGATAAGGTTTCTCTATTTACAGGTTGGTTAGCATGCGATACTCGGAAGACTGCTGCTTATATGCCCGAGCGAGTGATGCATCAGTTCGAGTATACTCAGAAGATTCCTCGACATCTTGCTTTATTAGCTCCTCTGATAGTGAAAAGGAGGGAGATGGATGAGATTTTTGATGATCTTGAGAGTCATCTCTTCCTTGAGGAGGCCAGGAGTATCGTGGCTCCAAACGACTGGAGTTACGTGTACAGTCACATACTGTAGCTCTTCAGGATTTCCCATACATACCTGATACGGGAGGCTCCGGGAACGACCCAGGCTGGCTCATCAGGAGATCCTCAAGGAGGAGCAGGCGATGAGGGGTCATGCCCAGGACGTGCTGCCTAGGTGCCTCTGTATCATGGAGCTTGCTAGGGATGGCATCAACAGAAGGCTATTTCCTGGAAGATCCGATGTCCGAGGCATTTTAGAGGCTATCATGGAGGAGGCTCAGGGTGCCCTGGTCTACAGGAGGTAGCGGAGGAACACCTCGATGGTGATAGGTCGGCTCCGCCATATGCAGTAATTTATTTTGATTGTATTTTGACTTTATTTTTTTTATTTCATATTGTACCGAATCTGTATTTTGAATAATATTACTATGAAATTTATTTTGGATAACATTTTTGGGCTTTAATTCGATTTAAAAATTGCATGTCCTTTAATCTGAATTACAAATGTAAATTCTAAAGTTATTACTTATAGTTAGTTTTTTCTGCTAACTGTCATGCCCAGAACCAGATTTATATTTCCGGTATGGAACCAGAGATATACTTCCGGTTTCACTAAAAAAATTCAGAAAATAGTGCGAAACAAAAATAAATTTCCGATTTTGTGAAGGGCATTTTGTCATGAATGTTATCATGTCCTTAATACTCAATATGTTCTGTATTATAAGCAAATTTGACTTTTTAGATTCATTAAGACTAGTGTATTTGGTCTATATATAGACCAGATACACTAATTATTCAATGAATCTAAAAAGTGAAATTTGCTTAAAATATGGGACGAAGTGAGTAAAGTGATATCTTTAAAATATAATATATTTTTCTTCATTTATGAGATAGTACATAACTTTTAGCAATGTTTTATTCGTGTGCAACATATTGATCTTGTCCATATCACACAAGACAATGTTATGTTCCTCATTGAAGCTCATATATCTTGTACATATTTAACTAAGTAAACTTTATGGATTTTGAGACACTTTGTCATTTGAGGACAGAATGAAGATAATTGCTCAAATAGGAGTAACTTCTTTTATTAATTATGGTCTAAAGGTTCTGAACAGCTTGGAACACAAACAAAAGAAACATAAATGTTCAGACGATCAAGATATGAAATCTTATGATGTGATTAGGTAAATAAATATACTAGTTCAAAGATTTTGGATTAACATGATGTCGAGGTGGACTCTTTAGAAGGAGTTTTTTAGAAGACATGGATTTAAGAAAAACAAAAAGAATGTTAGAAAAAGGAAAAAAAATAGAAAAAAGGACTTTGACCGTATTTTGTATACTAGGTATGTAGAGCTATTCTGACGTCTCATGTGTGTGTTAGGAGGTAGAGCTGCTTTTCTAGCTCAATGTCTCTTTGGTGGAAATGGATTTTTCTTCTTAGTGCCAAAGGGGAAGATCCCCCAAATTGGTTCCATAATAGTATGGTTAGGAAAATTGGATTTGGTCTTCTCACAAAGTTAGTGTTGAGGATATTCTTCTTAAACTCGAGTTCCCTAGGCTGTTTTCTCTCTCTGATGAGAAGGTCTTCTAAGTCAAAAATGTTGGTTAGTGGGAGGGTCAAACTTGGGTTTGAGATCTTAAATGGAGAAGATCTCTCATTTTTTAGCGTGAGCATGTTTTGATTTTTGATCTTCTTGATTTAGTTAGGAATTTTATCCATTCCTTTCAACTTGATAAGTGGTGTTGGAGTCATTCAAAAGACGGTTCTTATTCGGTTGTGTCTATGTAATCTTTTATTCTCTCTCGTGAGTTCCCTAAATATCACAAGGTTTCAGCAGTGGAGTAAACTTTCTCTAGTATCTGGAGTAGTTAGGTCCTCATCTAAAGTGTTAGTTTTCTCTCAAAAACTCGCGTAGGATATGAGTCATACTAGAGATAACTTACTTAGGAAAGGGGTTGACATTGGTTTAGAGGGTGTCTTGTACCCTTTCTGCTTGAGGTTTTGAGAGTCATCCTCTCATTTGTTTATCAATTGTGAGGTAGTAGTTTCTGCACAATATAAGATTTTCAATTGGTTAGGTTAATGTGTAGCTATACCCATGGATTCTTTGACCCTTTTTTCAAATGTTTTTTTTAGAGTGGTGATTCGTCTAGGATTAAGGGGTGGTTGATTATTTGGCATGACATGGTTTGGTCGATTTGGAAATATATAAATGATATAGTGTTCTCTGTCACGGTTTATAAAATTCAATGAAGTCGTCACTATTATTTATTTATCCTAAGGACGAGGAACTAATAAGAAAACCCCAATTCTACGGATAAGGTGGACATTGTGATCATCCTAACGGCTCGATACTCAATTAAGCGAGGGGAAGATTGTAATACCCTTCTAACCCCACACATATTGTTCGTTTAATTTACGAAATAAATCAAGATAAAATTACCACTCAAGAGTGCCACACTTCATAGAAACATCATAACAACAAATCATGCTCTGTATCATAGGTTACACCATTTTGAAACATACATAAATTTATTTATCATCACATCATTTTAGAAACATCATAGCGAAATTCATTCTCATATAACATAATTAACTTGTAAAAAAAATCATGACATTAGTCTCATCAATATTAAAGTCAAAACTAGAATCAAAATCTCTATGAACATGTCAACATAACATAATAAAAATGTCATAATCGCAAAACAAGGTGTTCCCAACCCGATATTACATATCAGAGCAGGACACCTTCTAAATAACAGAAACTAAATAAAACACTCTAAAGTTATCCTCACAGCTTCTACGAACTACTCCTGGTCACATGCAGGTTACCCATGTGGAGGAAACATTCAAACAGAAAGGGTGAGTAATCATAGTTCATTATAAAAGGCATAAGGGAAAGATTAGTAGTTACAACAACATCATCACATAACATCAAATACTAATCATCAATACTTCATATTCACAGATACACCATAAAATCACGTGTATGTTGAAGCGGTAAAGCGGCAAGCAAACATAAGTATTTTTATAGTTTATATCATATCGTCTCCACATGGATTATTGTTACTAAATTATCGTTCGACAAGTCTCGCGTTTATGAGTTTGGATTTAATGGGTTTAAAGTGTAAGATGCGGGAATTAAATTTATTAACAAAAAAAATTCATTCTACAAAATGGATATAACTCCCGGGATTGAATTTCATACACTCATTAGATACTTAAATTTACTACTCAGTTACAATCAGCATAAACTACTTATCAATACCATCATGTATCACTCACACATAGGTCATCTCTAACACTGAGTGAGATATCAACCATATTACCTGTGCTAGCGATCTCTCAACACAACACAAATAACATATAAGAGTTAAGAGTCGATAATCATGTGAATACTAAGCCTTAATCTATTTCTAGAGTCAAAATTCAATAGATGTTCATCCTAAATCTGAATCTAAGCAGTATATGTCTACAACAACTCAAATTCAAATAAAGTAAGCAAACACCAACATTAATTTGTAAAGAAAACTTCATACAACACCATGAGTAATAAATATACATATAAATAAAGCATACTTACAAACAAAATCCCCAACAAATAATGGTTGAAAAGAGAAGAAAATGAGAAGAAATCAAATCTTTCGCGGTGTCAGTCATGATCAACCAAGCTCCCATCCCTGATCATCCGATTACAAGCCAGAAATGTTAATTTCTAAGATCTAAACTATAAAATAATGAAGGTGTGATGAAGTTGAAAACAAATACCCCAAAACTCCATAACCTATAAATGAATGTTACAAAACAAAATTCAACAAACTACGCTAAGCGGTCTCAGCGCGTAAAGAGGACTGCGCTTATTTTACACATCACACCACCTAAATCTCGCTAAGCGGGCTAATCACGCTTAGCAGACTCAAAAACTACACTTCTGCTAAATTCTCAAAACTGCATAGCGCACCAGATGATGCGCATAGCGGGCTCACCGCGTTAAGCGGGCTCCACTCGACAAATCTTCCCAAAACTGCACCTTTATTCCGAAAACTCACACTTGAAATTGTACCTTATTGCTCAATGCTCCAAATATGCGATAAATACCACAAAAGACATAAAAACTAATCAACCGATACACTATTTACCTGTATACACTATTAAACAATTATGTACACAAAAGTTAGAGTTTTATCATTAAAACTAATAGAACAAAGTCAATAAATGCCGCAAATTACAACACAAAATAACTACGTTTTGACACTTATCAGTGTACATCTATTATCATCAATACATCATGTAATCACATTATTCACAATTACCATCACATAATAGCTCATCAACAAACTCATGCCATATCACATAGAATGTTAATACAAACTCATGCAATGCCACACCATAATAATAATAATAATAATAATAATAATAATAATAATTATTATTATTATTATTATTATTATTATTATTATTATAATAATAATAATAATAATAATAATAATATTAATAATAATAATAATAATAAATAAATAAATAATATAAAATAACAAATGTTTTTGGAAAACAAAACCTTCGTCTGGCTTAGTTAATAAAAAAACAATAATAATAGTAATAAAAAATAAAGAAAAATGACAAAGTAATAAAAAATAAAATAATTATATAAATAGAACCAACCTTATTAAACATCCTACTAATCATTTATAAAAAATAATTTAGCATCATATTAATAAAAATTCAATTCCATTTTCAAATTTATTTCCGGCAAACATTATGCCCTAAAATGAATATTTTAATTAACCCAAAATAATTTAAATAAATATTAAATAATTTTAGTAAAATAAATTATTTTCTATGTTTTAAAATGAGATTAAAATACCCTAAATTTAAAGTGTTGAAAATGAACAAAAAAATATACAAAGAAGATATAATATCAAAATCTAAATCAAATTAGCTTCTCTGATTTTTTTTAGAAACTAACTGATTGGGCTCTACATATGAAAAAAAATACAAGTGGGCAAATTTGGGATATGACATTCTCAGGTAAAATGGTGACAACGAAGAACACGAAAGACATAAATATCATTTTGGTTTGGAAATGATATATTAGTAGGCCTTTGCGGAACTCTTGCGGAAATGATATATCAGTCTGGCTTAAAAACCCTATATGTCATATGAACCAATAGTAACTTGAGTGTCTTCGACCTACTAGCAGAGTTTCATAGTGCTATGTGTAGATGGATATCGTCTTTGTAGGTTTTTGGTTGGAGAGATCTAGCCAGTGATCCCTTGTGGTACTCTAGGTTTTTACCTCTTTCCGGTCTCCGTCTCTTATTTGGGTTTTTGTTGTTTTCTTTGTTGGTGTTTTGGTATGGTTGTTGTTTGGATGTTGTTCTTTTGTTTCACTGTGTGTATTAGTACTCCTTGTGCATGTTTTCATTTTCTTGCATTTATACCCTAGGTCTTTAATTCGTCATTTTCATTTATATATAAAAAAATGATGATAACCTACATTTCCGCTAGCGCGCTCCTAGGAAAGCCAAATTATATTACATGTGCATCAAGCATTTGCCTTGCGTATTTTCTTCGAGAGAGCTAGAACTATCTTCCCTGATAAAATCTTTGACTATAATAATTATATTGGAGTGTAGGATTTTTTCATTTTAATTTTTTCTCTTCAACTCCCGCTTTTACAACACCCTTACTTTTTACTTGCTATCCTATCTTTAATGAACATTATTTTTTACTTGCTCTCCTATCCTTAATATGATTAAGATAATAGTGAACATCGTTTTTTTCCTTTTTTTTTTAATTCTTTTTATAGTGATGTTGTTTGGGATGATGATATTTGAAATCTCAAAAATGAAATTCCAATTTTATTACATGGAAAAAAGTTTGAGCTTGAGTAGAGAATGAAATTCCATTACTACAACATAGTTTCATGTTCTCAGCTGGCATAGTATGAAGTTTCACAAATTTCATGTTTATTTTATACATATACTAGTTAGAGACTCGTGCTCCTATACGGGTGAATTTATTTTAATATTAATGAAATAAATTTTTTTGATATACATCTAAAAAATTCATATTTATTGAAAAAGTATAATGAAAAATTATGAAATCAAAATATTACAACAAATAATATGATTATTCAAAATATAATGGTAAACTTGACAAATGATGTATTTAGATACACATGTAAATTTAATTAAATTACGTAATGTTAAAATAAACTCAATGTATTAAGTAATTTTTTAAAAATAAAACTTGTGACACGGAGAAAGAAAAAAAAACATTTGAAAATAATGATAATAATTTGATAGTGACCCGTAAGATAAAAGGTTAGTTATGTGAATGATATGTAGTATTATTCAATTTCATAAAATATATTTTTAATTTTATTAAATTTAAATAATAGATTAATTAGTATTTAATGAGAAAATACAATGAAAAATTATGAAATCAAAATATTACAACAAATAAAATGATTATACAAAATATAATGGTAAACTGAACAAATAATATATTTAAATACACATGTGAATTTAAATTGAATTGCGTAATGTTAAAATAAACTCAATGTATTAAGTAATTTTAAAAAAACTTGTGACATGGAGAAAGAAAAAAAAATCAACATTTAAAAATAATGATAATAATTTGATAGTGATAGATAGTTGTGTGAATGATATGTAGTATTATTCAATTTCATAAGATATATTTTTAATTTTATTAAAGTTAAATAATATATTAATTAGTATTTTCAATGATAATAAACAAATAGAAAAGATAAAATATGCCTTAAAATGTAAGTTCAAAATGAGATATTTAATTATAAAAGAATTAATTGTAAGAGGAGAGAGAGAGAGAGAGAGAGAGAGAGAGAGAGAGTAGTGTAAGATGAGAAAATAGTTTTTTAATTTGAACCAATGAGAAGTTGACAATTGGTGTATAAAATAAAAAAAGTAGAAAAGTTAAGTGTTATTTTGTTATTTACTAAAATATTCTAAGTGTAGTGTAAAATATTTGTTAGAAAATGGTAGTTTAGGTAGTTTGGTCAATCTTTTAATATATGTTAGATATAATAGTAGAATAGTAGATAGTAGATGAGAGAGAGAGAGAGAGAGAGAGAGAGAGAGAGAGAGAGAGAGAGAGAGAGAGAGAGAGAGAGAGAGAGAGAGAGAGAAATGAATCGAATTTTCAAGTGGGAGATGGGAGAAAAATTCCCGAGCATTTGGGACGGGGACGGGAATACACCCCTGTGCCCGCCTCTATTATTTTAATATAGTTAATTTAATATATATATTTTAGATTAGGTTTTTTAGTCATTTCCTTTATGTTTATTTATAAAAATAAATAAATAAATATTCATGTATTTATTAAGAGAGAGAAATGTAAATATTAGACCCTAAAAAAGTTGAAGCGTTTCATTTTCTTCTGCCAGACATTTAGAGTCTCACACGTTAGACTCCTTTTTTTCTTCTCCAGTCAAATCTCCATTCATCTTCCTCTTCCAATTCCGTCTTCTCTATTTGGTGTGCTTCCATTATTCACAGCTCTTACAATTTCATCAATAAGGTTTGATTTTCATAAATTTGTTCATGTAATTATTTATAGGAAAAAATAGATTATTTCTCTTTGATTCTCATAAATCTTTATATTATTGTTTATAGAAAAAGTAGATTGTTTCTCCTTGATTCTCATAAACCTGTTCATGTAATTGCTTATAGGAAAAGTTGATTATTTTGATTAAATTTAAATTAAATTGTTTAGAAATTTTAGAGTTATCAAATCATTTGCATATTAAAAAAATATAAAATAATCAAAAAATTACTCATTTTTATCTCCTTTTAAATATTTTTGTGTTCATTTTTTATCTATACTATGCATTTGTAATTAAAATAATGTCGTCAGTTTTTCCTTAAAAAATATTAAAATATACTTTTCCTATTTTTTATTAATATATCACACTATAATTTAATTTTCTATATTAAACAAAAAAATATTACTTTTTAAATGAATCAATATATCATGCTATCACGGTATCACCCATAAAAAAAACCAAATATCTTATATTTCTAATTATTAATGAAATAATAACATATAAACAATAATATATCATGCTATCACCCATAAAAAAAAAACTTATATTTCTAATTATAAAACCAAAGCCATTAAGTGAAATAATAACATATAACTTTTTACACGAGTAAATATATCATGTATATAGGTAAATAAATGTATTCTCAATGTATATAATTAATTAATATATGTTATTATTTCTAATTGAAAAGTTACAGTAAATAAGGCATATTTAGAAATATGTGTAATGCATCATATATTTAGAAATATAAGATTTTTCTTATTAATTATTTTTTGTGTGAATTTCATGTATTTACTATTTCATTTATTTATTATTTTTTCATATATTTATTATTTTTGTTCTACTTCCATGTAGCCTTTTAAAATTTGTGTTTGTGTGTGCCAGGTTTTTGGTAAAAGAATGGTTGGTAAAGTTCAATCATCTAATAGTCCTAATGTTGCTTTGGAAGGGAATGAAGTTCCTATAGAAAGTAGTGGAGTTTCACTCACACAGGAAGTTCAATCTACTCCAAATGAAATAAATATAGAAAATCAAGATCCTGAAGCTCCCGTTGAACCCACTACAAGTCCTAACAAAAGGGGATTAAAATCAGTGTGCACCAATATAAGTGTGCACCAAGTGAAGAAGATTGGAAAATGGCAAGAGAAATTTGTGACAAGTTGGAATTATTTTTTAGTGTCACTGAGTTGTTCTCGGGTACTAAGTATCCAACATCAAACATTTATTTTCCCAAAGTTTGTCAAATAAGATTAGCTTTAAGAAAGTGGGAAGATTCTTCTAGTGATACTATACAAAGTATGGCAAGAAGTATGATAGTGAAGTTTGACAAATATTGGAGTTTGATTAATGGGGTGATGGCAATAGGGGCTGTTTTGGATCCTAGATATAAAATAACTTTGTTGAATTACTTCTTCCCACTTATGTATGGGAATAATGCTCCCAAAGAATTGGAAAAGGTAATACAAATGTGTGAAGATTTAGTTGAAGAATATCAACCAAATAATGATATGGTTCCTACAAGTAGTGAAGTTGGTGCATCAACATTGGTAGATGACATTGATGTCACAAGTCAAGATTGGGAGAAGGCTTATTCGAATATGTGATGGAAAATACTTCAACTACAAATGTCAAGTCGAATTTACTTCCTACTTGGAAGATGGTGTCTTGCTTGATAAACAAAAAGGAAAATTTTGACATCTTAGGATGGTGGAAACAAAATGGTTTGAAATTTCCAACTTTGCAAAAGATTGCAAGGGACTTTTAGCAATTCCTATCTCTACCGTTGCTTGAGTCCGCCTTTAGTACTAGTGGTCGTGTTTTAAGTCAACAACGTAGTAGGTTGAAGGAAGACACTTTAGAGGCTTTGATGTGCACTCAAGATTGGATCCGAAAAGATATAAAAGGTAATATATTTTTATCTTTTACAAGATTAATTGAAAAGGATTTTTAAATTTTAATTTAGCTATTTGTTTCTTAGGTTATTCAAAACGTTGACTCAATTCGAATGTGTGGATGAAGATATGGATGATGATGATGATGATGATAATAAGGTAATTTACATATTAGTGTTGATTACCTTTTAGTTTTAAAGTATTTTTTAAGTAAATATAATTATTGATTGTTTACTTTTCAGGAAAAAGAAAGTCATATCTAATTGTGGAATGAGGAAGAAGACCTTGCAAGGAGAAGTTGGAAGAGAGACATGATTGATCATTACTTGTTTGGATATTTTGCTTAATATTTTAGTTTATTTATATGTAACTTTGTTTTAAGTATTTTGATATTTCTACTTTACGTGTGTTATCAATTGAGCAAATAGAGATATGTTGACTTTTGCTTTTAGTTGACTTATTATGAAGTATTTTTAGCTTTTCAAGCATACTCATGATGCTAAATTTTATAATTATCCCTTATTAGTTTTGATGAAGTATAGTTTTTAAGCATAATTATGTTGTTGGATTTTTTAGTTGTTTAGGCATATTGTTACTTTAAAAAGTATTATAGTTCATTTTGTTGAATTTTATAGCATTTTATAGAAATTTATAAAAAATATTATTATTTTGTGTTCCATTAGTATTTTTAATAAAAATAATAAATGTCAAATACTAGTATTTTTTAATAACATAATAAATATGTGAATTCTTTGTGCTTTTTATTTTTATAGAAAATATAAACATTTAAAAAAAATAAAATATTAATGAATAAATGTAGGATCTATGGGGATCCCCGAGATGGGGATAGAAATTCCCGTGCGGAGATCGGGACGGGACGGACGGGAATGAATTTGATGGCGGGGAAAAGATGGGAAGTGTCCCGCCCCCCATACATCCCTAAGAGAGAGAGAGAGAGAGAGAGTAATATAAGATCGGAAAAATAGTTTTTTATATTAGACTATTTTGTTATGGAGGATCTCCAAAAAAATATGAAATATGATATTGGAAGATCTAATAGCTAATTTTTTTATAAGAAGATTAAAATATTAAAAAAATTAATATAAGAGAACCAAAAATATATTTAAGTCTATTAAATAACTAAAAAGAATGAGTATGGTAGCTCACTTGACAATTGCAAACTGATTGAAAATTATTTGTATTTTATTTTTCTTGATATTTTCTTTCAAAATATAAACAAGTTGTTCATATTTATAAATCAACAACTTTAAAATAAATTATAAAAAAAAAACTAAATAACTAAAAGATAGTAACTTTTCAGAGTAAAGGTAAAAACCACATGTTGTCCCGACAAATAAATATCTAGGGTCTTTTATCGATGCAGAAATAGTACCAAGAATCTATTAAAACAACAAAACACAAGTGCTAAGACCTGACAGATAGAAATATCCCAATTTACTGTAAATGTGCTGGCATGATATTTTTTTGTTCATATCTTGTTGTACCGATCCAACAGTTGGAAAATAAAAAACAACGAAAAATAAGAGCCAAATATTTTGAATTAACTTTTAAAGTATGGTCCAAATAACATAGGGACATTTTACAATTTTATAAATTTAAAATAATCGATATGTACAATTTAAAAGTAATTAAAAATCATTGTGTGATATTTTGAAAACATTATGGTCAATTTTAAAATTAGAAAAATACGGAATCTGTTAAGTTTTTAAAATAATAATCAACTTTACATTTATATAATTTATGGAGTATAATTTTAAATTATTAAATTTAATTTTACTATTTAATACACTTTTATAACTTTAATAATTTTTTAAAATTTTTTCCTAACAACAAATTTTATATACAAGTTATTTTTTTTTAAAACATTGTTTATTTTCATTAAAATATTTATCCAAACTATAAATTATATAGGAAATTTCTTCACCCACTTATTGAGTTTCTCTCACACCTTTGAAAGACCAAAAATACTCTTCGTAAGTGCATTTGCGAATTCATTTTATTGGGTGAATTCGTAAGTGCACTTACGAATTTATTTTTCTAGGTGAATTCGTAATTATTTCAGAGTGTTTCGTACGTGCACTTACGAATTCGTCCAATATTTTAAATTTATTCGGATTAAAATACAATTTATCCCAATATACATAAAAGAAAATAAAATATTATGTTTTATTTCATGTGATTTTCATTACATATATACACGATTTCACATACTAAAAAAATAGAAAAATATATGTATTAAAGTCTAACTTATATTTGATCTATAATAATAAAATCTATTAATACAATCGATATTAATATCAAATTTGTCCCATAATAAAAATCATATTAATACTATTGATATCAATTTCTATATGAAAAGATACAATTGATTTTTTGCTTTGATTTACTTGATATGCATTAATTGTATAATATATTTCTAATAATATAATTAAATTGAATTATTATTAATAAAAAATAACTTAAATTTATAATTAAAAATTATTAAAGTAAATTTATAATATAAAATTAAATAATAAGTTTAATAATTAATTTTTTAATTAAATAGTGAAATATAAATGGTATTTTAATCCTAATAAATTTGGGATGTTGGACGAATTCGTAAGTGTAATTACGAAACACCGTAAAATAAGGTGAATTCGTAAGTGCACTTGCGAATTCACCTTATTTTTAGAAAATTTTGATTTATTTCGTAAGTGCACTTGCGAAGTCCACCTCCGAGGTGAATTCGTAGGAATTTTTACCCAAATGACATACTATAAAACATAATATAGCATTATGCCACTTTTTGAAAAAAAAATTCCAAAATACTACGGTTTTGACCCAAGGTAGCACCACTTTGTCCCTCCCTTGGACGACTGGATCCCACCAGACGCCTCCTGTACCGGTTCGTCCCACCCTTGGACGATCGGGTAGTAGGAAATATATTTTTTTTTTTTATTATTTACTGATTATATAATGGTTTTATTTATTTAAAATTGTTTTGATATATATTATTAATTGATAAATATTATTTTAATATAATAAAAAAAAATTTTAAATTTTTTTTTGTCATTATATTATTTATTTGTAACAATATAATAAAATATTTAAATAATAAAATATAACAATAATAATATATTATTTATTTACTGAAAATGCATTACATAGTTCACTTTTTTTTGGTTTTGGTGGTTGAACAACATGTGAGCTAGTGTAGAATTTGGTAGGAAATTTTTGGCGGCTTCCTTTTCCACGCGGTTCTGTTGGAGGAGCATCTTCTTTCAGAGGAGTATTATTGGATGATAAATTTTCCTCCTCTTGCTTTGATGGACCTTCGTCAGTAACGCGTTCAATGTCATCAACACCAAAGTCCGACATACGCATTAGGTGCTCATCAGTTAGATCATAGTAGGAGATGGGTTGAGACACCAGTATGGTTGAAAGTGGAACATTCGGTTCAAAAGGTGGACGATATACATTTTCAAATGATGATGGGTTGAAGGTTGTTTGTTGGAATTGTGATTATGCAAAGTCATAGTTAGGTTGAGAGGACGATGAGGTAACGGTATGTTGTTGAGAGTGAGAGTAAGCATAATCGAAGTTTGGTTGAGGGATTGGAGAGTTCCGGTGGATTGGAAGCTTTGTGTCTTAGATTGGTTGTTGTTGTGGAAATGGATTAAGGGGCTGTTGTGAAGAGGTGACATAGAATGAGTGTTGTTGTGTGGTTTGGGTGTGATGATATGTTTGTTGTTGGAATGATGATGTTTGTGGTTGGAAAGGTGATATTTTTTGTTGGAGAGGTGATGACATTGTTTGGGGAATATTTTGATGCATGTGCGGCATGTTGGCTTGTTGTGTTGCATAGGAGGCAAATTGACGGGGGTCGTTTAAAAATTGTGGTTGAGAAGGAAAGACTAAAGGAGTACTTCTAAACCAATTAATATATTCATTGGTATGGATGACTTCTCCAGTCAAACGGATCCCATTCAAAACCAAATTTCTTCTATTATTTTACTCTTCATTGATGGTACTTCAATGGACACCCCAATTGGTTTGCATGTCGGTATCATGTTGTTCTATCAGACATCTTGGTTAAGAAGGGATATCTTGCTCGAATCCAAACATAAATTTAACCCGATCCGATTGATGCATCTCAACAATGTGAAGACGTATAATCGGAGTCGTCGCACTCGACACACACCTATCAACACGAACAACTTCTAGATATGTAGGGTATGACCTCCATTTAAATTGTTAAAGAAAAAAATTAATTAAGTGTTGTAATACACATCCAATGGACAACCCATTTAATTAAATAGCTATTTTATGGTTATACGACTTACATCAGAAGGAATCATGTCATCAAAAGCATTTTGATATCCAGGTAAAAAATTACGGGGATTTGTTTCGTACTCCTTGCCTCTTTGAGAGAACCTTGCATTTTCAAAACAAACACATGTGATAAATTATACATATGCATATAGAATTTTGTGTATTAAACTATGAAAATATAATTTAAAGTTATCTAGTGGCGTATGGATATTCGGGTACTTGGTAACTCATAGGAGCAGCCAACGGTATATGCCAAAATGCCCAAATATTCATGAGGAGTACGCAACCACCAATACTTTTGACTCCTTTATAGGACGCTTTGCACACACACACCTATACAAGTTAGCCAAACATGGGGAGCCCCAACTATAATTATTGCATGTTTCTAAATTCCCAACAAACTGTATCCAACAACAATGCATCAAATTTTGACTCTTGTTAGGAAATAAAAAACAAGAAATAAGAAGATGTAGATTTTTGCATGGAGGATGTTTTCCTCTTCGGTAGGTGCTTCCCTATTTTTGAGGTAGGCTAACACCTCTTGTAACCATGTTATTTTTATAGCATTTTTTACTCTATCTTCAACCGCCGGTTCTACACCCAAGTGTTCCATGTATACACTTATACCTAGTTGGGTTGGACCATTAATAGCTTGACCATCAATACAAAGACCAAATAACATACGTACATCTTCCAAAGTGACGGTAGATTCACTAGTTAGAAAATAAAACGTATGTGTTTCCGGTCTCCATCGTTCTAAAAGAGCAACAACAAGCTTTGAATCCACTTTGGTTGCGTGAATTTTCACAAACTCGCCAAATCCTGCCTGATTCAAATATGGAATGATGACTGAACTAGGTGCCTCAAGACAATGTGACTAGAGTCTAAACCTAGTGTGACATTGGCCCTGTTGAAAAAAAGTGTTAATTTATATATGGTATATATAAATTAAAATCTCAATGATTATTTAAAAAACTTACGTATCCGGCGAAGTTAGCGGGTGTACCACAATGTTTATCTCCCATCCATAACCATTGTCCCATTGAAATTGTTAACAAAATAATTGAACTTGAAAAAAGAAGTGTATGGGAATGATAAAGAAGAACAATTGTTGTGTGGTAAACTATACTAATGAGAGCCTTTATATAGGCACAAATTATTATCGACCATATAAAAGAATGCATATATCGACTGTGTAGTAACATGCACCATTGTAATGTAAATGCACCAAAATAATGTAAATGCATTCTGAACCCGATTGGACATTGCATAGGCAGAGGGGATTGGACAATGCATAGCCAACCAAACACTATCACCTCAATACTACTTCTAAAATGGCTCAGAGAAATATTATTGTAACTACACATTACAACGGTACCATTTTTAATGATGTTAATATCGGATTCTCATTTGCCAATACAATAATTAAGCGGTTCAAGATCCACGTTAACTCAGATTTGCTTCATTTGAAAGAGCGGATAGAACAAAAAATACAACTGTCGGTACTAGAAATTATTTATCGACTTTTTTTATTTAACGGAGACGATGGAGGCGTTTTTTACGTAATGAAACATCTAGAAGACAACGACGGCGTCAAAGTGATGTTTGACTGTCACACTGCTTTTGCTCAACTTGAGTCTATTGAGCTTTATGTTCATGTCATTCCTGTGGAGGCAAACCAAATGCAAGAGTCCCAGTCACACCAATATGGATTAATTCAACCTACTGATGAGGAACTTACACAAAACAACGAACCATTCATACAAAATGAGGAGGTTGGTGAATACAGTGGCGATGAACTCGGTGAGATCCAATATGAATATCTATTTGGAGATGATGATGATGATAACTAGGTCATTCCTTCCCATACTCCAGACGTGCCACCCATGAACTTGTACAGTCCACTTGTTCATATGATAAACGTATGTTTGAAGGCACAACCAATTTCTATTTTTAGCAACTTGATTCCCAGTCACATGGGTGATAACTTAGAGGTTGGAATGGAGTTTGAAAACAAGGAAACGTGCATGGTTGCTATGCAACACTGGTATTTAATCAATTGTCTTGACTATTGGGCATACAAATCTGATAATACAAGGTATATAATAAAGTGTAAAAACAAAGCATGTCCATTTCAAATGCAGAGCTTCGTTCCGTAAGAAGAACGCAAAATGGGTGATTGGTAAGCTACGTGGTCCACACACTTGTGCAACGCGTTCCATGGGTTAGGACCACATACAACTTACTTCAGATCTTGTAAGTCAAAGCATTAGGGAACTTGTTAATAGTGACGCTTCACTTAAAGTCAAGGTAATCATCGGTCATGTTATTAAAAAATTCGGGTATATAATATCATATAGGAAAGTGTGGATTCCTAAGGTAAAGGCCATAGAATCAATGTATGGAAATTGGGAGACCTCTTACAACGATCTTCCACAATGGTTGTTGATTATGAAAACGTACCTCCCAGGTACCGTTATAGATTTGCAAATACTACCTGCGATTTCAAATGAAGGAACACAGTTGGGTGATAGGAGGATATTCCATAGGCTCTTTTGGGCATTTCAACCATGTATCAGAGGTTTTCTTATTGCAAGCCTATTGTGCAGGTTGATGAAACATGGTTGTATGGGATTATAAAGGCACCTTGTTGATGGCTGGCGCACAAGATGGGAATGGTACATGGTTGAAACCTAAAGGAAAAATTCTATTTCATGATGGCCGAAAGAATAAACCGGCGCGATGGTCAACCATTAGGTACTTTCTATGTTGATCTTAGGAAGCGAGTACATGATTTTGGAAAATTTCAAGCATTTCACTTGCCCTGATCCCATGCTATCGCAGCATGTGCTAGTATACGGCAAGACTACACCATTTACATACCAGAGGTGTTCACAATTCTTAATGTTTTTAAAGTCTACCTGGAAAGCTTCTTTGGACTACCACATGAGGAAAATTGGCCACAGTATAGAGGAGTTACACTCTGCCATGACGATAATATGCGAAGGAAAAAGAAAGGTTGCCCAAATGGTACTCTCATTATAACTGAAATGGATGAATGTGAAAAACAAAAGATGTTGTGTGAGATCTGTCGTGAAGTAGGTCATATACGTAGCAAATGTCCGAATGTAGTTGGCCCGTCTAATAGGCCTTAGTGTTTTCATAAATATTTTAGTAATGTAATATCATGTCTTTATAATGGTTCCTTTCATTTCAAATTTAACAGACAACCCACTTGGGGTAGAACAACAACAACAAACAACCACAACAACAAACAACAGCAACCTAAGAACAAAATACAATCTGAAAATTACAACACGATAAACTGATAAAACGACCAAGAACACAACAGATCTACGCGATTATAACCATCAACACAATCGAATCCTCCGATGTTAGCATCATCATAAGGACACAGGCGTCATTATGCACAAGTCTGAAAGACGGAGTTTCTCCATTTGGGCCGGTCACCATAACTTTCCTCTCAATTTTAACGATCTTCTCACCATTAGTAATCTCTCCGTCTAACCAACGATTCAATTCCCTCTTCAAATGCTCTAACGTCTGCGTGTTCCAGAGCAGCATCTTCATCGAAGACTTTATTGGTGAATAAACACATAAGCATCTCTTTTCATGAACAAAAAAGTTGGAAGTGGTTCCTCCGACCCTGATGAGGGACGCCTTTGTCTCAAGAATTCAGACATACTTCAGAGCGAGATAACTATTTTGGTGTGAGAAACAAATGAACACATCGACCTATTTATAACAAATGAAAAATATAAAATATTATTCTGCTCGCCCATTGGATGGACAAACCCGACACACGTTTTTCAATGTGTGGCATTTTGGTAAAAAAATTACAAATTGTGTCGAAATAATAATATAATAAATAAAATATTTTTTGTAAAAAAAATTATTTGAAATATTTCTTATATTAATATAATATTAATTAAATAATTTTTAAAATGTTTTTAATTATATTTTAACATTTTAAATATTTTTTAATTTTTATATATTAATTAAAAACTATTATATAATCAGTAAATAATAAAAAAATGAAAAAAAAATATTTCCTAGTACCCGGTCGTCCAAGGGTGGGACGAGCCGGTACAGGAGGCGTGTGGTGGGGCCCGGTCGTCCAAGGGAGGGACGAACCGGTGCTACTTTGTGTCAAAATCATGACATTTTGAATTTTTTTTTTCAAAAGGTGGCATAATGGTATATTATGTTTTATAGTATGACATTTGGATAAAAATTTTGAATTTGTAAGTACAATTACGAAATCTGAAAATATTTTTAGATTTTTAGTATTGATGGGAAGAAACTCATTAGGTGTATGAAGAAATTTCATATATATATATATATATATATATATATATATATATATATATATATATATATATATATATATATATATATATATATATATATATATATATATATATGTGAATTTTGTCTTTTGAACCAAATTGTATCTATAAGCAAGAGCTAGAAGTCGATTTCTAAACATTTATTAAAAAATTTAAAATCTTTAATCAATTAAATTAATTTATTGTTGATTATTACTTTTATTTTTCTTCTATTTTAATTGTTCCAGCTGTCCTAACTAACACACCGACATTGATATACGTGAGCATTTTCTTTATGAAAAGCATTCTTTAGCATCTCCATAACATTAATAGTAATCAATAAAATTCATCTATTAGTTTTAAAGGGGCGTCTACCATTGTTAGGTCAATTTATTTCTTATATTTTATTTTCTCTTAATATTTATTTTCAAAATTAATATTACATGAGAATTATTATATATAAATATTATTTATTATATGAATATTATTTTAAATTTATACTATTTATTCTAAAATAAATACGTTAATATCAGATAAATATACATTCTAAAAATTAAAATGTTATTTTACATAATATATTAAAAATTAAATAATTATAAATATTTTAATACTTTTATTTGTCTTAATAATTATTCAATTTTTTAATTTCAATTTAATTATGATATACTATATAAAATAACTTTTTAATTTTTATAATATATACTATCTAATATTTGTATATTTAATTTGAAATAAATAGTACACATGTAAAATAATATTCATGTAATAAATAATAAATAGTCCTCACGTATAATAATTCTCATGTAATACCAATTATAGAAATAAATGTAAATTATGTATTATATACGGATGAGGAGAAAAAATGTAAAAAACAAATCAATCTAGTGGTAGGTGCCTCTTATCCATACAAATAGGGTTATGTGTTCAATACTCTATGGCCATAAAAAACTTTAATTTTTAACTTTCAATTTCTTCGTGCATTAAAATAATTATTAAAAAAATACCACATAGAATTAAAAACAAAAATGTAAAAAATTGTCATAACAAAAAATATTAAATAAATAAATAAATGTCATGTAGCGAGTTATAATCAGTCCATTTGTCATTTTTGGAAGACTGACCTGAGATTTTTGACTCGGTACCCGCTCCACTTAATCCGCTTAAAAAACAGGTCGAGACGGGACATGATGGATTTTCCCTGCGGACTTTGTTAAAACTTTTTATTTTTTACTTCGAATTAAAACAACTTAAACTATAAAAATAACACTCTTCTCTTAAAATTATGTTGATTAAGTTGTATTTTAAATTATTATATACACAAATTGAATTATAAGCTGAACGTTTTTTTTTTTTAAATTTATCTCCTACAATTTTGAGGAAAAAAATTGTTTTTTAGAAAGTAGTATTATCTTTTGGATTAAATATGTTTTTGGTCCCTATAAATATCTCACTTTTCATTTTTAGTCCATATTAAAAAAAAATATTTTTTAATCCATACAAAATTATTATACAGGTAATTTTAGTCCTCATGTTAAAACAATGTGTATTTTTAAATGATTAATTTGCACACATCTTTAGAACGTTATAAAAAAAATAAACTCAAAATTTGATTTCTAAGTCGATGTTGCCATTACTTTTATCATTATTTTTTTAAATTTAAAAAACCCATATTTAATTCTTCTCATTTTTAAAAATTATAAAATTTGATAAATAAATATTTTATAGTATTCTAAATATGCATGAAAAAAATTATTCAAAAATTTATAAATTTAAAGATAATTAAACTGTTTTCAAAATTTTAGAAAATAACAAGGAATAAAACTATATGCATAAAATGTTTTTCATTTAGAAAGTAGTATTATCTTTTTAAAGTCAACTATCTAATAAGATTAGAAGATGCCTAAGCTCATCCTACTTTACCCTATCAATTAAATTTAATTTACACTAAACATGCCCTTTTATGTAATTTACTAATTCAAAATAAACTGACCAATCAAATACAATCTTTTAGACATGTGGAAAATATTTTTCATTTAGAAAGTAGTATTATCTTTTTAAAGTCAACTATCTAACTAAGATTGGAATATGTCCGAGCTCATCCTACTTTACCCTTTCAATTAAATTTATTTTACACTAAACATGCCCTTTTATGTAATTTACTAATTCAAAATAAATTGGCCAATCAAATACAACCTTTTAGACATATGACAAATATTTTTTTATTTTTCATTCAATGTTGCTACCTGAGACTTTTTCCCTCTCTTAGTTCAAACCCTTCTCCTGCAGATATATCATTATTTCTTTCTCTCTCTCTTTTTTTTCCAGACCAAAGCTCATCCTTTTCGCTCGCCACTTTTTTCAAGAGCTGACATAATAGATCCAACATCTTTCTTCAATTTCTTCTACTAATTATTCTCAAATCATAACAATAAAATGCACTAATGTTAACACTACAACAAATAATGCATTTTATGATGGAGTTTTCAAGTCATCCAGAAAAACAATGAGATATTAAGCTTAGGCGTGCCATGCATTATATTTTTTTAATGGGAACCTACCTCAATTTTTAAAAAATCCGACGGGTAAAATTATTCTAGACGCGCTTCGAATCCTAACTTTAGTAGCTTATGTTTTTTTTATATTATAATTGTAAGTTAAATTAATTAATCCTTCGATGTTTTGATATAACAGAGGGGTCTACTAATCAAATTACACTATAAAAAAATAAAGTAATCCATACTTATTTGTAGTCGTCCCAAACTCAAAATTGCATCATTCTTTGAGATGAATTGAAAGACATAAAAAACCTTCAATGTTCTTATAGAACAAAACATTTTTTACGCCCTTGCAAGATATCTCACATCATGGTGTTGATGTTGTTTTTGGTGTTGATGTTGTTGTTGGTGTTGATGTTGTTTTTGGTGTTGTTGTTGTATTTTCGCTCATTTGATAGATTGCAAGTACGGAAAACTTATTCTCCTTTCTCTTTTCAAAAGTTACGCAAAAAGGGGAATTTAACTAATTAGATGATGAATATTAGCGAAGATATTCATTCAAAGGGGCAAATATTTGTTTTTAGACTATTTATTTTAATATTTTGTGTAAACAATGTACGTCAAAAAAAAATATTTCACCTTGTTTTTTTAAAAGATCGAGGTGATAGATAAAATCAGAATATAATATACCTCAAACTTAAGGTAAATCTGAGGGGTAAATTAATCAGTTTTCACCATAAATACCTTAGTTTATCAATTTTTACCCTAATTCTAACTGATATGTAGCCGCACCAGATACATAAAATATTTACTATTGTCAATTGCCATGAAAAATTTTGATCTAAAAATGATTAAGAATAGATCTTAAATTTTTGACGATATTTGTCACCGCCCTTAATTAAATCTTTCTCATCAATTTCATGACTATCAACGCTCAAGACACTATCATTAGTGATTCGCGTGAAACCTAAGTTAAATTCCATTATAAAAGCATTATGAGTATACAAAATTGATAATAAAACTTCATGAAACACTTGAAACTATCCTCCACATTAAGATATGCAAGAGTCTTTTTTATGTAATGTTCTCTATGATGGATTGTAAGAGCAGAAAATTATTTGCCTTTAAGGTTTGTGTACTTAAATATTTATTTATCTAACCCTTTATTAATCTAAGCCTTTATTTATCTAACCACTTTTTTGTTAATATCAGAATCAAATGCAAGGAAAAGAAACTGAGAATATATATTTTCTCAGCATTTGATCTTCCTAGGATATCAAGGATTTGAAGATCCAATATATGATCTTCAAAGACAACTTCAATTTTGTATTGATATTATGTGTAAATAATGTAACCAGTTTAATATTCTGGGTAAATATTATTTTTGTAAATAAATTATTTTATTAATTTTCTTTATAAACAATGTAATAATTTACCCCTCAGTTTTATTGATAAACTAAAATACATGAGGCACTATTATTTTAAATAATAAAAACACAGACGGTGTGGATGGAACCTATGTGCTATTAAAATATCTCTCGGTGATTTATACACTGAGGTGATATCTTTACTTTTCATGATTACCTTATTTAACTCGCTTCAGATGTCGAGGTAAAACACATTTCTCGTCCGATATTAGATGCGTTATTTGTAGCAGTGTAATTTCAGGTATTGCATCAATTTCTACGGAGAACAAAGTGAGATAAAATAGTGTGATTGATGCCAAAGAAAAGGTAAAAGTAGTATTGGTGTTGCACTCCAAAATTTACCCTCTTGATTTAGGCTTATGTTTCATCATAAACATCATATTGCATTGCACTCATACATTGTGATAGGATCAAATTTTTTTGGTTCCCAAGTTCCTCTGCAGGCTATGGAGTTGATTGTATTGTCAATCAGTGCAAGGAGGGTCCCATGCCCTCAATATTTTGATCATCCATGATACAAGATTTCTTATACTTCAAGGTACCTTATTTGCCTCTTTGGTTTGTTAGAGGATTTAAGATTTCCAAGGTTTAAGTAAAATCATTGATCTCCTATGCATCTCTTGAGATTAGAGTTTTGGCCATATGAAGTGCTTGGTGCTTGTACATGCCATTTATTGGAAGTATTATCTTCCTATCATCATATGAAACATCATTGTGCAAGAAACTTCTCAACATGTTCAGAGAAATTAGGGTTTTGAGACTGGATCGTCACCAATTGACACAAAGGACCAAAACTGGGGTTTTGGATCTAATAAGAAAATCTCTAAATTTTTGGAAAAGACTTGATTCCATGATTCTATAATATCTATGAGCACCTACGATTTAAGGATTTATCACCATTTTTGATTGAGAGTGGTTCAATTAATCTATTGGAGTTAAAACAGTTGTTTCGACTCAAGTCAACAAAAAGTCAACTGTTGATCAAGTGAACTTTTGGTCAGTCAAAAGACCTAAATCCATATTTTTATGATTGAGTGATCATTTATGGAAGAAAGTGAGGAGAAATGATGAATTCAAAGATGACTTGGCAAAAAGTTACTTTTGTAACTTAGGAAATTTTAAGGTTCATACACAAAACTTTGAAAAATCACAACTCACTCTTTTGGATCTATTTTTGAGCAAGCTTTGCATTCTTGGTAAGAGAAAAATAAGATCTAAAACTTTGCTTTTGGATTCAAGTTCAAAAGAGGAAAGGAGAAAAATTAATGCAAATGAAGATTATAGGTCATTTTGTTGAGTTATGGGTCATTTCATAAAAATTCGAATTTTCATGGCCAATTTTGGGGACCTTAATGGATTCAAATGCAAACACTTAAAAAATTAAAGTTGTAGAAAATCTCAAGACCTTTCCAAAAATTGAGAGAGTTATGCCTTTTTCGTTGGGGCAGCATTGTAGTGAATTTTGCCAAAGACATATTTTACAAATTCTCAAATTCTTCAAATATGGCCAATCTTTTGGACTCCAATTAGGCCCATAAGCTATTTGGGTCGTGAATAAGAGAATTATACTTTCCTTTTACACCCATGCATGCATGTGAATTAATTTTGTACAAAAACTTCATTTTTTTAAACCCAAAAGAGCCATTTCCTTATTTCTCTCTCCACACTCCACTAACTTGTACCATCTTTTGAGCACATACTACTGCATATATGAGCTGTACAAAACGATCAAAAGGCCTCTCCATCTCTTCACAAAATGCAGCCTTGGTCACCAAGCCATATTTTGGCCATTTCTTCCAAAAACACCCTCCAACGTCTCTTAGCTTGTAATGACCACTCTACCCGCATTCTTGGGGGCTATATAAGCATACCCTTGCCTCCTTTAAGTCACACATTCGTAGATTTGAGCAAACTCACCAAAAACCCTAATTTTGCAATTTCTCTCAAATTCTTGAAGCAAGCATTTTTCTGAGTTTTCTCTAACACAAAGCTCTTTATTTGAGCTCAAAGAGGAAGATCAAGGAGCAATATCTAAGTTTCTATTTTATTTGGAAGCACAAGAGGGCAGTGGACTCTTTCTCCACTAGGTAACTTCATGAAACCCTTGATCTTTGCATGTTGAATCCAAAAACTGCTTGATATGTGTTCTCTTGTTATTACTGGACCATACCATTATGAGCTATGTGCATATATATTGGTTGTGTGCGGTTTTGTTCAAATATGAAAATATGTGAAAAAAGTGAATTTTTGGGTTTTTTGGGTCCAGATTACTCTCTCAAATCTCAATTTTTTAAAGACTTTCTTTAGTCCAACGTGTAGATCTCTTTGAGATGTACAAGTTTGATTTTTACACTTTTTTATTTCGTTGAAAATTGAGAGAGAAATTTTGGTTAGAAGTTTGCTTGCAAATCTGAAAAAAAAATGTGATTTATGATTTTTTACTCAACTTCTAGTCCAAATATCACACTCATATCTCAACCATTTCAGAAGCTTATTGAATTAAAGTTGTAGATCTTTCAGAGATCTACAACTTTGATGTTTAAACTTTTCAATTTCGTCAAGAAACGAGAGAGATAACTGGATAGGAAGGGAGCTGAAAAATCACGTTTTTTACACAATTTTGCATGTGTTTTGTTAAATTTCGTGGCACATTTCCCTAGGCCAGACTTGTCTTTTCCCTATTTCGTCTTATTCATCTAATCATTAGGAATGGTTTGCTATTGGTCCAAGTTGTGGTTGAGTCTCACGCGTGGACCTCCCTTTTGACCCATTATTTATTTGTTTTTTGTTATTTTTTTATTTCATAACTTAATTTCATTTATTTCTTTTAATTATTAAAAATATTTTTGTTTATTCAAAAAATACAAAAAAAAAATGTAGACTGAAAGATAATCGAGTCTTCTATTTAATTATGATTTTTATTTTATTTTTAGCATTTACTTTCTATTTTTCATATCTTTCTTAGTCTAAAGTGTTTTTAATTGTTTTATCTTACATAGTTTTTGATATAAAATTAATTCTGATTTATTTAGGATTCATACAAAATCATAAAAAATATTTTTATATTCCTCTGTGTTTTCTTGAATTTTAGATAGTCTTCGTACTCATTTATTTTATGTTTTGATTGATTTTCTAAATTTAAGAAATGATTAAATGGATTTTTGAGGTTTTATTGCTTCTTTTAAAATTTTAATATAGTTCACTCATTTTCATTGGTCTAAAAATTCCACAAAAATAGTTTTTAGCTGATTTAAGATGTTGGGTTATTGTTTCTAATTTTTTGTGGATTTTTGATTCTGATTTTTGTATTTTACACAAATTTTTCTTATTTATTGGTCATATAAACCTAGTTTTGAGCTAGTATTGATCTTTTAATTTAATTTTGATCCTTCCATGGACTTTTAAGATGAGCAAGGATATGTTTCTGACTCGTAAGAGACTTGAGCTCATTAATTCATTTTTGTTTGTACTTTATATCTTATTTTTCTATTTTTACTGGAATTTTAAAGTGAACATGTCCCTTTGGCCTAGTGTAATTGAGTCAAGCTTCATTTTGAAACTTATGGACATAATTTAAGGCCAATTTTTGGGTATGTGATGATCATTTGAATGTTCTACTGATATGTCAACATGTTTTCATTTTTTGGAAATTATATGTTGATTATTTGGTTTTTACCTTGAGCATAAAGTTTGTATAGTTTACAAAATCCTAATTTGTTGATGTTTTTTTATCTTTGAATCATGTTCATGTACACTTTTTTGGTTTTAATTAATTCTTTGAGGTTTATTGGAATGCGTTTACGCAATCTTTTGAGAATCAATTTCTCTTTTCTTTTCATCCTCATTTCTGATTTAGGGATTTGAGTTCATCTATGAACAATTCACTTCCCCTAAACATAATTTCTTCTTCAATGTTGTTTGATGATTGCTCATGATCATGGTTTAGGAGGTAGCTTTTGTGCACCACTTTGAATGCCTCGTGTGAAGCTATTTTATTTCGAATCTATTATGATTTTGACCTTTTGAGGTTGGTTTGCTATTATGTTATGCTCCCTTGACCTTTGGATGATATACCATTGTTTATTCAACATGGTGACAAGGTAAGAGCAATGATCTACTAGTTTTGACCTAGTTGGTGTTTATATTTACTTGAGGACTTTCATGTCCGCTTATTCTTGCATTTGAATCTTGTTTCTATGCCTCTATTTCATCTTATTTCTCATGCTTCTTAGAACCCTAGGGTGGCATCTCATTGTCATCTCTATTTGGTATCATTTGAGAAGCTAGATTGACACTTTGTGGGCGCTTTGAGCCTCAATATTTAGTGTTTGCTCATGAGATTTTATGCTTTGTCTCTTTATGGTTACTCAATGTTCACTACTATACATAACATTTGAGAACCCTAATTTTGATCTTTCATGATCACCTTTGCTTTTATGCATTAGAGACTACACTTTTATATGTTGTCATGACACTTTAACTTGTTAATTTGATAACATTGACTAAAGTTTATTGTAAGTTCATAATAGATACTTATAATAGGGATATGTGTGATACGGTGAACTGACTTTGTAGGATTTTTGTATCCAAATGTGCGGATAGCAAGAGTCGCCACCGACTTTTATTTTTATCCAATTAAGGGAAGGTAAAAGTAACAGAAAAAGACCTTCGTTAGATTCTGAGTTCGGGAGAATGGTTATGAAAAGGGAAGGTATTAGCACCCCTTTCCATCCGTAGTTATCTACGGGCTCTTAGTTGCTCTAGATCACTTTTTAAAATTGCTTTCTGTGTGTTTGACAAAAATGTTTTGAAAAGGCATTTCGCTTTGACTTTGTAATGACTCATGTAGGAGTGTATACAAAGTGTTCGGAAATGTTTCGTTTTTGAAAAAGAATTTGAACTTTGAAAAAGAGCGTGTGGTGTGAAAAGCATTTGGTAGAGCGAGCAACTAAAAGACTTATTTACCCACTCAGAATTGGTCGTTTTTGTACTTCTACGTTCCTTTAGAATAGCGCTAGCCGTACCATTAGTTAGTAGGTAGCTCCATTCGTTGGATGTAGACAGGACATTCGAAGGGACATCGGATGGTCATAGAAGGCAACTTGTAGGAAGTATCCTAGCACATTCGAAGGGACTATCATCATTTTTCGTAGGCGACAATCGAGGGTCAAGATCATATATTCGGAGGCGACATCGTGGGTCTTATGATCTTTGTATCGAAGGGACTATGATGATTTGTTTGGAAGGCAACGGTGCTAGAATACCTCTACGTTCGAGGGACATGACCATTTGAATTCGTAAAGGCAACGAGAGAGAATTACCCTAAGGGGTGCATGTGTGAAAGAGTGTGTTAATTTCAGATATATTATCTTGAAGTTAAGAGTGAGCTATGTCCAATTTTATCTTGCCATACACGCCTAATTACTAGCAGTTTATAGGGTACAAAAAGTAAATTGCGGAAATTAAAGTGCGGAAAGGTAAATGTCCTACGCTATTACATGGCTTTGGGGCAGATACATAATGAGAGTGCGGAAAATAAAGTCCTAATTAAAAACTATTACAACCCATATACAGTTACATTATTGGAAAATAATATGATAAAATGATAAAGAGAAAAATCGTCTGAATCGGATCAACCTGTACAAAAAGAAGAAATCGGAAAATGCAATATGAATCGAACAAGAGAAAAAATGCTAGACAAATGCAAATTTTAATATGGGAAAATTAATACATTCTGGAAATAAGATAAATAAGTTAAAATAATTTTTTGGGATTTTTTAGATGCAATTTAATAATTTAAAATGAATTTACAATGATTTAAATTCTAAATTATAAATAAAAATAAATATGCATGCAAAAAGGTATTTTTTAATTTATTAAATTAAATAAAGATTTTCAGAATATAAATGTGAAAATAAAATATTTTTTGGTAATTTTTTGATGCTTAAATAAAATATGAAAGGAAATTAAAATATAATGCAAAAATATTAGAAATTAGAAAATATGAAAATATGCAGTTTGTGAAAAAAGAAAACAAAACCAGCCCTGATAGGAATCGAACTCATGACCCTTGAGGGTATCTGGCAACATGGAACGACTTAACCACCACGCCATGTGTCATCTGGTGTTATGGAATGGAAACGTGGGATCAAGAGTGCACACGCGTCGCCGTTTGGATGAGTCAAAGCACAATCAGCATGGTGGGGTCCCGTGGAAAGAGAGCCAATCGGATTGCCCGAAATGCCACGCACACTCGCCGGTCCAGTGGAGTCAACGTCACTTCTCCGACAACGAAATTGAAACAAGAAAAAATACGAACGATAAATGGGAAAGGAGGACCCTACCCCCCTAAATCGACCCCCCTGAGTCCAATAGTGATATCGGTTTGACTTAAAATGGTCAGATCGTTCAGTTCGAAGAGAGCAAAAGCGCCTAACAATGGCAATCTCCGATTATGGCGTTAAACCTCTCATGTGATACGCAATCATGTCCTAATAAGTGTCCTGAACTCAAACAAACATAGAGAAAACATTAACAATGCATGAATTTATGATATCGAATTTGAGGAAAATCCAAACCGTGAGAGTGGATGTGGTGATCCGGCGACTGGCTTCGAGCGATGGATGCTTATGACTCGGAACCTCCTGAGCAAGTTTGGATGGATGGCTTTGGCTGAAACTTGCTGGAAATAAGGATTCGATTTTTCAAGATTCTTGAAAATTTTTGCAAGAGTTTGGGTGGCTTTTAGGGTTAGGGTTTCCTCTGGCTGCTTGTACACAATGCTGAGCATTTATAGAGGAAGTTTGGATGGCAAAAGAGTGGAAAAAAGATTGCTCCATCAATGTGCAAATATTTTCTTTGAAAATAAAATCAAATATTGAAGAAAATATGATTTTCTCATCAATGCCATGGCTTGCACGAATTTGGTAAGTGTATTGGGCTTTCTTGAACATTAAGAAAGATATAAATCCAACTTAATTGAAAAAATAACCTAATTTTCATATTTTACATAATTTATTTTTGAATTAAATGTTATAAAATTCAAATATAAATCACAAAAATAGAAAATCACCAATGCCAAATATTTATGGGTCAAGAATATTGTCATGAACAAGTTTGGATCAAAAGATTATAGGCCCATTTGGAAAATTTTGCATTTTGACCAAAATGTCCTTTTGTGCAATTGTCCAAAATTGCCCAACTTCTGAATGGTGTATCTTGCTCAATTTTCCACATTTTTGAGTGTTCTTGGACTTTTTGGAAAACTCTAAGAGTCCTCTAAACAATGTCTTTGGTTTCATCTCAATTGGAGTTACCATGCTCAATATATCTTCAAATAAAAAAGTTGACTTTTTGTTGACTTTGAAAATGACTGTAATGTTTTGAGCTATACCTCTCAAATGAAGCATTTTTGGACATTCTTGTGAGACATGAAGTTGTAGAGAATTGAATTTCCTTCAAAACAAGAGGTGGTGGAAAATTTTCGAGAAAGTATGAGAAAGTTATGATCACCAAAGTTCATTGACTTTTCACCTAAAACCCTAATTTAGAAAGTTTGACTTTTGAGCAAATCTTGAGTTTTCTTGATGAATCATGATCAACCCTTGATCAAATGATGAATGTAACTTCAAAATGAGGATGTTGACCAAAAATTATGAAGTTTGATGTATGTTGACCACAGTTGACTTTTGTCCAATACAACTGATTTTCAACCATCTGAGCAATTGCCTGAGGAAACTTGACTTGTGAGGCTTGAAACTTGACATGGAGAATCTTTGAAGCATATGAGGAGGCATGAAGGCCATTGGAGATGTTGGAAGTTCATCTTGACGTGAGAGATACCAAACCCTAGTTTGGGTTGATTGTCTAGGAGAGAGTTTGTCTGATCAACTCTTGAGGAATCCTTGAGCATAGATGTATGAAATCTCTTGAGTAGATGGAGGGAAAATTTTGGGGTATGACAGCTGCCCCTGTTCAATCTTCTTGTACTGGAGGGTTAGATTGACACGCTTGTCTTTCGTGACCTGGTGGTAGAAGATGATTGAACACTCAGCACGAAAATTTGCACTCGTTGTTGGTGGATGATGCGGAATGGGCTTACGATGCCATTTGGATACTTGGGAGGATGAGCCGTCGCTAGACTCGAGAATGTTGATTGGAGAATTGACGGAGATGGGCTTAAGATGCCATCTGGAAAGATCGATGCTGGGGAGTGAGCCATACGTTAGGCTCTATAGTCGTTCCTGGAAGGAGCATGGAGATGGGCCTAAGATGCCATCTAGAGGGAGTCATACGTTAGACTTCGTGTTCATTTTGAATGAAGTTATTGGTTTGTATTGATTTTAACCATATATGCAGATTCGAAAGTGAAGCATCGTTGATAAGTAGTCGGAGATGGGCTTAAGATGCCATCTAAGGCAACCGAGTCGACGCTAGACTCAGAGTTCTTGTTGACAATCGGAATCGAATAAATCTTTGTTGATTACTCGAGGGAGATTGTAGTTGGCAAAATGTGGATAGCTTCCTGTTGTGCATCGGTGTTGATCCATCGCGTTATCGGAGGATAACCAGGTGGTCTTCGGATAGTTTTCCGTCGGTTCGGGCTTAATCTGGGCGGTCGTCGGAGGACAACCAAAGGCGGTCTTCGGATAGTTTTCCGTCGATTCGGGCTTAATCTGGACCGATCGTCGGAGGACAACCAAAGGCGGTCTTTGATAGTTTTCCGTCGATTCGGGCTTAATCTGGACTGTTTGCGTCGTGATCATTACTGTTTTGGAGACAACAAGAGGAACTTTGATAGAATATTTGTTAGTCTTATGCAAATTATGATGCATGACAGTGTATATGAATGACATATGCATGAATTATGACTTTATGAGAAATGTATGAATGGTAGATGTTGTGATATTTCAAAACATATCCATCTTGAAGAAGATGCGGATATTCTGTTTGAGGATTTCTGACTCCTGCTTGGGGAATTGAATAGGTGAGATCCCTGCTTTTGAAAGAGAAGAAAGATATCCTGGATTCCTCCGATGCACTATCTGACCAAGTCTTGGGCCTAGATATCGTTGAGGAAGGTAGGGATTTGAGAAGCTCGTTGTTGGAGATCTCATATATGGACCCTGCTGAGGAAATCTGGGAGGCTATCCGTTGGGGACCTTGTATGTAGAACCTGCTGAGGAAATTTAGGAGGCGCTCTACTGGGGGTTCAGGGTGTAGATCTCGCCGGAGAGCATTTGATAGTTCCGGGAACACGTTAGAAGGGTCAGGAATCTGTTGTAATCCCAGGCTGGGAGATGAAGATGTAGTTTCCTCCGGTGCGCTATCTGACCAAGTCTCGAGTCTGGGTACCGCTGCTGGGGAAAAAAGGAAGGGACTGAGAGATGTCCGCTGGGGATAAGTACCTTGACTGGAGGTGAGGTGTTACTGCTTGGAGACTGATGTAACTTTACTTAGTTGAGTGGAATTGCGGCTCGTGGATTCCCTTTTGCTCTGCTGGGGAAGTTGTGTCGTGAGTGACACCTTTTGTGGGAATCACGCTCTGTGGGGGAATGTCTTGGTGACTTTCGTCGTCGTCCCAATTCCTGGAGCCTGTAGTAAGTACTTTTGTATGTTCACTTTTCGTATGTTTGTGATTAGATTCTTATTGTCAAATGCGTATAGTCATTCAAAGCAAACGTTGGACTTATTGCAAACGACAACAACAAGAATTGTAAAAAGAATTTGCGTTTATTTGAAAGGTGGCGTATGGCCAAGTTGTTTATACACATGAAAAGTAAAAAGCTATGCGGAAACAATCTCGTTAAGATCCAACTATGCTAGTACTCATATATTTCGACTATCTCATCTCCTTGCTGTCAGTAGAAAGTGAGTAGACTGATCTTCGCCATTTGAATCTTGAATGCGATAGTAGTGCAGGCGGTGATCCGAAGAGACATAGTCGACGCTTAAATCCCTAACTTTTGCCTAGACCGCCCTTTCGGGTTTTTCTGGGATACCTTTTTGCCCAAGCCGCTTTTCGTGTTTTCGACTTGCGGTGTACATGTTTTGTATATATCCTTAATTTTTGCCCGAACCTTTTGATTCGCCAGATGCCCTTATTTTTGCCTAGGTTAAATCGACCTAGCGGGTCTATTTCATGCGTAGTATTTTTGACTATGTCTACATTCACAGGGTGTGGGAAGTCTTCACCATCCATGGTGCTAAGTATCATAGCTCCGGAAAATCTGTCTTGACTACAAATGGTCCCTCATGGGTGGGAGTCCATTTGCCCCTGGGATCACCTTGCGGAAGAATGATGCGCTTGACTACTAGATCACCGACTTGGTAGACTCGGTGTTTGACCTTCTTGTTAAATGCTCGATCATTCGCTCGTAAATCTCCATGGCGGATGGACGCGAGTCGTTCTCATCAATCAAATTAATCGGTCAAGGCGATGCGAATCCATCGTCTTCGCCTAACTCTTGGAGGACTCGCTTGAGGGTATCCGAACCTCGATGGGTAAGACGGCTTCCATACCGTATACAAGAGAGAGGGGTTGCCCTGTTGATGTTCGTCTTGTAGTGCGATAACCATGAAGAGCAAATGGTAACATCTCATGCCAATCTTTGTAAGTCACCGTCATCTTCGTATAATCTTCTTAATGTTCTTATTGGCGGCTTCCATCGCTTCATCTTAGGCCGATATGGAGAGGAATTGTGATGCTTGATCTTGAATCTGCGTGCGAGTTCAATGATCATCTTGTTGTTGAGGTTAGAGCCGTTATACGTGATAATCCTTTCGGGGTGCCATACCGACGATAAGATTATGTTTGATGAATCGAGCCACAACATTCTTGGTAATGATGCATACGAGGTCGCTTCTACCCACTTGGTAAAGTAATCGATTGCCACAAGGATGAAACGATGTCCATTGGAAGTCGTGCTTAATCTCTCCGATCATGTCAATGCCCCACATTGCAAAAGGCCAAGGAGAAGTTAAAACATTCAGTCGGAGGTACGTGTACTTTATCGGCATAACCGGCATTTGTGACAAGATCGAAGCGGTGACAATCGACTTCCATGGTAGACCAATAGTAACTGTTCTCAAAATCTTCTTAGCCATGGTGTGTCCGAGTGGGTACCAAATGCGTATAACTCTTCCATGATACGCATTGCTTTTTCGATCTACACGGAGAGGCACAAGTCGTGGTTGCGCTTGTATAAGATGTCGTTGCTGAGAAAGAATTTGGATGCGAATCTTCTCATGAATTTCTTATCATTGACAGATGCCCCTGCGGGATATTCCTGAGTCTCAAGATACCTCTTCACGTCATAGTACCAAGGTTTCTCGTTATCAAGCTCATAACAATATGGTTCGTCAAACTTCTCAATGATGATCTGGGGAGCCTCGTTGTCCCATCTGACCTTGAACATAGACGACATAGTAGCCAATGCGTCTGCCAACTGATTCTCTTCTCGTGGAATATGATCAAAAGTGATTTCTTCAAAGTAGGGAATCAAACTCAAAACATGCTCTCGATCGGAATGAGATTCGGATGCTTTATCCCACTCGCCTTTATCCGATGATCACTAAACCGAGTCTCCATACACTTGTAAAACTTGATTCTTAAGTCAATAGCACTTTAAGACCCATGATGCACGCTTCATATTCGCCATGTTGTTAGTGCAATCAAACAAAGTGCGGTGAAAGGCGATGTCCAGTAGGATGTAATGATGGCGCCAATGCCATTGCCAAGTGCGTTTGAGGCTCCATCAAAGACCATAGTCCATCGGGATCCTGTTCGGTCCTTCGTCTGGCCGGTTCTTCACAATCTGTGACTAGTAAAACATCTTCATCTAGAAATTGAATCGATAGGATAGTCATCTACGGCTTGATGAGCCAAATGATCGGCTACCACACTTCCTTTGATCGCTTTAGAAGTGTCTTGGATGTCATACTCGGTCAAGATCATTTGCCATCTTGCTATTCTTTCGGAGAGAGGTTTCTCAAAGATGTATTTTATTGGATCCATCTTGAAATCAACAAGGTAGTGTGAGTCAACATATCTCTTAGTCGCAAGCCAAAGCGTTGCAAGTTTTCTCAAGTCAGTATCTTTTTCACATCGGTAAACTTTTGCTAAGGTAGTATATTGCATGCTCTTTTCGACTGCACTCGTCATGTTGCCCCAACACACACCCCATTGAGTTCTCTAACACCGCAAGTACATGATAAGAGGTCTTCCTTCGGCGACATCGAATAGGAGGATTCAAGGTACTCCTTGATTTTGTCAAAAGCGATATGGCAATCGTTTCCATTCCACTACTTGATCTTTCTTTAGTAACTTGAAGATTGGCTCACAAGTAGCAGTTAAGTGTGCAATGAATCTGGCAATGTAGTTCAATCGGCCCAAGAAACCTCTGACCTCCTTCTCTATGCGGGGAGCTGGCATCTCTCGAATAGCTTTAACCTTGGCGGGATCAACTTCAATACCTCTTCCACGACTACAAACCCTAGGAGTTTTCGGATCGACTCAAAGGTGCACTTGTTGGGATTAAGTCTCATCTGCTTCTTCAAATAGTTTCGCAAATGATCAAGATGTTCTTCTTCAGTCTGTGATCGAGCTATCATGTCGTCGATGTAGACCTCTATCTCGTGATGAATCATGTCATAAAATAATGTAACCATAGCACGCCGATAAGTGGCGCTGCGTTCTTCAATCCGAGGCATAACCTTGTAGCGTAGTGCCCCACTGTAACAAAAGTAGTCTCCATGTCTTCGGAGCCATTTTGATCGATTGTAGGAGAAACCATCCATGAAGGAGAAAACCTTATCTTGGGTATTGTCAACCGAACATCGATATGAGGGAGTGGAAATCATCTTTCGGACTTGCTTTGTTTAGATCTCTAATCCACACACATTCGTACCTTACCATCCTTCTTAGGCACGGCACCACATTAGCAACCAGGGATAGGAAGTAACGGCTAGGAAACCGGTTGAACGCTTCATAACCGGCTTTGATCTTCTCGACATCTCGGGATGCGCGACGAACTTTCTTTCAGGAGAAAACCTTCTTTTGTTGACAATCGGTGTACCACAATATCAATGTCTAAACCCGGCATGTCTTCGTATGACCAAGAAAAACCTCAACATAGTCTCGTAGCATCCGAATCAACCTTTCTTTAACACTTCTCAAGACCCGCTCTATCTTGATCTCTTTTCTCTTCGTCGATTCCAATTCACAACCTCAACTTGCTCTTCGTGTGGTCAGTATAACTCGCTTTCTTCTTGTAGCGCAAGTTCTCCGGCACTTCACAATCTTCCTCACTTTCGTCTGCGGCTTGGTAGATCGGATTATCAAGTCATATTTAGCACTAGCATAGTCATTATTAACTAGATTCGAGTGATTCGCGTTGTACCACGTGGGTGTGTGTAAGAAACACAAAGCTTTTGAAGGGTGATAAAGTAAAAGAAAACAAACAACAATTGAATGCAAAAGTCCAACGATTTATTGAATGAAAATACGCAAACGATGATAATAACCCTCAAACGAGCCATGATGCCCGGGCAAGGCACTAGGCTTTCAAAGTTTATTGTTCAAAACATAAAGAAATAAAAAGCAAAACAAAACAATAGTAATTACTCCCTATAGGAGATTGGTATGCGTCTTGGTCTTCCAATTCCGAGCCCATGATCCGGTTGGGAAGATCCACTTGCGATGTCGAACTCGTTGTCGTCGTTCTATAGCATGGATTCCACTTTGGCGATGCGGAAAGGAAGTTGGCCGTTCGCGGCGCATCATCTTCGACCTTTGATGGTGAAGCCTAAACCGTCTTGTCGATTTGAAAGGAAGATCGGGAGCCGTCCCCAAATAGCACTACCTCCTTGTTCAACAAAGAGCTTGAGCATCTTTCAATGAGGCCATTCTAGGCGAGCTTGTAACTTTCAGGGTGTGGGAGAGTCAACAGCACGACTGGGTATTGTTTCAAAAGCTTGACAGGAGTCTCAAGAATTCACCCTCCATCTCAAGGTATCGGAATGATGGAGATGGTGACCATATACTCTTCTTCACCACATACTATGACAACCTTCCTTTCACCGGTACTTGCGATGCAAGGTAGAGGTAACCCATGTATCCAAGGCGTCCGAGTAGACAAGAGTAAGCGGACGGATGTCCATGACAAAAGAAGGTGGAGTCAAAAGTCGGAACCGACTTTAACAGTGAGTCTCTCAAGTCTTCGCTTGGAACCATCAAAAGCTCTCACGATTATGTCACTGGGTCTCAGAACCAACCCTTCGACATTAAGTCGATCAAAAGTAGTCTTCGGTAGGATATTCAGAGCAGAACCGGTGTCAACCAAAACATGAGAGTACGCCTTGCATTCAACAGATGTGCAAGGCTTTGTTGTGTTTCTTTCCTCATATCAATCGAGCCTAGGCCGTTGTTGGCAGCCAGGCTAGTAATACAAACTTTGAATTGATCGGTGGTAGTGTCTTGCGGTACATGAGCATTCTTCAGAAACCTCACCAAGGCATTAGCATGAGCCTCGGAGCACAAGAGCAGAGCAAGCATGGAGATCTTGGACGGAGTTTGTCCCAATTGTTCCACAACATTGTAGTCACTCTTCTTGATAATCTTCAGAATTTCCTCCATTTCTTGTTTGGAGGTGTCTTCAGTAACTTCCTTTGGTACTTCTGGTTGAGCAGGATGAGTCACTGGTTCTTTCCCTCTAGCTTGGGGAATGGATTGGATAGCTGGAATGCGAGCTGGAGTCGCGGTGTCTTTTGGAGGAGAGATATCTGGAGAGAATACTCTTCCGGTTCTGGTCACCTTGCTTGATCCGGTGATGTTGTCGATGTCAGGAATGGTAGCTTCAACTGTACGATCTTCAATGGTCAGAGGGTCTTGCTTGACGCCATGATAGTAAACATCAGCTCCATAATTCCAAGGAATAGCTTTATCAGAGGAATATGGAACTGGTCTGGGAGAAGAAATGATGAGAGGTGCCACTCTAGGCACAGGATCAGCAGAGGAAATCCTTATTGTGTTAACATCAGCATAGTCTTCTGGGAAATCGTCACCCCATCCGGTTACTTTAACATCTTCAATAGGAATTTTATAACTCTCAGGAACAGTGTACTTCACCATGTAATCATACTTTCCACTTGGCTGCCCCAAGGTATCCCACACGGATGGCACAGTTTCGTTCGCATTGTCGATCTTCAACTTAGACATTTCTTCACACTTCGCATGTGGTTTCGAAATAGTATCTCACGGTTATCCATCATGCTCGAACACGCCTTCTTAACCACAACCATCAGTGCGGATGGGCACCAACGACAATTCTCGGGCATCCCGGATTGACACCTTGCAACAAATTCTTCTTAATCATCGAGGAATGGTCAAGTCATCTATGTTGAAAACATAAGTATCGTCACCAACATCATTGGAACTCTTGTCATGGTTAGGCATAGGCGCATTGATCACATTCGAGTCTCAACAGAGGATCAAACTCAATCGCTTAGCTTCAATCATATCTTGAATCTTGTTCTTGAGCCCAACAATTGTCGTGTCGTGCCACGGGTGTTGGAATGGTAAGCACACTTTGCATTTGGATTGTACTGAGAGGAAGTGTTGACATTCGAGGAGGATCCTCAAGTAATCACTCTGCATTCAACATGTGTTGCAAGGCTTGCGACAAAGGCATGTTGATCTTCATCTTCGTGGCGTTTTGGCTACGCGTTGTCTCACTGGGTTGTCTTGATGTAGGATTGGAGATCACAACCGCCCCCGATTAGAGCGGTCGGACTTGGCTCGGCTTTTCGACCATACACAACATTAGCTTCTTTCTTAGCACCAAAAGATCTCTTCATTTGAAGATGTCTCACCGAATCTTTCCACTCTTGATACCGCTTCAATCGCTCGTCAATATCACTCGGTGAATTCGGATGAAGAATTTCCAATCGATGATTGAAGAACGGGCTGTCGGTGTTCCATGAACATATCAACCAACTCCCTATTGGACAAGGATGGTTGAACTCACTGCTAGATCTCTATTTCGAGCATACTCCTTGAACTTCTCGTCACGACCCATAGACATGCTTTGTAGTTGCATGCGAGTGGGTGTCAATTCACATTGTACTCATAGAGAAAGCATCGGCCAAATCACTCCAAGTACGGATGCGGTCATTCTCTAGTGATAGTACCATTCCAACTGGTTCGGACAAACTTTCTTGAAAATAGTGCATCCACAACTTTCTCATCATGTGGGATTGATTTTGAACATAGGACTTCAAATGCACTTAGGGCAAGACATGCCATCATACTTGGCAAAAGTAGGAACTTTGAATTTAGGAGGAATCACAACACGAACAAGACTCGGATCATCAAAATTCAGCCGGACATCTTCGGTTTTCCACATTCGACGGTCTTCAAGTTGTTTGTACTTGTCATCTTCATCGTAGTCGGCTATAATCGAGCGGTCCTCTCCTTCTTTCTTTGGCTCACGCTGTCACCATCATCACCCTTGGTACTCCCTCGGTATGGACACTTCCTTGAGAGCTCGATCCGATGACCACTTTTGGACCCCTTTGTAGCGTCTACCCATGTTGAGGAGACCAACAACCTTCTTCTTCTTGTTGACGAGCTTCTTCGATCTTCTTGGCCTTGGACCAAGTGGTGAACATCTCTGGCCGAGCATTCGAGCACGGAGATCTTTGATCTGTTCAAGAGCCATTTCTGCTAAAATAAATAGCGAGCAAATGAGAAAACCAACTCCAATGTACTTGTGATGCAATGTTATGCTATGCTATGCGATGTTTATGCGAATGCAATGCAATGTTTTCAAGGACCTAAGAGATTTAAATTTGTTAAACAAGCAATGAACAAACATTTATTAGTACTTCTTTTTATTATTCTTTTTCTTTTTAAGTACAAGAGATAGTTCAAAACAATAACAGAAAACATAAACATCCTAAAGCTCTAAGACTCCCATGGGCGCTTCCTCTTGGTGCCGATGTAGGCGTTGATGCTTCGCTCCTCGTGAAGTAGCTTTGTCAACTCTAACACTTTCTTCTCGCTTGCATAGTACTGAGCTTCAAAGGTATCCCTTTCTTCTTTAAGCTGAATCCAGGATCTCTTGGTCTTCAAAATCGAGGCATGTCGGGATGGAGAATAACATAGGTACGTCACCTATAGCAGGTTCCATAATTACTGGTAAAACAGGCGTGAATGGCATCATGAGGTTTTGAGCTCGAGCTCGCACCCATTTGAGGTAAGGTTCCCAAGGAATGGAGTTCGGGTGCCCCAAAGTCTTGGTATCAGTCTTCTTTACCATGCCCCAAGCATGTATGAACCTTAAATCGGTCGAGATCATGATTGTAGTCGAACACAACATCTTGGAGAAGCATATCATGTGGACCATCTCTTCGGGCAAAACCAAACTGACGTAGAGCTAGAGAAGGGTTGTAAGTAATACCTCCCCTTATACCAAGTAGTGGTACATTAGGGAATTCTCCACAACGCTCAATGAAGGTGAAGTCCTTTTGAGAGAAAAGGCTCCAACGGATATCTGAGTGAGAGAGTGACATCAACCTTTGAGACCATCTCAACCTTTGTTCATTCTTCAAAACTGATGGAGGAAGGTGCGAAATAAACCACCTTGAAAGTAACGGTATACAACACATGAGAGTTCCTTGTCGCTTAGTAGTACGAGTGTGGAGAGAATGCAGGATGTCTCCAAGTAAAGTAGGCCTTTGGATTGCGGGAAACAACTTGACGGCATTGATATCGATGAATTGATCCGAGTTAGGAAATAGAACCAAACCATAAATTAGCAAGGCCACAATATTTTCAAATGCATGGAAACTCATAACTTTGAGGAATTCTCGGGCTTTCTTGATTAAGAACTTGGAAAGTAAACCCTTAACTCCACTTCTAGTTTCCCAATTGGCTTCAATATCTGAACGCTTAAGATGTAAGGCTGATGCAATGTCTTCGTACTTAGGAACCTTTTCCAAACCGGTGAATGGCATTTGGTCAAGAATAGGTATCCCGAGTAGCTTAGAGAACTCTTCTAAGGTAGGAACCAACGATAATCAAATGTAAAGCAATGGTGTTTCGGATCAAAGAACGGAATAGGACATGCATCATATCTTCTTCAAAACCGGATAACCAAATCAAGTAGATAACCATGTCTTTTGATGAACCGAGCATGGTCGGAATTTCAAACCAATTCTTTGAGTTGAGAAGGATACCCATGAAGTTGATTCGGATCGTCTTTCTAGAAGCCATAATCCCTACAAAACAGAGCAAAGATAAATCCCTAGGTCCTTGAAATAGTTAGAAATGATATGCAATGCAAATGATGTCATGATGTCATGTTTAGCACACACAAACAATTCACACAATGAGCCTAGGGTTAAGGCTTGCATGAGGTATAGGTGATTACCCTACCGAAAGTTTGAGTTGGTTCATCCTCCTAAAATAGTAACCGGTTCTAGGAATCTCACATCACGATCTTTCTCGTGGCGCTTATTTCAATCGACGCCAGTGGTCGATCGAAAATGTCCCAAAAGTCTAATCTCAATGAGCTTAGCATCGAGTATCAACCAACCTCGGTCTACACCCGCCATCTCACTACCTTCTAATGGCCAAGATGGGTCAATTAAGGTTCTAAAAGTTTGGTTAGCGCTTGATGACACCACGAAGCCAAATACTATCTTCAACTTGGGAATGAAGAGTATCGGGACAACCAAAGTGTCACGCTAACGTAGCCATCATGTTGACCGTTTAGTTATCGTCTAGCGGTCGCGATGATCTAATGCCACTTACCTAAAAGGAAACCGGATCCGGTGTAGGATCCCCAACAATATAATACCCAAGCAACCCTTAAAGATAAAGCATACAAGTCAAACAAAAGCAATAAAGGTTATCTAGAAATCCCTAAGGCAATTCTCTTTTTAAGGGTGTTTCCCAGTAGTCGCCAGTTACGTGATACGGTGAAGACTTTGTAGGATTTTGTATCCAAATGTGCGGATAGCAAGAGTCGCCACCGACTTTTATTTTTATCCAATTAAGGGAAGGTAAAAGTAAAGAAAAAGACCTTCGTTAGATTCGAGTTCGGAGAATGGTTATGAAAAGGGAAGGTATTAGCACCCTTCCATCCGTAGTTATCTACGGCTCTTAGTTGCTCTAGATCACTTTTTAAAATTGCTTTCGTGTGTTTGACAAAATGTTTTGAAAAGGCATTTCGCTTTGACTTTGTAATGACTCATGTAGGAGTGTATACAAAGTGTTCGGAAATGTTTCGTTTTTGAAAAAGAATTTGAACTTTGAAAAAGAGCGTGTGGTGTGAAAAGCATTTGGTAGAGCGAGCAACTAAAAGACTTATTTACCCACTCAGAATTGGTCGTTTTTGTACTTCTACGTTCCTTTAGAATAGCGCTAGCCGTACCATTAGTTAGTAGGTAGCTCCATTCGTTGGATGTAGACAGGACATTCGAAGGGACATCGGATGGTCATAGAAGGCAACTTGTAGGAAGTATCCTAGCACATTCGAAGGGACTATCATCATTTTTCGTAGGCGACAATCGAGGGTCAAGATCATATATTCGGAGGCGACATCGTGGGTCTTATGATCTTTGTATCGAAGGGACTATGATGATTTGTTTGGAAGGCAACGGTGCTAGAATACCTCTACGTTCGAGGGACATGACCATTTGAATTCGTAAAGGCAACGAGAGAGAATTACCCTAAGGGGTGCATGTGTGAAAGAGTGTGTTAATTTCAGATATATTATCTTGAAGTTAAGAGTGAGCTATGTCCAATTTTATCTTGCCATACACGCCTAATTACTAGCAGTTTATAGGGTACAAAAAGTAAATTGCGGAAATTAAAGTGCGGAAAGGTAAATGTCCTACGCTATTACTGATAACACGAATTTATATAACATATTTGACGTAATTTTCATAAACAATGTTACTATTTTTATTTAATTATATTACTTTATTTCTGTATTACGCTAGTATTTGTTTATTTTGCGATATTTAATTAAATGAAGAATTTTCGAAAAGAAGTAAAATGGAGGAGACATGAAGAAAAATGCTCAAAATATAAAAGAAAAGATAAAAGGCCCAATTACGAATAAAGCTAGGCCCATCACCAAACTTCCCATTATCACCCCATGATCTTTTCAACTTCCCACTTTTCCACTTCTTTCTCCACTTTCTCCATTATCATCACTACTTCTCTCATGATAACTTCCACAATTTCTCACTATATAAACTAGTTAGCATTCATTTTAGAGACATCCAAGTTTGTGCGGGCGTTATTCATAGTTTTAGGCGTAAATCATATTTGTAAAAGTGGTAGTTTCTCATATCGGGAACTACCACACCATTAGTTTTAGGCCTACAATCTATGTACTCTTGGATCACAATCTTGTCATCATAATAGAAGTTTATTTCAAGTTCTTCATTTCTCGCATTTATGGTTCTTTATTGTATTGCTATTATTATCATTATTATTATTATTATTATTATTATTGTTGCTATTATTATCATTTACTACTTTTAATTTAATTATCATGTTGCTCTTAATTTTATCTTCATGTTTAGTTTGTTTATGCTAAATTCTATGTTTGGCTAAATCGTTTTGATATTGGTATGTAAATTAATCGAACCAAAGGAATCAAAATAAAGCGCATAATGTTACGTTGTTAAAAATATTCTTTCGATTTAGATATCTAATTTAATTTATTAAAAGGTTTAGAAACCAACAAGCGAAAGTTTGAGGTTAATAAACTGGTTAAGGTTAGAAACCAACAGAGCGGCAGTTTGAGGTTTAGAACCGATAGTGGATACTAGGTATTAATTTTAAAGGCTATGACGTTTAAAAGAGATTAAACTTTATTTATTTTCAAAAGTGTTTTAAATTCATGGATAGCGAGAGCATACGTTAGATTTAATTACATGATCCGATTCAACAGGCGGTTTGAGATAGGATCTTTAGATGAATATTGTTTGTGAAATAAGATTTCTATCAACTTAAGTAACAAGCGGTGGAAATTCGGATCCCTTAGGTTAGGCAAATTACATACTAATATCTATTTATTTATTATATTTTCCTTAACCAAAAATCTTAAAGAATTATTCGCCTTATATCGTAACTTAGGATTACAATAGTTCGATTTATAGTCTCGTGGGTTCGATATCTTTTAAAACTACGCGATAGGATGCACTTGCATCTGGCGATTAATAAACGATAAAGTCGCGATCAAGTTTTTGGCGCCGTTGCCGGGGACTATTTAAGTCGATATTGTAACTCTGGTGTTACACCGTATAGACTAAGGCATTTTTATTTTATTTACCATGTATGACCCAAATTTTTCCTATGCCGATTATCAGTATTATGAGGAACCACAAGAATCCCATAGATCCGAACTTGAAATACTGATGGAAAACTTTAATGCTTCATAAACCTACTCCTACCCCAACTACCTTCAGAACTATCAATCCCCATATTATGAAGAACCACAAGAACCTTATAATTTCAACCAAACTTTTCCTCAACCCAATTCTTCCTACAATTATCACACCCAATATTTTGAAGGATCACCAGAACCATACAAATCTGATCTCGAAATATTAATGGAAGATTTTAACGAATCATGTAGGATGATAGAACGCGATTGGGAAACACAAAAGGAGACTTTAACTTACTTTCAAGACTCTGAAGAATCGCAAGATTTTAATTTCGAAACATCAATGGAAGATTCAGATGAGATGATAACTAACTCTAGGTTAGAGTCTATGATTGAGCACTTTATAGAGGCACAAACTATCCAAATTGAAGAAGCAAGGAAACAAAGTCTTAAAAATTATGAAACCCCTAGCCAACTAACCAATATGGTTGAATCCCTCGCGTCTCACACCATTGGCTTAGAGACTAAAATCTCCCAACTCAAACAAAACCTTCTAGAACCTCAACCCGAGGAAGATGTGGATGTTGAAACAGCCATTATGAAAATACTACTTGGAAATCTAGAAAGTGATGATGAGTATGAGGAGAATGATATTGTGGCCGAGGAAAGTTCTGACGAGAAAATAGTGGAGGTTGATGAAAATCCATCAACACTGTTCGAAGAGGAGGTTGTAAAAGAGGTAGAAAAAGAAGCATCTATTGTAATCCCAAATCACTACATCCCACTGATTCCCTTCCCGAATTTTTTTTATGGAAACTCCGGTAGACTCCCAATCTAAAACGTACGTTGCGGTATTGAAAAATATCCATACTAATTCACCATTATTTGAAGTCTTGCCTAAAAAGCGAAAATTAGAGGACCATAAAATTAGGGATATAATTACTTTTAAAAGGGTGAGGTTAACTTATGAGGCGATGGATGAGATCACTAAGCTCGAAATTGAAAAACTTATAAATCCAGGACCACTACCAAAATTTCGAAAGAATAACCCGCTCTACAGACGTAAGAAAAGAAAAGGTGAGGGATATGTGAGATGGCTTGATAAGTGGCGATGGAAAATCAACGAGTAGTCATTCAAATTTTAAATTTTCTTTTTCGTGTTTTCCATTTTTCTATTTTATGTTAAATTTTAAATTTTTAGTCGGTTATCTATTGCACCCTTTCTTCTGATGCGCTTGAACTATTTTCCCGTAATACCGATAATTAAACTCAATAAAAATTTCACGTTAATATTTATAATTATAATTGAGTATTATTTTAATTATCGTATTTTTCCTATTAATATACCAAATCAATATTTCCCAATATTTATTATATTAATTAAAAAGCATTATATACTAGTATTATATATATTAAAAATTAAAATTCTAGAATTATTTATAATATATATATAATATGTATGCATGTGGTCTACAAAATTGTTCCTTATTTGCCTAAGTCACATGTATTACTAAAAAGGCATGCAAATTAAGATTCCCTGCTCGAGCGACCACCTTTCCCCTTTCTGATTTCTCCTGGTTTTATCGCATTGAGGACAATGCTTATTTTAAGTTTGGGGGAGTCAGAACATTTCTTTGTTCATTTTTATTTTCTTTGCTCTATTTAGTTTTTCCCTTTTAGTTTCCTTTTTATATGTATTGCAAAATTTCCATTCAATAAAATACATGTTTATGAAATTTTAGTCTTTTATGTTTAAATTTCGTGCTTATTCGAATTTCTCCTTTTTCTTGAGCCATAACGACAAAATTTTAACAAAAATTAAAACTCATATATTAACACACTCAAATAATACTAAGGTTGCCTATTTTTAAATAAGAATTCGAGCGCGACTTAGCAAAATTGTTATCGTCCTAACACTTTAAAACCCCCGATGTGTTAGATTGATTTAAGTACTTATTATACCAACACCTTAAGACTTAGTAATCCCGAGTAGTTTATTAAGCAGTCGGCACCGCCTTAAACGACAAACTACGTGGAGAATCGATGAATATAAGTGATTGATCAAGATTTCTAAAGAAAATTTTTATTAGAAGATGCACTTATTAAGTTAGATGGTCCTTACCAGATCATTTAATTCAACAGTCAGTCGCAGAAACTATAAAATATTTATGCAAACATCCATTATGAATTGGTTCAGTGGTCCCTGGTGCTGAACTTGGTAGGGCGGATGACGATCCGATCCCCCGCAATTTGTAATTGGATAAAGGAGTACCAAATATAATTACCAGGACTCCTAGCTGGATTATAAAGATCAAAGTCACTAACCGGTTACTCCACTATGTGCGCGTAAAGTAATGGGCTTAAAGTGATTGCGCCAGAATGAAAACGGGTGAAACAAAACGAAAGTATTAGGTCGAGCTATAATTCATGACTTAAATTGGTCTGCATAAATGGGGTTATCTAGTGTTATTACGGTAATTTTGGTGTCAAAGTCTAAACTCGAGTTATCCAACAAAGAAGTGAATTTCAACCAAGTACAAATTGAATTGTGTTTTATATCTGCGTTTAACCTATGCTGAAGTGATTTTTCATTTTTACTTTTTGCTTGAGGACAAACAAAGGTTTAAGTATAGGGGAGTTTGATAACACGAATTTATATAACATATTTGACGTAATTTTCATAAACAATGTTACTATTTTTATTTAATTATATTACTTTATTTCTGTATTACGCTAGTATTTGTTTATTTTGCAGATATTTAATTAAATGAAGAATTTTCGAGAAAAGAAGTAAAAAATGGAGGAGACATGAAGAAAAATGCTCAAAATATAAAAGAAAAGATAAAAGGCCCAATTACAGAAGCAAAGCTAGGCCCATCAGCCAAACTTCCCATTATCACCCCATGATCTTTTCAACTTCCCACTTTTCCACTTCTTTCTCCACTTTCTCCATTATCATCACTACTTCTCTCATGATAACTTCCACAATTTCTCACTATATAAACTAGTTAGCATTCATTTTAGAGACATCCAAGTTTGTCCGTTATTCATAGTTTTAGTAAATCATATTTGTAAAAGTGGTAGTTTCTCATATCGGGGAACTACCACACCATTAGTTTTAGGCCTACAATCTATGTACTCTTGGATCACAATCTTGTCATCATAATAGAAGTTTATTTCAAGTTCTTCATTTCTCGCATTTACAGGTTCTTTATTGTATTGCTATTATTATCATTATTATTATTGTTATTATTATTATTATTGTTGCTATTATTATCATTTACTACTTTTAATTTAATTATCATGTTGCTCTTAATTTTTATCTTCATGTTTAGTTTGTTTATGCTAAATTCTATGTTTGCCTAAATCGTTTTGATATTGGTATGTAAATTAATCGAACCAAAGGAATCTGAAAATAAACTGGCATAATGTTACGTTGTTAAAAATATTCTTTCTGATTTAGATATCTAATTTAATTTATTAAAAGGTTTAGAAACCAACGAGCGAAAGTTTGAGGTTAATAAAGCTGGGTTAAGGTTAGAAACCAACAGAGCGATTTGAGGTTTAGAACCGATAGTGGATACTAGGTATTAATTTTAAAGATCTGACAGCTTTTAAAAGAGATTAAACTTTATTTATTTTCAAAAGTGTTTTTAAATTCGGTGGGATAGCGAGCATACGTTAGGATTTAATTACATGATCCGATTCAACAGAGACGTTTGAGATAGGATCTTTAGATGAATATTGTTTTTGAAATAAGATTTCTATCAACTTAAGTAACAAGTGGAAATTCAGATCCCTTAGGTTAGGCAATTACATACTAATATCTATTTATTTATTATATTTTCCTTAACCAAAATCTTAAAGAATTATTCGCCTTAGTCAGTATCACCGTAACTTAGGATTACAATAGTTCGATTTATAGTCTCTGTGGGTTCGATATCTTTTAAAACTACGCGATAGGACTGTGCACTTGCAGTCTGCTGATTAATAAACGATAAAGTCGCGATCAAGTTTTTGGCGCCGTTGCCGGGGACTATTTAAGTCGATATTGTAACTCTGGTGTTACACCGTATAGACTAAGGCATTTTTATTTTATTTACCATGTATGACCCAAATTTTTCCTATGCCGATTATCAGTATTATGAGGAACCACAAGAATCCCATAGATCCGAACTTGAAATACTGATGGAAAACTTTAATGCTTCATAAACCTACTCCTACCCCAACTACCTTCAGAACTATCAATCCCCATATTATGAAGAACCACAAGAACCTTATAATTTCAACCAAACTTTTCCTCAACCCAATTCTTCCTACAATTATCACACCCAATATTTTGAAGGATCACCAGAACCATACAAATCTGATCTCGAAATATTAATGGAAGATTTTAACGAATCATGTAGGATGATAGAACGCGATTGGGAAACACAAAAGGAGACTTTAACTTACTTTCAAGACTCTGAAGAATCGCAAGATTTTAATTTCGAAACATCAATGGAAGATTCAGATGAGATGATAACTAACTCTAGGTTAGAGTCTATGATTGAGCACTTTATAGAGGCACAAACTATCCAAATTGAAGAAGCAAGGAAACAAAGTCTTAAAAATTATGAAACCCCTAGCCAACTAACCAATATGGTTGAATCCCTCGCGTCTCACACCATTGGCTTAGAGACTAAAATCTCCCAACTCAAACAAAACCTTCTAGAACCTCAACCCGAGGAAGATGTGGATGTTGAAACAGCCATTATGAAAATACTACTTGGAAATCTAGAAAGTGATGATGAGTATGAGGAGAATGATATTGTGGCCGAGGAAAGTTCTGACGAGAAAATAGTGGAGGTTGATGAAAATCCATCAACACTGTTCGAAGAGGAGGTTGTAAAAGAGGTAGAAAAAGAAGCATCTATTGTAATCCCAAATCACTACATCCCACTGATTCCCTTCCCGAATTTTTTTTATGGAAACTCCGGTAGACTCCCAATCTAAAACGTACGTTGCGGTATTGAAAAATATCCATACTAATTCACCATTATTTGAAGTCTTGCCTAAAAAGCGAAAATTAGAGGACCATAAAATTAGGGATATAATTACTTTTAAAAGGGTGAGGTTAACTTATGAGGCGATGGATGAGATCACTAAGCTCGAAATTGAAAAACTTATAAATCCAGGACCACTACCAAAATTTCGAAAGAATAACCCGCTCTACAGACGTAAGAAAAGAAAAGGTGAGGGATATGTGAGATGGCTTGATAAGTGGCGATGGAAAATCAACGAGTAGTCATTCAAATTTTAAATTTTCTTTTTCGTGTTTTCCATTTTTCTATTTTATGTTAAATTTTAAATTTTTAGTCGGTTATCTATTGCACCCTTTCTTCTTGATGCGCTTGAACTATTTTCCCGTAATACCGATAATTAAACTCAATAAAAATTTCACGTTAATATTTATAATTATAATTGAGTATTATTTTAATTATCGTATTTTTCCTATTAATATACCAAATCAATATTTCCCAATATTTATTATATTAATTAAAAAGCATTATATACTAGTATTATATATATTAAAAATTAAAATTCTAGAATTATTTATAATATATATATAATATGTATGCATGTGGTCTACAAAATTGTTCCTTATTTGCCTAAGTCACATGTATTACTAAAAAGGCATGCAAATTAAGATTCCCTGCTCGAGCGACCACCTTTCCCCTTTCTGATTTCTCCTGGTTTTATCGCATTGAGGACAATGCTTATTTTAAGTTTGGGGGAGTCAGAACATTTCTTTGTTCATTTTTATTTTCTTTGCTCTATTTAGTTTTTTCCCTTTTAGTTTCCTTTTTATATGTATTGCAAAATTTCCATTCAATAAAATACATGTTTATGAAATTTTAGTCTTTTATGTTTAAATTTCGTGCTTATTCGAATTTCTCCTTTTTCTTGAGCCATAACGACAAAATTTTAACAAAAATTAAAACTCATATATTAACACACTCAAATAATACTAAGGTTGCCTATTTTTAAATAAGAATTCGAGCGCGACTTAGCAAAATTGTTATCGTCCTAACACTTTAAAACCCCCGATGTGTTAGATTGATTTAAGTACTTATTATACCAACACCTTAAGACTTAGTAATCCCGAGTAGTTTATTAAGCAGTCGGCACCGCCTTAAACGACAAACTACGTGGAGAATCGATGAATATAAGTGATTGATCAAGATTTCTAAAGAAAATTTTTATTAGAAGATGCACTTATTAAGTTAGATGGTCCTTACCAGATCATTTAATTCAACAGTCGCAGAAACTATAAAATATTTATGCAAACATCCATTATGAATTGGTTCAGTGGTCCCTGGTGCTGAACTTGGTAGGGCGGATGACGATCCGATCCCCCGCAATTTGTAATTGGATAAAGGAGTACCAAATATAATTACCAGGACTCCTAGCTGGATTATAAAGATCAAAGTCACTAACCGGTTACTCCACTATGTGCGCGTAAAGTAATGGGCTTAAAGTGATTGCGCCAGAATGAAAACGGGTGAAACAAAACGAAAGTATTAGGTCGAGCTATAATTCATGACTTAAATTGGTCTGCATAAATGGGGTTATCTAGTGTTATTACGGTAATTTTGGTGTCAAAGTCTAAACTCGAGTTATCCAACAAAGAAGTGAATTTCAACCAAGTACAAATTGAATTGTGTTTTATATCTGCGTTTAACCTATGCTGAAGTGATTTTTCATTTTTACTTTTTGCTTGAGGACAAACAAAGGTTTAAGTATAGGGGAGTTTGATAACACGAATTTATATAACATATTTGACGTAATTTTCATAAACAATGTTACTATTTTTATTTAATTATATTACTTTATTTCTGTATTACGCTAGTATTTGTTTATTTTGCAGATATTTAATTAAATGAAGAATTTTCGAGAAAAGAAGTAAAAATGGAGGAGACATGAAGAAAAATGCTCAAAATATAAAAGAAAAGATAAAAGGCCCAATTACAGAAGCAAAGCTAGGCCCATCAGCCAAACTTCCCATTATCACCCCATGATCTTTTCAACTTCCCACTTTTCCACTTCTTTCTCCACTTTCTCCATTATCATCACTACTTCTCTCATGATAACTTCCACAATTTCTCACTATATAAACTAGTTAGCATTCATTTTAGAGACATCCAAGTTTGTGCTGAGCGTTATTCATAGTTTTAGGCGAAATCATATTTGTAAAAGTGGTAGTTTCTCATATCGGGAACTACCACACCATTAGTTTTAGGCCTACAATCTATGTACTCTTGGATCACAATCTTGTCATCATAATAGAAGTTTATTTCAAGTTCTTCATTTCTCGCATTCTGAGTTCTTTATTGTATTGCTATTATTATCATTATTATTATTATTATTATTATTATTGTTGCTATTATTATCATTTACTACTTTTAATTTAATTATCATGTTGCTCTTAATTTTTATCTTCATGTTTAGTTTGTTTATGCTAAATTCTATGTTTGCCTAAATCGTTTTGATATTGGTATGTAAATTAATCGAACCAAAGGAATCGAAATAAAGCGGCATAATGTTACGTTGTTAAAAATATTCTTTCGATTTAGATATCTAATTTAATTTATTAAAGGTTTAGAAACCAACAGAGAAAGTTTGAGGTTAATAAAGCGGGTTAAGGTTAGAAACCAACAGAGCGGCAGTTTGAGGTTTAGAACCGATAGTGGATACTAGGTATTAATTTTAAAGATCTGACAGCGTTTTAAAAGATTAAACTTTATTTATTTTCAAAAGTGTTTTTAAATTCATGGGATAGCGAGAGCATACGTTAGGATTTAATTACATGATCCGATTCAACAGAGCGACAGTTTGAGATAGGATCTTTAGATGAATATTGTTTGCTGAAATAAGATTTCTATCAACTTAAGTAACAAGCCAGTGGAAATTCAGATCCCCTTAGGTTAGACGAATTACATACTAATATCTATTTATTTATTATATTTTCCTTAACCAAAAATCTTAAAGAATTATTCGCCTTAGCTGTATACCGTAACTTAGGATTACAATAGTTCGATTTATAGTCTCTGTGGGTTCGATATCTTTTAAAACTACGCGATAGGACTGTGCACTTGCAGTCTGCTGATTAATAAACGATAAAGTCGCGATCAATTACATGGCTTTGGGGCAGATACATAATGAGAGTGCGGAAAATAAAGTCCTAATTAAAAACTATTACAACCCATATACAATTACATTATTGGAAAATAATATGATAAAATGATAAAGAGAAAAATCGTCTGAATCGGATCAACCTGTACAAAAAGAAGAAATCGGAAAATGCAATATGAATCGAACAAGAGAAAAAATGCTAGACAAATGCAAATTTTAATATGGGAAAATTAATACATGCTGGAAATAAGATAAATAAGTTAAAATAATTTTTTGGGATTTTTTAGATGCAATTTAATAATTTAAAATGAATTTACAATGATTTAAATGCTAAATTATAAATAAAAATAAATATGCATGCAAAAAGGTATTTTTTAATTTATTAAATTAGATAAAGATTTTCAGAATATAAATGTGAAAATAAAATATTTTTTGGTAATTTTTTGATGCTTAAATAAAATATGAAAGGAAATTAAAATATAATGCAAAAATATTAGAAATTAGAAAATATGAAAATATGCAGTTTGTGAAAAAAGAAAACAAAACCAGCCCTGATAGGAATCGAACTCATGACCCTTGAGGGTATCTGGCAACAGGGAACGACTTAACCACCACGCCATGTGTCATCTGGTGTTATGGAATGGAAACGTGGGATCAAGAGTGCACACGCGTCGCCGTTTGGATGAGTCAAAGCACAATCAGCATGGTGGGGTCCCCGTGGAAAGAGAGAGCCAATTGGATTGCCCAGAAATGCCACGCACACTCTCGTCGGTCCAAGTGGAGTCAATGACGCCGGAGCCCTAGCTCCAGTCGTCTTCTCCGGCAACCTGAAATTGAAACAAGAAAAAATACGAACGATAAATGGGAAAGGAGGACCCTACTCCCTAAATCGACCCCCCTGAGTCCAATAGTGATATCGGTTTGACTTAAAATGGTGTCGTTCGGTTCGAAGAAGAGCAAAGCGCCTAACAATGGCAATCTCCGATTATGGCGTTAAACCTCTCATGTGATACGTCAATCATGTCCTAATAAGTGTCACGAACTCAAACAAACATAGAAAACATTAACAATGCATGAATTTATGATATCGAATTTGAGGAAAATCCAAACCGTGAGAAGGATGTGGTGATCAGGCGGCTGGGCTTGACGATGGATGCTTATGACCCTGGAACCTCCGAGCAAGTTTGGATGGATGGCTTTGGCTGAAACTTGCTGGAAATAAGGATTCGATTTTTCAAGATTCTTGAAAAATTTTGCAAGAGTTTGGGTGGCTTTTAGGGTTAGGGTTTCCTCTGGCTGCTTGTACACAATGCTGAGCATTTATAGAGGAAGTTTGGATGGCAAAGAGTGGAAAAAGATTGCTCCATCAATGTGCAAATATTTTCTTTGAAAATAAAATCAAATATTGAAGAAAATATGATTTTCTCATCAATGCCATGGCTTGCACGAATTTGGTAAGTGTATTGGGCTTTCTTGGACATTAAGAAAGATATAAATCCAACTTAATTGAAAAATAACCTAATTTTCATATTTTACATAATTTATTTTTGAATTAAATGTTATAAAATTCAAATATAAATCACAAAAATAGAAAATCACCAATGCCAAGCATTTATGGGTCAAGAATATTGTCATGAACAAGTTTGGATCAAAAGATTATAGGCCCATTTGGAAAATTTTGCATTTTGACCAAAATGTCCTTTTGTGCAATTGTCCAAAATTGCCCAACTTCTGAATGGTGTATCTTGCTCAATTTTCCACATTTTTGAGTGTTCTTGGACTTTTTGGAAAGCTCTAAGAGTCCTCTAAACAATTTCTTTGGTTTCATCTCAATTGGAGTTACCATGCTCAATATATCTTCAAATCAAAAAGTTGACTTTTTGTTGACTTTGAAAATGACTGTAATGTTTTGAGCTATACCTCTCAAATGAAGCATTTTTGGACATTCTTGTGAGACATGAAGTTGTAGAGAATTGAATTTCCTTCAAAACAAGAGGTGGTGGAAAAATTTACGAGAAAGTATGAGAAAGTTATGATCGGTCAAAGTTCAATTGACTTTTCACCTAAACCCTAATTTAGAAAGTTTGACTTTTGAGCAAATCTTGAGTTTTCTTGATGAATCATGATCAACCCTTGATCAAATGATGAATGTAACTTCAAAATGAGGATGTTGACCAAAAATTATGAAGTTTGTTGTATGTTGACCACAGTTGACTTTTGTCCAATCTGTGATTTTCAACCATCGAGCAATTGCCTGAGGAAACTTGACTTGTGAGGCTTGAAACTTGACATGGAGAATCTTTGAAGCATATGAGGAGGCATGAAGGCCATTGGAGATGTTGGAAGTTCATCTTGACTTGAGAGATACCAAACCCTAGTTTGGGTTGATTGTCTAGGAGAGAGTTTGTCTGATCAACTCTTGAGGAATCCTTGAGCATAGATGTATGAAATCTCTTGAGTAGATGGAGGGAAAATTTTGGGGTATGACAATATGTCACTTCCCTAGGACCTATAAGTAATAATTATTCTTTTCACACTTGATTTATATCATCCATCATTGATTTAGACAAGTATTTTCCATCTCTTGTAATGTTGACTATCAATTAGGTGACTTTTTTTGTGTATTGAAGTCTTGTCTTCTACATTTGTTGCTCATAAATCCCATATTTAGTTAACTTATTGCACAAGTCACACATGTCTTAATTATCTAATTAAGACCATTTTGTTTGATATTTATCAATTACCTTGAAATTTCATAAGTTTTGGTGTTTTCAAACCCTAATTTTGTGTGCTTTTGAGTACAAGATTTCTCCTTTGTTTGAGATACCTTTTTTTGTGGTTTGTTTAGATCTTAAGGTACTGACCTTGTATGTTTTATCACCTCTTCACTTTGTCTCTTGGCCATGTTTGACTTGTTGATTTGTAAACTCTTTTTAAGTTGACTTTTAGGGTTGAATCTTGGCTTCTTCCTTTGATAGTTTTTGTGCTACTTGTGGTATTGATGCATGCTATTTAATTTTATGCTTTGAATGAGTATTATATCTGTGTTCATCTCTTACCTCACTCTTATGTGACACTTAGCACAAGTATGCTCGAGTACCCACATACACACACTTTTGCACACACTTGTTTGGATCGATTTTATTCTCCTTAAGTGATTTGTTAGTTAATATTTCTCATGCACGTTTGTATTCTTTGATTGATGTATTGGTTTATTTTCTACTTTATTGTATGCATATTAACCTTGCATGATTCATTTTTTTTCATCTATGCCTTTTCTTGGCTTCTTTTGACTTGTAAATTCTTTCTAGGTCAACGTTTCGACTAGTTTTTGTATTAGTGTTGTGATTGCATCCTTGTGATATTTTATTTGTGGTTTGGTTGTGAATTATTTCATGTGATGTTGCTAATGTAATAATTTAATCTTGACACTCTCTTTGCATGTTGTGTATGTCACACACTTGTATTCACTTCACCACACACAATTGTTGCATGTTTGTGCACTCTTGCAGAGTTTTGTTCGTGAATTCTTTGTGGTTTTATTTGCGTGATGTAAATAATATGCTAACATGTTATCTACTGAATTTTATGTCATTTTACCTTATAATTCTTCCTTCATCTCATCTATGCTTAGAATTTCATACAATTTGCTTTCCGTATGCTTTTAGGACTAGTTTTCATCTAGTTTGTGTGCTAACTTTGCATGTATGTCTTCATGGTGATGTTTGATATTTGTTTATGGTTTGTATAAACCTTGTATATGTATTTTGTGTCTACTGACCTCATTTCACATGGCACCTTGCATGATTGTTCACTCACTTATTTCTACTTCATTTTCTTCCCCATTTTCTTTGTGATTAGCTATTGTGCTATTGTTTGTAATGTGTTGCCATCATCCATTATCTTCTTGATGTATCTTCATCTATAGTTTAGTATTTTATCACTCTACCTTGTTATTTATAACCCGTTTTTTGAGTGTGAAATAGATTTCTATCTTACATTCATCTGATGCACGAAGCTTCATCCGACGTCTTGAAGTTTACCTAAGGCAATTTTCTCGCACCACTCGATGAAGTTCTTTATTTTTAGTTAGTTATTTGATTCGATTAGATTGGGTTGTATTATTTAGACTTTTTAGTTGGAATTTTGATTTGATACCTCCCCATTCATAAACTTGTACCCCCATTCCCGTATGGTTTGTAATAGTTTAGGATTTTATTTCCTTCTGTGTTTCAATTATTGCTTACTTACGCGGTTGTCATTCAATTAGAACACATAGCCTCCTCTTGGGCTCCTCATTAATGTACAAGTATACTTAAACAGTGCACACTCACACACATTCATAGTTTGGCCCTGAGATTTTCTACAGCGACAACTATTCGATCAATTGTTCCAATTGGTCGTTTAGAATACAAGTGCCACGCTAGTCCCACTTTTTTAGGAGCATACATATGGCCACCTTGTATGGGATCGCTTGATTTCCATCTCTTGACCTCTTGGTTCTTATACCAAGTTCCTTTAAAGGGTTTCATAGTTGAGTTTGGGCATGGCCATTCTCACAAGGTTAATCAAGTTTCGACTTTGGTTAATCATAACCTGAACCGATCACCTTTGTCCATATACCAAGTGTTACATGCAAAAGTATCTCATGGTTGGGGGTAGGAGCACCTACTCTCACAAGGTTAATCAAGTATTTCCCTTGGTTAATCACAACCCGATTAAATCCTCCATCCATACACCAAGCATTCCAAGTATTCTTTTTACAATACAAATCATTTTGTTGATATTGTTGCCAGGAGTTCGTGATTGTTTGTTGGCGCAACTTGGGCACACTTGGATGGTCGATGTTGGGATTCATAAGCTTTTGAGAATGGAGCTTTAAAGCGGATTAAGAGTGCTTATCTCGTGCGCGTTGAAAAGGCAACAGGCTTTCTATGTTAGGTATCATCGTCACCTTCTTTATACATGATATTTCACCATCATTTGCATGCATGCTTTACTATTCTTTACATGATGTTTTGTCATCCATGTGTTTTATCTTGGTGTTTTGTCATCCATGCCTGATGTTTCGTCATCCATGCATATTTTATATTTCTTACATGATGTTTTGCCATCCATCTTTGTTATCTTGATATTTTGTCATCCAAGCCTGGTGTTTCATTATCCATGCATATTTTATCTTTCTTACATGATGTTTTGTCATCCATGTTAGATGTTTCGTCATCCATACATGTCTTGTCATTCATTACTTAATGTTTTGTCATTTGTACTTGTTCTCTCTTGTTTAAGTGTGATTGCTTGCTTCTTTATCTCTTTTACGAGATTGCCATGTTCTCCATAGGATCTTTAGTTCACTCTTATCCAAGTTTGAACTAAATAGACCTTAGGTTTGATATTCATGCATGATAACTTTAGGTAGATTCTTCCCATAATACTAGAACCTTAGGATCAATGTTGTATGATAATATTAGGATAGAAATAGGTTAGTTTCCCCTAGCCATTTTACCTTTATCCTTTTGCATCCTTAAAATTAAAATATTGTTTTGTCAAGTGCATTAAAATACTCTAACAATATGAAACTTTTTTTCCAAAATAAAAGATACAAACCAATATTCTTAGTCTTAGGATGTTTCGTCGTCCCGTTCTTTGCTGATGTTTCGTCATCCCGTCTGCTGATGTTTCGTCACCCCGTCTGTTTCTGATGTTTCATCATCCCGTCAATTGTTGATGTTTCGTCATCCCATTTATTGCTGATGTTTCGTCATCCCCGCGTTTTCTTCCTTTTATTCTTTTCTTTATTTCTTTATTCTTTATTTCTTCTTGCATGCATTATACCTCATGTATAGATATAGTTAGACCTTTACACCCATTAGATAGAAAATAAAAGCGGATACCATAGAGTACTACGGGCGCGTGGGGTGCTAATCCCTTTCCCTCGCGTAACAAACTTCCTTACCCGATCTCTCGGTTGCAAGACCGTGATTTCTCCATTTCAGGTTTACTCAATGTTTACCTTTCCGTCTCGGCGGGATAAAAAACGTTCGATGGCGACTTCATTGTGATATAGTTATATAATAATTTTTCGTCTGGTTGTTTCAATTGGATAGGGGTGTTCGTGTAACACCCCATCTAAATACCCCGAAAATATTAATTAATTTGTTATCTAATTCAGCTTTAATCAGAGTTAACACGGTATAATGAGGGATGTCACAATTAATAAATAAAATAAAACTTCATTCAAACAGTAGCCATGCTACACTGAGGATCAACATTTTCAAATAATTCAGTCAAGTTAAGACCATGTCTTACACAGCGGAAAATATCATAACCAAAAACGGAATAATTCAATCATTATTATTCCCAACAAAGTTTTAAATAAATAATAAACCAATTTCTACTTCCTCATCTAACGTTCCCCAGTGTTACAATATAATCAGAGCATGACACTGACACGCGGACTAAAACGATAAGCTCTAGAGCCATCCTCACCGACTCTTCAGCTGCTAACCTTAATCTGAAATGGTAAAGTAAGGGTGAGAGTTCTCATAATTAAAGCATATTATAAGCTTCTCATTTAACAATATATCACAAACATATTATTTCACGCACTTAACACAATTCAGAATCCAACACACGACCATATTCATATAAATCATCATGCATAATCAATAGACAACAAACGAATTGCAATACTGGAAGACATCCTAACATGTTACAATTCAAGGCAAACACAAATGCAGACTCAATGCATGCGGTACCGACTCGTGACTAAGTCACCCAACACTGATCCATCATCAACCGGATACAGTAACCATCGATTCGTCCATAACCACCCGGACACGAATCCAGCCTAACCACCCATCCTCACTCGGGTATCGGTTATCGGCAATCCAAGTCAAATTCCGCACAATGGGAATTAACTTCACCAAACAATGCAAATGCACCCACATCACTAGTATGCAACATCAATCAGTCTATGTATACATTCATCTAACATAACTGAACCAAACCAATCAACATGATATATCACCAATCATGCATACATCTAACATCAGCATAAACATGCAACCCAATCAACATGATATATCAACCAATCATGCATACATCTAACATCAGCATAAACATGCTATTACATCCACACATTACCAGTATCTCCATCACCAAAGGTCCTATACTACACATACATCATTATGTGTCAGTTAACAATTATTTATTTCGAAATTCAACCCCCTTCCAGAATAATTTCAAGTTTTCTAAAATATTTTCATTTCATAAGGTAGAGCATTAAATTTAGGAAATAACGTCCAAAACGGCGCTCAAAACGGACTTACGGTTTGAAAGTTATGAATTTTTGAAGTTTTAAAATTTTAAAAATATTTCGATGGAACCGGTTCCTCCACAGAGTAACCGGTTCCCACATTTCCAAAAATCAGCGCCCCTGGAAAAATGTATGGGGAACCCGGTTCCTCCAGGTAGGGAACCGGTTCCCAGAAGAAAATTTTCATATTTTTCTGGAAAACAACGTCGAACCCGGTTCCTCCCATGCAGGAACCGGTTCCTGTGTACAAATTTTCAGTTTTTCCAAAGGTTTCAAAGTGGAACGGTTCCTCCCCAGGGAACCGGTTCCCACGTTTGCAGGCCATTTCGCACTTTTGACACATTCCTTTCATCCTCAATCAATCCAATTTTACCCATACGAATTCCATCATTGGAAACACCTAAATACATCAATTTGCATCATTTATCACATCAATTATCATCTTCCTATCAGTCATAATTGGTATCGACACCCTAATCATTTAGACCTACCATCGACTGATCGACACCCATAGGGATACATCCATGGAAACCTAGAAATTTACAAACTAAGATTTCCTAACATGCTTTGATCTAAAATATCAAAATCAAAACCTATAATAAGCAATAATCAATCAAATCACCCCTTACCTTGTGGGTTCTTCGAATCTGACACTTCTAGGTTTTCTTCCTTCTTTTCTCCTCTTCTCACTTCACGTATCTTGTTTTCTCCAAAAATGACTCTATTTCCTTCTTTCCTTATTTTATTCCTTTTAACATAAATAAAATAGATATTACTCCTCACACCTCAATTAATTCCATCATTAATCTTAATAATCCAATGTATTAATAAATTATGTTCTCAATTAATTTAATAATTAACAATCATAATTTATTTAATTGTTGAATTATTTTAGGGTGTCACAACTCTCCCCAACTTAAAAGAGTTTTCGTCCTCGAAAACATACCTCAGACGAATAGTTTGGGATACAAGTCCTTCATCTGACTCTCCAGCTCCCAAGTGACATTTCCATCAGCTGGTCCTCCCCAAGCCACTCTTACCAATGCAATCTTTTTGCCTCGCAACTGTTTCAACTTCCGATCCTCAATTCTTACAGGTACCGCTTCCACAGTCAAATTCTCTCGTACCTGTATATCATCTACCCGAATCTCATGAGACGGATCAGCAATGTACTTCCTCAGTTGAGACACATCAAAAACATCATGCAAATTCGCAAGTGACGGCGGCAAAGCAATCTGATATGCAACCTTCCCAATTCTCTTGGTAATCTGAAAAGGACCAATAAATCGTGGAGTCAACTTCTTTGACTTCAAAGCTCGACCAATATCCGTCATCGGAGTAACTCGCATGAAAACATGCTCTCCTTCACTAAACTCGAGATCTTTCCTCCTCTTATCATGGTAACTTTTCTGACGACTCTGAGAAGTTCTCATCTTCTCCTGAATCATCTTAATCTTTTCCGAAGTTTGTTGAACAATTTCCGGTCCAATCACAACACTCTCTCCAGTTTCATACCAACACAATGGTGTCCGACACCTCCTACCATACAATGCCTCAAACGGAGCCATACCAATACTCGAGTGAAAGCTATTGTTGTAGGTAAACTCAATCAATGGCAGATAGCTATCCCAAGCTCCACCCTTCTCTAACACACAAGCTCTCAGCAAATCCTCCAACGACTGAATCGTTCTTTCCGTCTGACCATCTGTCTGTGGATGATAAGCGGAACTCAAACGCAGCTTGGTACCCAAGGCTTCTTGCAATCCCATCCAGAACTTAGATGTAAACCTCGGATCCCGATCCGACACAATACTAGACGGAATACCATGCAAACTTACAACCTTTTCGACATACAATTATGCTAATCTCTCCATCGGATAATCCATTCTTATAGGAATAAAATGAGCAGATTTTGTCAACCTATCCATAATCACCCAAATAGAATCACAATTCTTAGCTGTTCTTGGCAGACCAGACACAAAATCCATTGAGATTCCATCCCACTTCCATTCCGGAACAAACAACGGCTCCATCAACCCTGACGGTTTCTGATGCTCGATTTTTGACTTCTGACAAACCAAACAAGCATACACAAACTCAACAATTTCCTTTTTCATTCCAGGCCACCAAAACAACTTCTTCAAATCATGGTACATCTTAGTAGCACCGGGATGAATACTCAACCCGCTACGATGTCTTTCTTCTAAAATACTCTTCCTGATCTCGGCAACATCCGGGACACACACCCGATCACCAAATCTCATAACACCATTCTCGTCAATCCGGAACTCGCCTCCTTGACCTTGGTTGATCAACGTCAACTTATCAACTAAACCAACATCAGATTTCTGTCCATTTCTAATCTCTTCCAGGATACCACTAGTCAGCTTCAACATACCCAATTTCACACTATCCGGAGTAGTTTCACAAACCAAACTCAAATCTCTGAACTGCTCAACCAATTCTAACTCACGGACCATCAACATCGACATATGCAACGACTTTCTACTTAAAGCATCTGCAACAACGTTTGCCTTACCAGGATGGTAATTCAAACCGAAATCGTAATCCTTTAAGAATTTTAACCATCTTCTCTGCCTCATGTTCAACTCTTTCTGATCAAAGAGATGCCTCAGACTCTTATGATCATTGAATACCTCGAACCGAGAACCATATAAATAATGTCTCCATAGCTTCAAAACAAATACGACCGCTGCCAACTCCAAATCATGAGTCGGATAATTCCTTTCATGCACCTTCAATTGTCTTAAAGCATAAGCCACAACCTCCTTATCTTGCATCAACACACCACCTAATCCCATTAATGATGCGTCACAATACACCACAAAAGACTTAGTCGGATCTGGCAAAATCAAGATCGGAGCACTTGTCAAGCTCCTCTTCAGCTCTTGAAATCCTTTCTCACATTCAACATCCCAAACAAATATCGACCTTCGGTCAACTTAGTCAAAGGCAACGCCATTTGGAAAACCCTTCAATAAACTTCCGGTAATAACTCAAGACCCGAGAAACTACGGATCTCGAAGCATTCTCGGCGCTTCCCAGAGATACCGCCTACCTTCGTGGGATCAACAGAATTCCATTCTTGGAAATTACATGCCCAAGAAAACTCACCTCCTCAACGAATTCACACTTGGACAACTTCGCATAAAGCTTCCTTTCTTTCAACAATTCCAACCAACTACGAGATGTTCGCATGCTCCTCATCGCTTTTCGAATAAATCGAATATCATCAATGAACACTACTACGAACTTGTCAAGATATGGATGAAATATCCTGTTCATATACTCCATGAAAACACCGGTGCATTAGTAACTCTAAACGGCATAGCGGAATATTCATAATGTCCATACCTCGTTCTAAATGGGTTTTGAATATCCTCGACTTCACGAATCGATGATATCCGGATCTCGATCAATCTTACTAAACACACACGCTCAACGATGATCCATCAAATCATCAATCCTCGACAAAGGATACCGATTCTTGATTGTAACTTTATTCAACCGGTGAACACATAACCTCATTGAACCTTCCTTCTTCTTAACCAATAACACCGGAGCACCCCACGGCGAAACACTCGGACGAATAAACTCCTTCTCCAGAAATTCTTCTAACTGCTTCTTCAGTTCAGCTAATTCAGATGCCGACATGCGATAAGGCGCCATCGACACCGGACTTGTTCCAGGAATCAGATCTATAGTAAATTCTACCCCTCTCTCAGGTGGCAATTCACTAACGTCTTCCGGAAACACCTCCGGAAATTCATTCACCATTGGCAATCCGTCACTCTTTGCCTTTCCCTTCGCTTCTATCGCGGAATACAACATAAACACCACAACACCATCTTTCACAGCTAGGTTCATCTGCTTAACTGACATAATCTCACTTTCGACATTAACCTCTTGGGAAAAATGATCTTCTCAAAGCAGTTGATATGAACTGGTTGAATTCCAACCGTTCATTCCAAGGATGATATCAAGTTGTTCTAGCGGTAGGCACACTAAATCCATACGAAACCCCTATCAAAATCCAACAGGACAATTCCTACAAACATACGAAGTAGTCGAACCCGAGCAGGAGTATCAATAACCATACTTCCATCCATATTAGAAATTTCCAAATTCAATCTCTTAGCACAATCTAACGCAATAAAAGAATCGTAGCTCGATTATCAATAATCGCAATCAAAGGTATGCCATTAATAAAACATGTACCTTTAATCACCGATCATCGGTTTAGTCTCGATCCAGACAATGCAAACACTTTACCACCAGCTTCCTCTTTCTTGGGTTTTGTGCACTGAGGACGAGTATGACCCTCTTCACCACTTTCACACCTGAAACACTTCTTATCATTGCTCTTACAGTCCACCATGCAATGTCCTGTCTCACCACACTTGTAGCACTTAACGGAAGAACTAGAATCTCCTCCACCGGACTTCTTCCAACCACTGGATCTCTGATTATTCCTATCATAAGGTTTACCACGATCCATTTGTTGCTTACCTTTCCTGTCAACATACCCTCGAGTATTCGACTTAGTGTTAGCAAGATCCTCCTCTAGAATCCTACTACAATCAACCAGATCAGAAAATCTTCGAATACGCTGATACCGAATACCCTGCTTAATTTCATCACGAAGACCATTCTCAAACTTGATACATTTGGAAAATACTCCATCTACATCGTTAGGGTAATGAGCATAATACTTCGCTAATTCCGAAAACTTCGAAGCATACTCACTGACAGTCTTGTTGCCCTGCTTGAGTTCCAGAAACTCAATCTCCTTCTTACCTCGGCGTCCTCGGAAAATACCTCCTCGGAAAACTCTTACGAACACGTCGAACACCATCTTCTTCGGTTCGGTTACGGTAGCAACCCACCATCATCGACTTCCTCAACTAACATGTGAGTTCCATATCTCACCTCCGGCCCTCGCACGATCAATCACTCAAGATCCTCTCGATCTCCTTCAACCACTTGAGCACCTTCGGGATCATGTGCACCCTTGAACAATGGAGGATTATTCCTCGAAAATTCCCCAATTGTCGGTCGGCACCAATCGCTCCTTCTGGTTCCTCCGAGCACTCCAACATTCCCAAAGCCTCGAGAATGGCATCATCATTCCTTCATTACCTCTTCCGGCCATTGTTCGTAACAAGACAAAACAATCTACATCAGCACACAAGTATCGGTGTCACTTCACACTAGTCGCATACTAAAGGGATAACGACACAGGACAAGACCGACTATGCTCTGATACCACTATTGTAACACCCCATCTAAATACCCCGAAAATATTAATTAATTTATTATCTAATTCAGCTTTAATCAAAGTTAACACGGTATAATGAGGGATGTCACAATTAATAAATAATATAAAACTTCATTCAAACGATATGCGAGGATCAACATTTTCAAATAATTTGGTCAAGTTAAGACCATGTCTTACACAGCAGAAAATATCATAACCAAAAACGGAATAATTCAATCATTATTATTCCCAACAAAGTTTTAAATAAATAATAAACCAATTTCTACTTCCTCATCTAACGTTCCCCAGTGTTACAATATAATCAGAGCATGACACTGACACGCGGACTAAAACGATAAGCTCTAGAGCCATCCTCACCGACTCTTCAGCTGCTAACCTTAATCTGAAATGGTAAAGTAAGGGTGAGAGTTCTCATAATTAAAGCATATTATAAGCTTCTCATTTAACAATATATCACAAACATATTATTTCACGCACTTAACACAATTCAGAATCCAACACACGACCATATTCATATAAATCATCATGCATAATCAATAGACAACAAACGAATTGCAATACTGGAAGACATCCTAACATGTTACAATTCAAGGCAAACACAAATGCAGACTCAATGCATGCGGTACCGACTCGTGACCAAGTCACCCAACACTGATCCATCATCAACCAGATACAGTAACCATCGATTCGTCCATAACCACCCGGACACGAATCCAGCCTAACCACCCATCCTCACTCGGGTATCGGTTATCGGCAATCCAAGTCAAATTCCGCACAATGGGAATTAACTTCACCAAACAATGCAAATGCACCCACATCACTAGTATGCAACATCAATCAGTCTATGTATACATTCATCTAACATAACTGAACCAAACCAATCAACATGATATATCACCAATCATGCATACATCTAACATCAGCATAAACATGAAACCCAATCAACATGATATATCAACCAATCATGCATACATCTAACATCAGCATAAACATGCTATTACATCCACACATTACCAGTATCTCCATCACCAAAGGTCCTCTACTACACATACATCATTATGTGTCAGTTAACAATTATTTATTTCGAAATTCAACCCCCTTCCAAAATAATTTCAAGTTTTCTATAATATTTTCATTTCATAAGGTAGAGCATTAAATTTAGGAAATAACGTCCAAAACGGCGCTCAAAACGGACTTACGGTTTGAAAGTTATGAATTTTTGAAGTTTTAAAAATTTTAAAAATATTTCAGTGGAACCCGGTTCCTCCCTGGGAGTAACCGGTTCCCACATTTCCAAAAATCAGCGCCCCTGGAAAAATGTATGGGGAACCCGGTTCCTCCAGGTAGGGAACCGGTTCCCAGAAGAAAATTTTCATATTTTTCTGGAAAACAACGTCGAACCCGGTTCCTCCCATGCAGGAACCGGTTCCTGTGTACAAATTTTCAGTTTTTCAAAAGGTTTCAAAGTGGAACCCGGTTCCTCCCCACTGGGAACCGGTTCCCACGTGTTGCAGGGCCATTTCCTGCACTTTTAAAAGCATTCCTTTCATCCTCAATCAATCCAATTTTACCCATACGAATTCCATCATTGGAAACACCTAAATACATCAATTTGCATCATTTATCACATCAATTATCATCTTCCTATCAGTCATAATTGGTATCTGACACCCTAATCATTTTAGACCTACCATCTGACACAATCTGACACCCATAGGGATACATCCATGGAAACCTAGAAATTTACAAACTAAGATTTCCCTAACATGCTTTGATCTATAATATCAAAATCAAAACCTATAATAAGCAATAATCAATCGAAATCACCCCTTACCTTGCGGGTTCTTCGAATCTGACACTTCTAGGTTTTCTTCCTTCTTTTCTCCTCTTCTCACTTCACGTATCTTGTTTTCTCCAAAAATGACTCTATTTCCTTCTTTCCTTATTTTATTCCTTTTAACATAAATAAAATAGATATTACTCCTCACACCTCAATTAATTCCATCATTAATCTTAATAATCCAATGTATTAATAAATTATGTTCTCAATTAATTTAATAATTAACAATCATAATTTATTTAATTGTTGAATTATTTTGGGTGTCACATTCATGATCTTGGTTTGGCGGTTTGACGCAAAAATCATCCGAATGCAGAGAAAAAAAGCGTCGATTTGGTTCGGTTCGGTTGTCTTTTAGAAAAAAACAAAACCAATGCGGTTTGGTTCGGTGCGGTTGGTTCAATTTTTTATAATTAATTTGTTGAGTCATACATACACATATATATGACAACATAACTTTGTATTTGATCATTCGTATACTACTAAATAAAAACAAAACTAATCATATTTGGACAATAACTTCCTATTTAATATGTAAAAGTTAGATTAGACAAAAGTGAAATAATAAACATAAAATAATAGCATAAAACAATATCAAAAATATTATAATGAAACAAAAAAAAATAGAAGAATGAAAGATTAGTGAAGATGAAAAAGAAAGAACATGAGATATGAGAGATTAGAGATAAAGATGTGCGATAAAATGAAATTGAAAGAGGGAAAATTTGCATAAAAATGAGAAGGTGAAAAGAAAAAAATATAAGAGAGTAGATATTAGAGAAGAAGGGTCAATATGTAAGTGGTGAAGATGAAGTGATAATGCTAGGAGATATTTAAGAAGATTGAAACTGAAAAAATAAGTTATGGTCCATAACTGTAAAGATGAGAAAATTGTCTGTAATCATAAGGTTAATGTATAATAGGTTTAGGTTTAGGTTAGATGCAAGTTAAGTAAAATTTAGGTTGTAACATAATGCAGTTTGATTCGTATTGCAAAATACAAACTGCAAATCGAACCAAACCATGCGGTTTTGCTAAAAATGACCCAAACAAATTCGTACCAAATGCAGTTTTTTTAAGGTTTCGGTTTGGTTTGGTTTGTAGTTTTCTATTGGATTGGTTTGGATTTGAACACCCCTAGTATTGACTCTAAGAAGCCAGTTATAATAGTAGCGATAAACGATGGTTCTTCTGAATGTTCCCGCGAGAAAATAATGAAGCCACATTAGGAGGAGTAGTGTTCAAAGATGAGGAAGAGATTGGTGTCATCACATAATTTTTGTACTCTTATGATTTGAGATAGACTAATATACTTTTGCGCTTAATGGGGAGATAAGTATATTTCTCACATTCAAATCATATGAAGCCTTTTTGATTTCATCATCAATCCAATCTTTTGGGAGTTTAACAACATTATCGACTTTGTTTTTTAGGGATAAAAGGTCCGTTAGTAATTCCTACCCATAGATTCTTGTCGACTGACTTTAGTGTAAAAACATGTTTCCTTCCAATAAGCAGACTTTTGCCTTTAAAAAGTGGAGCTCTATTATACGCTCTATTCATATCATCGTGACGTATATACCTTAAATTTTAAGTCATCTAGACCCAATCAAAAGACTAGGCTCTGAGGCCAATTGTTGGGCGAGAAATGGACAATAAACAGTCTAGATGGTGGGGTTGAATAAACCTCCCAAGTTAAACATATTTTAAAATAGCTTGAAAACGTTTTAATAGAGTTTCAAAATTAAAATTTATTTTTTGTGGCATAAATGATTTTGCCGAACAGAGCAATTGTGCTTATTGATCGGAATTAACACGAAGACACCTAAACAGTTTATAATACAAACTAGATTGACAATCGAATTAAACTAAATGAAGAAACTAGCTTTCTAGTGAATAACCAATGAATTACACAAGTAGTGTTATCGTATTATTACCAATATTGATAAAATTCGGCAACACAATTTTTCAAGATTAATGGACACTAAGAAAAATTGAATTATCAATTCTAACACAACCTACACTTTTACAATTAATCGCTACCAATAGAAAATTCTAATAGCATGCGATTCTAGAAAGTAATAAATAATGGCCTAATCATGCAATTACAACAAAACTATATATATATATATATATATATATATATATATATATATATATATATATATATATATATATATATATATATATATATATATACACACATAAGGACTAAGTTACCCGTAAAAATAAGGTAAATCACATGTCCAATAAAATTATGCCATTCGTATGAGTTATCATGTGATAGAGGTTGTTTCTTATTTATTTAATTAAATAATGAATATTATGGAGTTAACATATTTTAAAGTTAATTTAATTTATTATTTTATAAAAATAAAATGATTTGTCTTTTATTTACATGGGAGTTATTGGTATTGTGGGGTATGCATTTCATATAATTAATAATTTTTTATATAATTAATTATTATTATTTTATAAAGAAAATCTCTATCTATTGGATTATGGCATTGTCATTTTTTAATTTATTATTATTATTATTATCATCATCATTATTTTATAAATTAAATATTTTTTCAAAACATGTTTCTAATTTATTTAAAAATTTAATAAATTAGTTATTATTGTGTCTAATTTTAAAGGGAATAGATTTGAATGAGTATTTAATTTTATTGATTTATTATTATAATTCTTTTAAATAAAGGAAATTTTTTTTGAAGGTGGGATTTCTTTTCCAATTTTTATGAATATAGATTTGAATGAGTGTTTTTTCATTTTATTTTTAATAGATTTGGACTATAGTAAATATTTATGAATATTATAAATATCAAATATTTAATACTAAAAATTTATTGCCAAATGAATAATATTGTAAACCATACTTTAGGGAGGTTTATCAAGGGAGATTTACCTTTAGGAGACTCTACCATGTCTCTTTTCCTCTTTTTCACATACCTTTCAATTTTATACTTTAGGTGGACGTAGTAGTCGATTTTATGGTCATGACCTTTATGAAAATATAGGTACTTTAATTTGTCAATCTGATGTATTTCTCTGACACAATCATAGTCGAATTTATCCCGAGAAACAATTAAGGGAGTATACTTGTCGTACTGTCCTTTCATACCTCACTTGGAGTCGTACTTCCGGGGATCATTCTCTTCCAAATGGCTAGAGTTAGTGTCATCGGAGACGGGGTTATCAAAGCATGTGTTCAGCTTCTCTTCTAGTATTATATAAGACTCAGTCATGCTTAATATCTCTTGAATGGTTCACATCTTCTTCCTTCCTATCATAAACTTGAAGGGATGGTACATCAATTGACCCTATTTGATTGAACACTTAAGGCCTTATGCGGATCCGACGACTTCAATAAAATTTTACATAAATTAGCCTATGTAGAACCACAAACTTTCCTTTTTTCCTTGGTTAATCTCGTTCAAGGAGGCTTCTGTCATTGACCATATTTCTTGGGAAGCGCAATGCATGAATAAGTATTCATAGAAATAATTCCATGACTAAATGTTCCGATCAGGCAAGCCATTGAACCATATCCTAGAAGGTACGACCAGGGTCAAGGAAAATAACTTTCATTTGGCGGCCTCGTTCACATTGAAGTAGTTTAGCCGATCATTAATGAGTTGTACTTGCTCATATGAATCTCACTTTCCACCATACTCACCCAACTTGGGATATTTTCCATGGATTTTGGTATCTTGCTTTTTAAAATCTAGGATCATAGAGGATGCTTCGGTTGAATCCTTGATGTTTATTTTCTGCTTGATACGGGGAAATGAATGTGGCTACAATGGATGAGTTTGATGCTTCATGCTCTTATGTTGATATTTTTATTTAGGAGTTCATTCCTTCTTTGTCCTGGTCGGCTCTAGAACGACAACACGAGTTCTTCTTAATATAGCCTCATGGATGGTATTTCCTTGTGGAAGAGAATTGTGGAGGTTTTCTTCAAGGTTGAACAACCTTTCTTACAACTCTTGTGAGTTCTAATGTTATATAATATTGTACATACTGCTCAACAATTTTGTATCTTCTTGTATTCCAAGGTTAGCTTGTAGAAATTGGAAACTTGGTAAGACTTCTGGTTGTAGAACTAGAGGTGGAATCTAACGTGCACCCAAAGGAAATTTGACATATCTAAATTCTTGAGGAGTTTAGACTAGATCTAGATGTAGTAGAATCCTCGCTTATGGATTAGTGAAGCTTTGTTAAAGAGGTGGAAATAAAGGTGGTAATAAATCACTACTATAGTTGTAGTAGCGACAACTTCTCAAGCAATAGTTAAACGAGTAACTTTGCATTTAACCATCATTTAGAATCATACAAATTAGAGATTTAGAAATTCAAGAAATATAAGTTAAGTTGATTCTTGATTGGATTGAACACGATAGATCTTTGCGTTTGATTTTGATTTCTCCTAATTTTATGATCTGAGAAGGTTACGACGTGATGAATTTGAGAGCAATTATTGAATCATGGAAACACATGAATCAAAAGCTGATTCCCACAAATGATTCCACTATTCCATACCGAAACCAAAATATAGTTAGGAGTAGCAATAAATACATATCAAAGCTTCAGGAACGGTGGAGATGGGGATGACCTGCAAGTTTATTACTTCAATGCTCAAATCAAAATGTGAGGAATAAGAGTGAATTAAAATTATGTTTGAAACTTGTTCCCTGAATTTGTCGCCCTCACTATAAATAGTAAAGAAAGAATAACTAAAGCTACAAATCTATATGGGAAGATTGTTGCGTATCCCCTAACACATTCAAGAGGAGTACCCCAATACTGTTATTTTTTGTTTCTCTTATCGCTTTCATTTGTTATCATTTATTGATTCACCCTCATGATTTCACATCTATGAATCAAATTTGAATCAATTTGTAATTCGTTTTAGCATGCATAAATCAGTAGTTATATTTGAACTTGATCATGATGATTTTAGTCAATTGCATGAGTCAGTGGAATAACAACCTTATGTGTTTTTGATTCAAGTTAGGTGCAAAGAAAAAATATCAAAGTATTTTGAAAACTATGAAAAATTGAGATTTTGTGTGTTTGATTTGAATCAAGCATACTTCTTAATTCAAATCAATTTGAACAGGAGAAAACTAAATCTTTTTTATACTTCGATACAAATTAGCATTTACACCTGATAAAAATTAAGCATTATCTAGTCACCTCTGCTTGATTTGATTTGAATCAGACTTTACACCTGATTCAAATCAGACCATTTTCCAGTATTTTTCTCTTGGCCCTGTTGTAGTTGATTCAAATTAAGATTTGAATTTGATTATAATCACGTGATCTTTTATTTGAAATATACTTTGTTCTTGATTTAAATCATGCGTGAAATGGGTCAAAAAATATGCCTTCTTCTTATTCTATTTCACTTGCTCATTTGAATCAAACCAAGATATATTCTTGATTCGAATCTAACTACCTTTTCCACTTATTTTTATGCTTAATATCAAGAACATATAAAATCATTTTGTCATTATTTTCCAAACACAACTTTAGTGAGTCTCATAAGCATTTTGTGTGACTTTCTGTCAAATCAAATTCCTGTCACTTTTGAAAATTTCAAAACCCCTGCAATTGAAATTCTTAATCTTTAACTATAGTTTCGATTCCAGATCGTGATAATGCGAAATTTCTAATTGATTGAGGGAAATGCTCTCTTGAAACTAATTGTTCTTGAAGATTGAATAATATTTTTCAAGTTATTGGAAGATTGAGGTTGTTGTCATTGGTACTAACAAATTCCAATGAAAAGAAGTACCTTCTTCTCTCTAGATTGCTTTGGTAGTGACTGTGTGGAAGGATACAGATAACACACACTTCTAAATATTTGAACAATTCATCGCTCAAAGAATCAGAAGGATCAAGGGGTGATTGATACACATAAAGGCATGGATAAGATTTGTGATATTGGAAGATTCAAGAAGCTCTAATCGAGTGAATATTACATAGAAGAGTTTGACATGACGCCATATACAATTTAAGATTTCGATAGAAGATTTATTTTCTTTAGCATTATTGTGGACTAATGATCGTATAAACTCTCTTAATATTTATCAAAATAAAAGGAATAATGCAGGTTCTGATAGGAAACCATTGAAGAGTGCACATACGCAAAATGAGGACAAACTTCAAAGTACTATAAATTCCAATGCCCTCTCTCTATCCTTTACTCTTGCATTTAATTTTCTTAGGATATTGCATGCTTAGGTTTTCAATTCTTAGATTATTTTATCGTTTATCCAATGTGGTAGCGATTTACTACGTAAGGTTAGGTTTGTTAGAATTGTAACCTAATTGAGCTTCAGTGGTGATTAAAATCTAAAAAACTGTTGAGTTTAGAATTCGTTGAAATTGAATCGTTGTATAAACATATATCGTGGAGTATACAACTGAATCATATGAGTACCTTTTTGTATCATTATTAAATCATCTTTGATATTTGTGAAGTAATTAAGTGCTTATATGATCCAATTTAGTTCGAGTATAATTCTCATATTTTCACTCTAAATCTTCTGCGCAGAAACTTTAAAAAACTTGCGCAATCCATTTTGGAAAATGGGTTGAATTTTTGTTTTAGTCTATTCACCCCTAGACTATTTTCTTACTCCATCTCATCTATAATAACAAACTCGCTATTTGTTAGGAGTAATTTGTAGACAGTCGTTGGATGGACATCCATTTAAGACCCTTTTGATCATTAGGCAGAAATCAACATAGTCGGCCTAGAAAAATTCTAAAACCCAAGCATTAAATAAATATTAAATCAATTAAAGTATGGAAAAATGTAATAGATGTATGAAAAACTAAATTGGAGTACATAAATATTGAATCTACTCTTTTATTCAAAATTGTATGTGTGAACTTTTCTAATTATTTGAAATATAATGAAAAGGTTCTATATTGAGACATATGAAGGATATGGCCGTCATCGAGATTTTGAGTGTCCTGTCGAAATTATAAATTTGGTGGCATTTTTTTTAATTTAGAATTTTTTTTATCAGAATTATAAGTCATACGTATCAAATAAATAGTTAACTTCATATGTATATATAATAAAAAAAAATTTATTTTAATACCCCTAAAAATTAGTACGATGTACCACCGCTCCTACCGAGCACTCTCAGAAACCCCTTATGAAGGAGAAAGTGGTAAGGGTGTGGATTTGACCGGTCATACATATTATAAATACAACAACTAATAAGATCAAACATACTCATAAAATATTTTAAAAAAAACATGATATGAGTGATACATGAAAAAATCGATGATATATGTAAAAAATGAGATTAAATCAATAACATGATAGGATTCCAGCATATTGAGATGCATGCTTCATTTTATAAGAGGATCCTTCTTACAATTTGAATCCTAATTTATTGGTGGATGTTACAATTTGAAGACAACTTTGAAGATTGTCTGAAAGTTCGTCCAAATATAACTTTTTTCCTATAATGGGAAGTTATTCAATTGTTTGTATAGAAATCTGAGTAATTTTTTTAAAATTTTGTTACTAGTATATTTAGGGTTATACAATCCGAATGTGTGTTAATTAAATTTGGATTTTAGAAATCTGAAATATATCAATAACAAAATAAAATAGTTTCACTTATTTGTTCAATGATCGTAATACATGTTTATATATGTCTTATTTGGATGTCACACTCTTTTTAGGCTACTTGATTAGTTTTGTTGAAATTCATTCCATCACCTGTCTTGATTTACAAGAAAATTAAACAATAATCATTCAAGTTATCTCTATTACCTGAGTTGAAAGACAATTCTATTAAGTCAAGAAAGATACGACTCTTGCAAAAATCGATGATAAATGGATGATTAGTGAGATATCGAATTTATTATTGAACATAAATATAAAAGTGTTGTTGTTCTATATCTATTGAATAAATATAGAATCTTCAAAATGTATTTTAAATTGCGAAGGATATTGTAAGCAAGAGAATGACTCTTTTGCTTCAGGTGTTGTGTATAATAGTCATTTCAAGTATTTAAGTTTTTTTACTCCAATTTTTATTGTATGGTTGCTTGTGCAAATTATTAGAATCCGAACATCCCCGCGTTGCTAGTTGTGGATTCTAAAATCTTAAGAAAATTTTAGAGTTTTGAAAGGCTTCTGAAAAATAGATAGGGTGGCAAAAGAAAAATACATAAAGTTGCATCGCATGCATGGACCCAAATGAAAGCCCATAAAAGAATAAACCAATTTCAAAACTTTAGCAACTGAAAAAGAAGGTTTATTTCATACTTCAATTTTATCCATACCAATTGAAAAAAACCTAAATTTACCCTACACAAAACTCTTACACCCATATCTTTATTTTGGGAAAATTACATTCAACTCCCTTGAAATTTATCAAAATAGTACTAATATTTTCTTTAATTTTAAATTAACATTAATCTCTTTTTGAGTTTTATTAAAACAACATTGACATCTCTAACCGTTGATTTAAATGACATTTATCTATAATTTTTGCCTTTTACTAAAATATTTTGCAATGCATACGTCAAAACTAGAGTGAATATCTTGTGTCAATTTAGTAGACAGTAGGGGATGTAAATTTAGTTTTCCCATTTATTTTTTTTATTCTCACAAATTATTTGATTCTCTTTCCATACTTTTGCACATAAAATATAGAAGTTTTTTTTTTTGTGTGTTAATAAAACTCAAATTTAAATTTGTTGAAACACATTAAAAATATATCAAAAAATTATTAATTATATTTATTAAAATTAAGAGTATTCTTAGAAAATCTAAGATATGATTTTATGACACATTAAAAAAATCTAAAGTATGATTTAATTATAATTTTTTTCCTATTTAACTCATTCACATACTTAATTCGAATGTATTTCCTTAACATGTTTGCAGTTAAAATTAATGACAATATATATTTAAACTATGCATCATTTGTGAAATGTGAGTAATTAGAATAGAAGCACAGGTTATACCATTTTATTTAATGCATGTATAGAGTTACATAATGTATGTATGTGTAGTAGATAAGCATGATTACAATGACTGTATTCTTCATGCATGTGTGTAGTAGAGAAGCATGATGACACTACAACGTGTGCAATACCTTATTAATAGATTAAGTCATTAAACATAAGTTCACATTTTATCATAATATCATTCATTTAGATCAATTTCTTCCTCTCTCTTACTTATTCCAATTCAATTGTAATTAACTTTCCGTTACAATCTTCTCCAGTTCTAAAAACTTCATTTTCATCTTCTTCTTTGTTGGTTTTTCATCTTGTGTGTTGCCAGTGTAATGGAAGGACCTTCTCAAGTTGCAACAATGCAAGTTCGGTACAATAATTTCAACTGATTGCAGCCAATGTATATGATCCAAAAGCATCCCATTACTTTGGTCCTAATTAAACTCGATCAAACTGCAAGATACTAAGTTGAAGAATTATCCTCACTCGTGCACAAACTAGTGGTGAATCCTCAAATTTCACAAAAATTCAAGACAAAGCGAGATTGTATTGAAGGCAAAGCTTCTGAAGAATACGAATATGACATGTACCCATTATACTTTTGCAACCAGTTTTACAACCTACATAATCCAAGTCAGCATAACCAACTGAATTATATATACTACATTTAGGATACCATAGTCCAATATTTGTTATTCCTTTGAGATATTTCATGATTCTTTTCACGGAGGCGAGATAAGATAGATTCCTTTATATTTGCTTGAAATCGAGCACAAAGACAAACACTAAAGATAATGTCGGGATGACTTGTCGTCAAATAAAGTAAAGAGTCATTCATACATTGATACTTTGTTATGTCAATAGAAACACTTAATTCATCTTGACTAACATATTTCCCCAAAGCCATTGGAGTAGCAATCTCTTTGCATTTGTCCATATCAAATTTCTTTAGCAATTCCTTGCAATGTTTGGATTGGTTTATGAAGATGCCACTCTTTAATTTCTTGAATTGAAGTCCAAGAAAATAGTTCCTCTTACCCATCATGGATAACTCAAATTTTTCATCGTCATTGAAAATTCATCACACAGGTCTTTATTTGTTTATCCGAATATGACGTCGTCAACGTAGATTTGAACTAATAAGGAATGATCTTTGATTTTCTTAATAAATAATGTAGTATCAATCTTGCATATTTCAAATCCTCTAACATAAATAAAGTTGATAAGTCTATCATACCATGCCCTTGGTGCTTGCTTCAATCCATAAAGAGCTTTTCTAAACTTGTAGACATGTGATGGATTCTTGAAGTCTTCCAAACTGGGAGGTTGTTTGACATAGACTTCTTCATTAATGTATCCATTCAAGAAGTCACTCTTGACATCCATTTGTAATTACTAAATATTTAATGAACAAGCATAGGCAAGTAATAATAGAATAACTTATAACCTTGCAACCAAAGCGAATGTTTCTTCAAATTTTATTCCTTCTTCTTGATTGTATCCTTGGTCCATCAATCTTGCCTTGTTTCAAACAATTATACCATTATCATCAAGTTTATTATTAAACATCCATTTCAATACCAATGATTTGTTTATTATTAGGTGTAGGAACAAATTCCCAAACTTGGTTTCTTTCAAATTTTTTAGTTCTTATTGCATGGCAAGTATCCATTGATCATCCTCTAAGGCGTCATTAATCTTTGAAGGTTCAATTTGATATACAAAATCCATATTCAAGAAAGCATCCTTGATGTTGAGTATTTTTGATACTTCTATGCTAATGTCACCAATAAATTTGTCGATTGGGTGATCACGATGGATTCTCCACTCTTGAGAAAGATCACTTTGATTATTCTCTTGTTGAATTATTTCCTCTTGGTGTTATGATTTTTTTTAAAATCATTTTTGGAAATGTCTTCCAAAGAAACATCTAAATGTCATCACCATCATCATCATTGTTGTACCCCAATTTGTTCCCCTAAGATTCCCTCATACTTCATACCATTGCATTACACAAAGATCAAACGGTATCTCTCTCTCTCTCTCTCTCTCTCTCTCTCTCTCTCTCTCTCTCTCTTATATTTGGGTTTTCCTTTGGGAGATCACCAAGCACCATTGCATGTATGTCATGATTGATGTTTGACTAACAATAATGTGTGTATACTTCACTCTCTAAATGTTGTAGGTGAATGGTGCACAAGCCTCTTATTCAAGGAGTTAATAAGTTCATGTGTTTATTTCCATGTCTTCTCTCCTCAATTCTAGAGATTTTTGAAAGTATTATCTCCCATTGAAGATTTCTCTTGACATCAGCTATGGTCTCTCATCTTGATTATATGTTTCATGTTTGAAATATATCATCAAATTCGAAGAGTTTTGGACTTCTGAGGATCATATCTTGCTATTTGTGTGAAGTTTTTGGATGATTTAAAAGTAATTTGATTCTTAATAGGACTTATAATATGAAAAATCTTGGATCCAAGGAGTTTGATTGATGAGAAGATTGTTTTAGAAGTCTATGATTGCCCACTCTCTATTTGATACTTCATTTATCTTGTATGACTTCAAATGATCATAACTTGGTCATCCCTTGTCTCCTTGAGCTCAGTCTTCTTTCACACTGAACCTAAGAATGTCTAATACAACTTAGTTCAAATGGTAGGAAGAGAAAATGCTTGGAAATTTGCCTATGAAGTCAAAAGATTACAAGTCCTTGATGAATTCTCAATTGTTGGTCAATCAACTTTAAAAGATCATATCTTGATAATCATTTATCACCTTGAGGTTATTCTTTTTGCACAACAATCTTGAGGATTTGAACTTTATCTCCATATAAATTTTAAAGATTTAAAGTGTTTGGAAGTTTCTTGAAGAAATCAAAAGATTATAGGTCATTTTATGAAATTTCATCAACTTCACAAGCCATAACTTTCTCAATTTTTGAAATTTTTCTGTGATTATTTTTGCCAAATGTTCCTTGAGAGGTCTACTTCATATCATCTTTGAAAGTCAAGAGCAAATTTTGAGTGGAAGATCATTTTTGAAAAGAAAATATTATAGGTCATTTTTAGAAAGTTGACATGCTTGACCAAGGCCTGGCCAGAAAGATCAGTGTTTTTTCACAAATCCTAAATGCTACAACTCTCAACTCAAGCATCCATTGGATTTGATTAATTTTGCAATGTGTTATACTATTTGAATACTTCATTTGACTCAAGGAAAATTGGAAAACGCACGAGGGAATTTGATTTGGCCTCAGTTTAAAGTTTGTGCCAAAATATGTTCGAGCACACCATCAGTTTGTGCATTTTGCGTTACCAATCAATTTTAAGCCAAAATTAAGCCTTGATTTCGTGACTAATCATGTTTAGAAGTTTTCCAGAATTAATTAGCACCTTAAAACGCAAGTTTTGGCTGAGTTTTGATGCACATGAGGTCACACTTCCTTCGTGCACACACCTTGCCCGATTTCGCTCCAAATCTCACAATTCCTCCTCATTATCATCACCACTGACTTCCCTATAAATAGAGGATCATTCCTCACTAATTTACTCAAGCTTTAATAGCCAGAAAACTCCTGCCAAACTCTCTCTCGAACCAGACTTTCTGCAACTTTGTTTTCAATCTCAAATTCATTCCAGTTTGAAATTAACCATTCATTCTTCTTCCTTGAACCTCACCGAAGCTAACAGAAAACGAATTGTGCCTTGAAGCTTCCTAAATCGTGCTATCAAAGTCCAGTTTCAGAGCTCTAAAAGTGAACTTCGTTCAGGTAGGAATCTCCATAAAAACTTGTAAAATAAAGCATCATTGCACTCTCCTCATCTCTCTGATCCTTGTGATCTTCACCATTTGTGTCTTCATCAAGTATTGACTGAGAAATTCTAGAAGCAAGTGCTCGTTATTATTTATGATTTTTCCAAATTATTCATGGTATGAGTGAAATTAATTCTTCGCGAGGGTACCATTAGAATCGTCTTGAAGAGACGAAGCGAATGGCACCGGAGGTTGAAGATGACCTACGTGTCTGTCTTTAACCAATGAGGGCTTGACATGTAATATTTTTGAATTGGATCATGTGATAACGTTTTACCATACATGCGTCTCCGGGGCCCTTGGATCTGATTACTTTTGTGAGTCAGACTCGACCCAACGCGTGACATTACTTCTGATTTTTATTTTTTAAAACTTAATTTAAATTGTAATCCAGTGTGAAAACCAAGGAGGTCCATATTAAGCACATCGTGTGTGATCCTTTGGATATGCTTACTCACGCGTTTTGACCGTGATCAGATGGTCCATATTTTTTTGGCTTTTATTTTATTTTTTGATTTTATATTTTAAATGTTTTAAACTTCAAAAAATCATTTAAAATTCATTTCTGATTCAAAAATTATGAAAAAATTCACAAAAATATTATCTTTCTGAATTTTATTTTTTCATAATTTATTATCAGAGTTGATATTTTTTTATGATTTTTCTCTTTTATTTGATGTTTTTAATAATTTTAAAATACTTTCTGACATTTTTAAATTATGGAAAAATTATGGAAGGATCCAATGGTCATTTGACAAATATTGGTGACCTTATTTTATTTTTATTTTTGATCTTACTATTTTTTGCGATTTTTGGTTTATTTCATCATTTTCTTGAAATTTTATTTTGATGAAAAAATACTATTTATGTATTTCGTCAATAAAGTCCAATTAAATAACCTAATTTCAAAATTACTTTTAATCCTTTTATTTGATTTTAATTTCATTTTCATCTTGCTAACTTTTGAATTTATTTTGGAGTCACAAATTTTCTCAGCATCAATTGAATTTGGGTGTTGATAGGTCTGTTGACCAAATCCACGAAGAAAGTTGATTGATTTTGACGAAGTTAGACCAAATAAATTCATCTGATGCAAAATAAATTTGGAAACTATTTCTTCTTCTCCATCTTATTTTTCTTTTTGTCCTGATTCGGAAAAAGTGATCAATTGGTGGCATGAACTGTAATGTTCTAACATAAGCCCCAAAAGATGACTTGAGCTTTGATCTTTGTTCAGCACTTGTGGCACTTGTCGTGTGGTCACGTTGATTTCTAATCAAACTTCTGGCAAGTTTCCACTAACTTTGTCCATTTGAAATTCTCAAACATCTTTGATCAAGTGATGTGATAATTCTAAAACTGGTGATATACTTCACAAAAAACAATTGAAACTTGTCGTGTGGTCGCGTTGATTCTGTCAAGCTTCTGGCAAGTCTTCATGCGTAAGTTTCAAAATGGTCACCTTGCTGACAACTAACAATTAACAATTTGATGATATACTTGACAAGTTTCAAGATGGTCATCTTGCTAACCTTTATTAATTGCTTTTTATTTTTCGCTCTTTACTTTCCGCATTTACTTTTATGCTCTTTATTTTTATGCACTTTTATTTTTAGCATTTATTTTTATGCCATTTTTTTCTTTGCTCACTTGAGCATTTATATTTTCTATGTCATTTTTGCTTTGCTCAATTGAGCATTTTACTTTCTTGTTATTTTAAATTTTCTCACTTGAGCTTTATTTTTCTTTTCCAAAACACTTAATAATTAAACCTAAACATAAAAAACTCTTAATTGGAATTGGTTACTATCCTTGTACTTGGAGCTTGATCTTTGGACTTAGGATTAGGGCAATTACATCATCTTGGAGATCTCAATGCCCTTGGTGTTATTCTGTCTTGTCTAGTTATTATCTTTGTGTGCAGGTTATTCCGTTATGCTCGATTAAGAGTGGATTTCCTCCATATACAGTCGTTACTCTGCCCATTTTTTCTTAAGACAAAAGTTCACCTAAAAGCACTGGTTTATCCGAAGCTTGTGTTTTTTGTCTGATTATTTGTTGCTTATATGGTAATCCAATGGATGGGATATGGTATTGGCTCTTGATGTTAAGTACTAGTATTCTCACCCGGTTATATCTTTCTTTACACTTACCTTTTACTTTATGCACTTAGGTTAGCCTCTTCATCTCCTCCCCATTCTTTAATTTTCAAAATATTCCCTCTTTTTCAAAGGATTCTTGTTTTCAAAACTCGAACCGCTTTCATAAAAAACTTAGACTTAGCTCCATGCATTTTCAAAATTTCTTTTTCTTAATAAACTTTCAATTCATTTAATAATACTTTGAATTTTCTTTTGTTAAGACTAAAAAACACCTAACCTCATTCAAACCCTTTGATCTCTTTGTGGCTTTTCTAAACTAACATTTTCCCTAAAATCAACCAACACACAACTTTAGTTTTTTATCCGAACTACTTGGTTTTGATTTAACATTACACATTGTTGGTATGTAGGCCTGGAACTCGTTGGAATTTCTATCAAACCAAAAAAGTATAAAAAATACTTCTTTTCTCCCTCCACCATCCATTTTGTACATATACTCTTCTTTAGCACACATACAAATTTTCAAAAAGGTTCCCGCGGAGTACCGTAGAATCTTTAGGTGCCTAACACCTTCCTTTTGCATACGCGATACTGCACTCAGACGAGTTTCACCTGAAGGTATTTCTAATTACCGAGTATATCGGGAAGTTGGTAGTATTGGATGGAGGAATAAAAACTCTAGGGATTCCTTTAGAACCTTGATCTAAAGGTGACAAAGCTTAGAATACCTTTTGGGTAGTACCTTTTGACTCCATGCTCGTGACGTCGAACCTATAGACCCCCATGTTTGTGATCTTTGTGTGTGATTTTTGCTTCATGCATTCATGCACCCATACACATTTTTTAGACAGTTGTTCAAGGAACTTAAAATTGACCTTTGCAAATATCTCAGGTATACTTTGACCATGACTTATGGACATATGAGGACTCAGAAATATAGTTTCAAGGAACCTAAGATTGAGGGACTGATGAGCTTGATTGATGAGATTAAGAGTCCAGAGGATTTTTGGAATAAGTATGTGACTATTATATCTTTGATGAAGACGGTGATGAAGGATGGTTTGCTTTTCACCTTGGTTCAGTTCTATGATCCGTTATACCATTGCTTCACTTTTCTTGACTATCAGTTAGTTCCTACCTTGGAGGAGTATGCTTATCTGTTTGGTCGACCTATTACTAGTGTTGTTCTTTTTACTAGTTTGGAGGAGGAGCCTAAGTCTCATGAGATTGCTGATATTACCCATCTGAAGAGGTCAGGGGTTAAAGACAATATTACTACCAAAGGGTGTATCATAGGATTAGCGACTGCATTTCTTTTGAAGAAGGCTCGTTATTTTACTGATATGAAGAGTATGGAGGCTTTTGAAGCCATCTTTGCCTTGATTGCCTATGGTTTGTTCTTGTTTCCCAACGTTGACAACTTTTTTGACCTTAATGCTATCAGGATCTTCATGATTGGGAATCCAGTTCCCACACTTCTTGCTGAGACTTATTATTCTATTCACCTTTTAAACTTCTGTCGAGAAGGAGAGATTATCTGTTGTACGACATTGCTACACCGTTGGTTTGTTTCTCACTTGCCTACAAATGATGTTTTTGGAGTCCTAGAAGGGAACCTCGTTGGGCTCCGAAGATCATGGCTCTCACTCATTCTGATACTGTGTGGTATTGTCAAGTTTATTATGATGTAGAGATTATCGACAATTGTGGTAGCTTTCCCAATGTGCCTTTTCTTGGTACAAAGGGATGTATTAGCTACAATTATATTCTTTCGCGTCGTCATCTTGGTTATTCGATGAGGGATAAATCAAAGAGTATTCATGTGAGTGGCTTCTTTCTTAAAGAGGGTGAAGACCACAGTTCAGCTAGGAAGGATATAGAGAAATCTTGGCGTCATATTCATAGGAAAGGAAAAGAGAATCTAGGGCAGAGAGGAGCTGTTTCTTTGGAGCCTTATCTTCTATGGGTTCAAGCAAGAGATATTGAGTTGAAGATTCCATATTCTCGTGAGGAGCCTCTTGCTGATTTGTTCTTAGCTACTACTCATGGTTCAGATGACATAGAGGATCTTTAACTTGCTTTGGTTAGGATGCAACAATAGAAGGAAGCTTGGAAGAACAAGTATCATACCTTGAAGATGTTTCATGCAGTAGAGTTGAAAGAAAAGGATGATTTGATTGAGATTCTTGGGAGTCGTGTTGTAGAGACGATGGAGAAGCAAGAGAATTTTCTTTCTTCTAGTGTTCACCCAGTTCTTAGTGCTCCTGTTCATTCTCATACTTTTGCCGAGTTTGGTGCTTGGAAAGTTTATATTGACAGGTACGTATTGGAGAACGAGCAACTAAAGAAATAGATTAGGAAGCTTAAGAGGAAGCGTTCGTCTAAAGAGGGGTCTTCTATAGATTTGATTCTTTAGGACTTGTAGTTTTATTTTGATTTCTCTCTTGTACTTGAGATCATTGAAACTTGTATTGAAGAGTTGTAATCCTCAAAATATTTTATTAATGATATGAGTTTACTTCAACATTTCAATTGTGTTATACTTTGATATTTGCAAATTAAATTGTTTTTATTAAGTTCCTTGAATAATAAAAATAAAAAAAGAAGAAATAATAAACAAATCATATGCATTGCATCTCATGCATCATGACACACACATTCTTGCATTTTCATACTTTCCCAGGTGTCTTATTCGTTTCTCTGCTTCATCCAGTCTTCAAGTTGTTGCATCGGTATAACACTCGAGCCAACTCCAAAAAGAAGATGGAAAATCTAGAGCAAGAGAATTGCGATTTGCGCGAAAAGGTTATCTCCCTGAGGACCGGTATGGCCAATTTGACTTCTATGGTGGAATAGTTGGTGGTTGCTCAGAATCAGCCACTACCTCCGCTACCTTCTCCTTGTATCATTCCACCTTAATCGATAACTGTTATCTCTGAGATTCAAGATGCTCATGTTTTTGTTGTGCTAGTGGTTTCTACTGTCCAACACCGTATGCCTCCTAGTTATGCTTGGGGAATGCCAGAGAGTTTCATGCCTGAAGGTTACAACCCTGCTGCTCAGCTGACCTCCTTGGCCCAACCTGTTGTTGTTTCCGCACCTCCAATGGTGCATGCTACTCCTGTTTTCAACAAAGAATTTGACAATCCATTCCCTCATCCAAGTGAAAGCTTAGACTTCTACGATTGAATGGATGGATTTCAAGAATAGTTTGACAAGATGCAGAAAGAGCTGAAAGCCCTCAAAAGGAAAGAGCTTTTTGGTGACAATGTCAATGATCTGTGCTTAGTTCCCAATGTGAAAGTGCCTGCTAAATTCAAAGTTTCAGAGTTTGAGAAGTACAAGGGAAATTCTTGTCCCCGTGACCATTTGATGATGTATTTGAGAAGGATGTCCACTCACACTGAAGACCAGCGTCTACTCATTCACTTCTTTCAAGATAGTTTGATCGGTGCAACTTTGAGATGGTACATGAATCTAGACAGTAATGTTATCCATACATATAATGATTAGCGTGAAGCTTTTGTGAATCATTACAATTACAATATGTACATGGCGCCTGACAGTGATCAGGTGAGGGCAATGGTTTAAAAAGATAAGGAATCCTTTAAAGAGTATGCTCAACGGTGGCATGAGCTTGCAGCACAGGTTATAGCTCCACTAAGTGAACAAGAGATGACCAATGATTTCCTAAAGACTTTGGGTCTTTTCTATTACAGGAATATGGTGGCCAGTGCACCTAATGATTTTGCGGAAATGGTGAGCATGAAAGTCCATATAGAAGAGGTTGTCCGAGAGGGACGATTTTCGAAAGAAGAAGGATCTAGGGGGGCTAAGAAGCCATCTTTTGGATTCTCCAAAACGAAAGAAGAAGTTAATGTTGTTGTCCAGGAAAGGAGAACCAGACCTCCTAACAGGCGTCCTCAGAACCAACAAGTTGCTGTTGTTACCCATGTTGTTGCTTCAACTCCAACTATTATCCCTTATAACAAAGCATCTCAGCAAGGGCAAGGCCCAAAGAGAGAACCGTTTGATCCGATTCCGATGACTTATGCAGAGTTGTAACCAACATTGATTTAGAGGAACTTGGTGCAACCAAGGGCACCTCCAACTATTCCAAATCCTTTGCCATGGTATTACAAAGCTGATCAGACTTGTGCATACCACCAAGGAGCTCTAGGGAACAATATTGAGGATTGTTATTCATTGAAGTCAGAAGTGCAAAATATGGGCAGATCAGGTCTTTTGTCTTTCAAAGACATGGGTCCTAATGTGCAAGGGAATCCGTTGCCCAAACATGGAAATGCTGTGGATATGATTGACAGAGAAATCATGGTTTATGATGTGAATTCGATCATTGGATATCTTGTGAAGATGCATGTCGCTCTCTGTAAAGTTGGTTATTGCACTCATGATCATGCTGCTTGTAATGTGTGCAGCGAGGATACTCGTGGTTGTGATAAGATAAAGAGTGATCTTCAAGATATGATGGACATAAACCTTATTCAGTTTATTAGGTTGAAGGATGTACCTGAAGTTGAAGTGAATGCTGTCTATGGTCCTCCTAGAGATGTTCAAATCTGTGATGTGAACGAGACTAATGCTAATTTGGTGAATTTGCATGCCGAGTTCAATTTCATTGAAGGGCAAGAGGTGCACGAATATAATGAGTGCACAGTATGTAGCACAAATCAACGTGGTTGTGATCTTGTGAAAAGAGATATCCAGCGTCTATAAGATGAAGGCATTATTCAGATTGTAGTAAGTAGGGTTGGTTTCAACAATAACGTCAATATGATTGAAGGAACGTTTGATGAATATGATGATGAATACATTTCTACTGAAGAGTATTTCTCCGTCGATGAGTCTGGTGAAGAAGCATATGTAAATGTCATTGTTCCACATTTTGATATTCCCACTCTTATGGAAGTGACCTATTATAGTAAGCCTCATGTCACTCATTCTGTTATTAGCTTACATGGACCTGTCCTGTATAGTTCCAACAAGGTTGTGCCATACAAGTACAATGCCACTATTCTAGAAGGAGATATTGAGGTTCCAATTCAATCATTACCTCAAGTAGGAAATATTGCTGATGCTAGTCGAATGACCAGAAGTGATCGTGTATTTGCTCCTGTATTTCCAAAGTTGGCTGATGATGGTAGGAGATTGTGGAAACTAGTGATTAACCTAAGAAGGTTGAAGGGAAGACTATTGGGGTAACCCAAGAGAAAGAAATGGATGATTTATGGAAAATTATCAAGATGAGTGTAGCGGTAAAAACTGTGAGTATAAGCCATTGAATTGACTTAACTCAAAAAAGTAACAAAAGAGTCGCCACCGCACTTTTATTTTGTCCAAAGGACTAGGAAGAAAAGTGAATAAAATCCTAAAAAAATAATCAAATATCTGGGACGGGGGTTAGTTATGCAAAGGAAAGGTGTTAGGCACCCAAAGCATCTATGGTACTCTGCAAGAACCTTTTTGAAAATTTGTATATGTGTGCTAAAAGAGAGTATATGTACAAAATGGATGGTGGGGAGATAAAAGAAGTTTTTTTATAATTTTTGGTTTGATAGAAAGTCCAATGAGTTCTAGGCCTGTATACTAGCAATGTGCAATATTGAAATCAAAACCAAGTAGTTCGGCTAAAAAAATAAATTTGTGTGTTGGTTGATTTTAGGGAAAAAATGTTAGTTTAGAAAAGCCACAAAGAGCTCAAAAAAGTTTGAATGAGGTTAGGTATTTTTTAGTCTTATCAAAAGAAAATTCAAAGTATTATTAAATAAATTGAAAGTTTATTAAGAAAACAAAGTTTGAAAATTCATGGACTTAAGTCCAAGTTTTTTATGAAAGCGGTTCGAGTTTTGAAAACAAGAATCCTTTGAAAAAGAGGGTAGATTTTGAAAATTAAAGAATGGGGAGGAGATGAAGAGGCTAACCTAAGTGTATAAAGTAAAAGGTAAGGGTAACGAAAGATCTAACCGGGTGAGAAGGCTAGTACTTGACATCAAGAGCCAATACCATATCCCATCCTTTGGATTACCACATAAGCAACAAATAACCAGACAAAAACAAAAAGAAAGCTTCAATAAATTAATACTTTTATGTGAACTCTTGTCTTGAGAAAAACGGGCAGAGTAACAGATGTATTTGGAGGAAATCCACTCTTAATCGAGTATAACGGAATAACCTGCATACAAAGATAATAACCATACATGGCATAATAACACCAAGGACACAGAGATCTCCAAGCTGAGGTAAGGGTCCTAATCCTAAGTCCAAATATCAAGCTCCAAGCAAAAGGATTGTAACCAAGCCCAATTAAAAGTTTTTTATATTTAAGTTGAATTATTAGGTATTTTGGAAAAGGAAAACAAAGCTCAACTGAGCAAATTCAAAATGGCAAGAAAAGAAAATGCTCATGTGAGCAATGGAAAAATGACATAAAAAATAAAATGCTCAAGTGAGCAAAGCAAAAATGACATGAAATGTCAAAATGCTAAAAATAATGGTGCATAAAAATAAAGAGCATAAAAGTAAATGCGAAAAGTCAAGAGCGAAAAGTAAAAAGCAATTTGATAAAGATTAGCAAGATGACCATCTTGAAACTTTTCAAGTATATCATCGAATTGATAATTGTTAGTCGTCAGCAAGGTGACCATCTTGAAACTTACGCATGGAGACTTGCCAAAAGCTTAATAGAATCAATGCGACCACACGATAAGTTTTAATTATTTGTTGTCAAGTATATCACCAGTTTTAGAATTATCACATAACTTGATCAAAGATGATTGAGAATTTCAAATGGACAAAGTTAGTGGAAACTTGCCAGAAGCTTGATTAGAAATCAATGCGACCACACGACAAACGCCACATATGTTGAACAAAGATCAAAGCTCAGATCATCTTTTGGGGCTTATGTTAGAAAGTTAATGTTCATGCCACCAATTGATCACTTTTTCGGAGTCGGGACATAAGAAAAATAAGATGAAGAAATGATTTTCAATTTTATTTTGCATCAAAGGAATTTATTTTGGTCTTAATTCGTCAAAATCAATCAACTCTCTTGGTGGATTTGGTCCAGAGACCTATCAACACCTAAATTCCATTGATATTGAGGAAATTTGTGACTCTAAAATAAATTCAAAAGTCAGCAAAATAAAATAAAAACAAAAATCAAATAAAAGGATTAAAAGTGATTTTAAAATTAGGTTATTTAATTGCACTTTATTGACGAAATACATAAATAGTATTTTTCATCAAAAATAAAATTCCAATAAAATTACCCAGGGTCAAACAGAGGTAAACAAGTGTTGACAAATTTTTTTAGTTTTTTTTTAAGTCAGAAAATATTTTTAGAAAATAAAATAAAGGTGAAATAAACCAAAAAAATGGCGAAAAATAGTAAAATCAAAAATAAAAATAAAATAAGGTCACCAATATTTGTCAAATGACCATTGGATCTTTTATACCCCAAAATTTGTCCTCCTTTCTTTTCAAGTCAATCCACATCTCCATACTCAAGAATTTCTCAAGGGTTGACTAGATGAACCCTCTCTTAAGCAATCAACCCACAACTAGGGTTTTGATTCTCTCAAATCTAGGATAAGTTCCATTTCCTCAAGTGATCATCATAACTCCTCATATATCTCAAGGGATCATCATGTCAAGTTTCAAGCCTCACAACTTAACTTTGCTCAGTCAATTGCTCAGATGGTTGAAAATCAATTGTATTGGACAAAAAGTCAACTGTGGTCAACATATAGTCAAACTTCATCATTTTTGGTCAACATTAATATTTTGAAGTCACACCCATCATTTGATCAAGGGTTGATCATGATTCATCCAGAAAACTCAAGATTTGATAAAAAGTGAAAGTTTCTAAATTAGGGTTTCTTGATAAAAAGTCAACAGAACTTTGACCAAGCATAACTTTCACATACTTTATCAGAAATTTTTCCACCAAAGCTCATTTTGAAGAGAATTCAATTCTATACAACTTTGTGTCTCACAAGCTTTGGCAAAAAATGCTTCATTTGAGAGTTATGGATCAAGACGTTATAGGTCCTTCTAAAAGTCAACAAAAACTCATCTTTTTCAAAAGAAGTGTACATGAAAATGGAAGCTTCAATGAAGATGAAACAAAAAAGGAGTGTTTAGAGGACATCTTTAGCTTTCTAAAAAGTTCAAGAAAACTTTAAAATATTTTGGGAAAAATTGGAAATTTTGAAGTACATGAAGAAAATATTGAACAAACTTGGAAATTTTCCAAATGGGCCTATATTTCTTTGATTCAAACTTGTTTCTAATATTGCCAAGGACTTCTAAGGCCCATTTGCACACCATACCTCAAACTATTTTATTTATTTTTGAATTAATATAATTAAATTAAATTTTAATTAAAATAAAATACAAAAATTGAATTGATGAGTGCAAGGCTGGCAATTCAAGTTCCTTAAGGTCCTAGATACTCATTGAAAGCTGGAAATTACGAAAGTACTTGATTGGCAAGATATTGAGCACGATTGATCCCAAAAAAGAAAGTTTTGAATAAATTCCAAATCAAATCTCAATCGTCATAGTTGGCATATATTTGATTGAAATCATTTGACCTAAATCCATCTACTATTTATACACAACAACCACAGATCACAAGAGGACAAAATCCTTGCCTCCAAGAACCCTAGCAAAGTTCCAAAAAACTTGTGTAAAAAGAAATTTCGGATTCAACATTGGAGGCCAATTCAAGAAGTTTTGAGGATTAATCAAGCATCATTGAGATCCCAGGAACAATTTCCAATCATCATACAAGCCTTAGGGGAAAAAATTAGGGTACAACAATGAGCGATTACAAGATCATTGAGCAATTGCTGCAAACACCGTCAAAGATTTCAATCATGGCTCTGTTAATGAATTCTTCAGATCACAGAGAGTCTCTAATGAAGGTTTAAGATCAGGCATTTGTTGATTATGATGTGCCTTTGGAAACTTTTAATAGTGTGGTTGGAAATATCATAGCTTGCAATAATATGAGTTTCAATGATGAAGAGTTGCCCGCTGAGGGAAGGAATCACAATATGGCTTTGCACATTTCCATGAATTGCTAGAATGATACATTGTCCAACATGCTTATTGATAATGGCTCTACGCAAAATGCTATTTGTCGCACCCCAAAATTTTCCCCTTTGTTTCACCTCAGTGGTTCATTTTTCATCATAGATGTTCAATCATTGTAGCTTCAGAAAAATTCTATAGGGAAACTTTCATGAAAAGGATTGTGCTGGATTTCTAAGATAACTATTGTTTTGTTATTAATTCGATTTTTGATTCAAGCTATCATTAAGCATAATTCGAAATTCAAAAAGGAATTATTTGTTTTTGGAGTTTAAATTCAAAAGGAATTATTTGTTTTTTTGGAATTTGAATTCAAAAACATAATTGTTTGTTTTTTGAATTTAAATTTTAAAGGAATTATTTGTTTTTTGGAATTTGAATTCATTGGAGGGAAAGCTGTCTGTTTTGGAGTGCAAGTTCATTAGCAAAAAAATATCAAAGAGGATTCAAGCTAAGATTGATTTTATCTTTTTGAGTGTAATGTTCATTCAAATGAAATGCTACACGGATGTCATTCAAGATTTTGTACTCATTTGTCTCAAGTTGCTACAAAATTACAATGCCTTTTGCGAGAAGGATATGGAATTATAAGTTTGAAATAGAAACGCAAGTTGTTGTAGTAATTTGATTAAAAAGTTGAGTTACAAATGTTACAAAGTTTTCAGAGTCTATCTAATGCTACAAGTTTCTAAGCTTTGTCCTTATGTTTCGAACAAATTGTTTGTCTTCCTCCAAGTCGTTTCTTCTCGTTCAAGCTTCCCTCTTATCATCCAATTCACCATGTTACATGAAACAAGAAAGAGGAAAATAGTTAGCAACAATTCAATCGAAAAGAATTAACGCAAGCGATCTATGTTACAATCTCATCATTAGGAGTTTCCGGCAAGAATCAGGTTTAAAGAATGCTAAGCCTCATAATCTTGTTCAAGACTAATCATCGGTTAATAGAAGCTTATTTGCAAATCACAAAATAATTTAGTTCACAAACAAGCTAAAACTCAGTTATCATCATAGTTATAAAATAAGGCAGCAGACCAAATCCAACAGTTAGCAGCAAGCAATGGGCAGCAGACAAAAGGGACAATATTTTATCCAAAAACCATGGTTATCAGCATCATAGTGAAAGTTTTTCACCCAAGAAAACATTATGTGTTAAGCAGCCAACAGCAGGCAGATAGCAGAGTCAACAGCAAGAACCAAAGCCAAGAATGGCAAGGCCAGTAATAGAAAAAATTCACAGGCAGCATCAGAAAAAAGGAAAAGTTTTGGTTCCAAGAGAAAACAGGGTTGAGTTTCACCAAGGAATAAACCATAAAACAAGAACCAAGGTAGATTGTTCCAAATATACCATAAAGTAATTATCAATGCAGTATCTGTTCAGAATTTAAATCAACAAAGAAAGGGACAAGGACCAGAAAAAGAGAATAATGTAGCATCTGTTCAGATGGGTAAACCAGAAGATAAGCCAACATCAGTAACCATAGCAGGGATAGAGAACAGAAAAAAACAAAGTATTTTGGTGGATATAACATAGCAACAGAAGTGAATACAGGGACAGCCTTGATAGTTCTAAGAAGCCAATATCAGAAACCAAGTTTTAGGGTATCGGTTCAAAAGCAAAAATCAAAGTATACTATCTGTTCCAAAAATACTAGAAACCTTATATCCGAACAAGAAAACCAGCAACCATTTGTTCTAGAACAGAAACCATAACTTCAAAACTAGAAAACATAATCTCCAAACCCAGAAATCATAACAGCAAGCAAAAAATCCAAAAACCTAGTTATCTTCTATCATTACTTTCCTACCAGAAACCCTTAAGAGTCTAAGTTTTCAGAAAAACCATATTCTGAACAGAGAAAGCAAGCGAGGAAAAGGCAAAGTTCGAAACAATCTCACCAGAAAACACCGTCAACGGGTAAGATGCTTCACTGCTGTCATTGGAGCTCTAGGGTTCCGAAAATCTTTTTTGGTACCATCTGCAAAACCAACATAAATCAAGCATCAGAAGAAAAAAAAAGTCAGAACATGAGGAAATCGGGACTCTGTGGCGCCCACCGTCGTGAGGCGATTTCAAATGCCTTCTTGTTTCCCGGCCAGGTTCCGTCAGAGAGAGAACGAGAGAGCGATGAGGGTTTTCAGGTGAGGTTCGAGAGAGAGATGTGAGGGTTTCTCCATAAGCAAGTGAGAACGAGAGATCTAGAGTACGTGAGGAAAGATAGGTTTTCTTTTCTGGGTCAGAAACGATGAGGAGAAGCGAGAGAACGAGAGAGAGACTGATTACATTTTGTTCCATTTAGTTAATCTAATTTTTTATTTTAATTAATTTAATTAGAGTTTTTTTTAATTATATATTAGTGTCTTAGTCTGGTGGTGACAAGTGTCACCACCTTGGTCTTTTTTTATTTTCTTTTCATTTCTTTTTTGCTAGATAAATTATTTTGTTTTAAAAAAAAGTAAAGTATTTGGTAAATACTATGCTACACTTGACCATTGGGGTACTTTGGAGAAGAGGATCAGACACGTCCGAAACACAACCCATGATGAACTCGTGCTGACCAGTTACGCGGAATCAGATGGGCTACTTTACCAACTTGGGCTTTTCTCGCTTCCGACACCCCAGATTCACTCCAATATCAGGCCCATTCCTAAACTCTCATCTTTTAAATTAATTTATTTTGCGTAAATAATTTAATTTTTGCGACGTACTAGATAATAGTTGGTTCTGATAGTTTTTATTTGATGATTTATCGATTAAACTATTAGTTGATTTTTCATCAAACAGAAAAAAAATCATTTCCAATAATTATTTAAATTTCCGATTGTATTGTATGATAATTGGCTGTTTATTTGCTCATTCGATATTTATTCACCATTGTACACTTCGCACACAACCAACATTAAAATTAATCTGATTCTGCTTCGATTGGCTCATAGACCGATTTCTTAAAGGGTCTCATGGTTGGGGATGGGCATGACCATCCTCACGAGGTTGATTAAAGCCCTTGTTGCTTTAATCAATCATAACCCGAAAATAACATTGGTCTAAATACCAATTTTCCATGCACCAGGGTCTCATGATTGGGGATAGGAGCACCTATCCTCACGAGGTTAATTAAGTCCATATACTTGATTAATCATAACCCGATTCCACACTTCATCTCAGCACGTATTTCAGAATGCTTTCATAATTAAAGTTCTAAACCTCGATCCAACGTCGAGTTTCTTTTCAAAATATTTTCGTAAATAAATATTCTATTTCTCTCCCCTCCCAAACATATGGTAGTCAGTCCAGTATCGACTCTCGACTGTATGTTTGGTTTCTTAATTGAATTTAATTAACGTGAACCTTGTTTCTCCTCACCTTTTCTTAACAAACTTTTTGGGTAGAAAAAGATGATTAGGATGTTTCTGTCCATTCATCCGAGTAATTGGGGCGTTAGCCGTTGAACTCTTATGGTCCAATACTTGTCTCCCACATTAAAATAACTCAACTCACTCAAATTATTTTATCGCTCATATGCGATCATCAAACTCTTTTCTGACAAAGAGTGTGTAATAGCCATTTCAAACACGAACGAGGACTTAAGTTTTTCAAACAAACTAAACAAGTCCAAGTTCAAGCATTTGAAATGTCTAATGCACGATTTTTCTTATAAAATCAATACAACAAACTTAACACATTTTTGAGAGGAACTACGGAGTTTTGATTTTCTCATTGCACAAGGGAATACGTAGGCACACGGTTTCGAAATCGTGCCAAACTCAAAATAATAATAAACAATTTCCGTTTCTTTTATCTTTCGATTATAACTTAGAAATTAGTGAATATACACACACACTTAGAACTAAACGGGTCCCATCGACTACGATGGATGTAAGAGGTGCTAATACCTTCCTCTTACATAACCGACTCCCGATTCCATGTTTTTTGGTCGTAGACCGCCTTATCCACATCTGTGGGATTTTATCTATATTTTCCCGTTCCTTTTGGAACAAATAAAATTAGGTGGCGATTTCACTTATTTTTTGAAAATTAAATGATTTTTGAAAATCGAGTTGCTTCACTATTCCCAAAAGTACCCTTTCAAAGCTTAAATATCAAGGTCCTCCGATGTATCCTAGTGGTATCCTTGTGAAGGCATTTGATGGTTCTCGTAAATCTGTTATTGGGGAATTAGATTTGCCCATTAAAATTGGCCCACATGTGTTTTAAATTACCTTTCAGGTGATGGGTATATTTCCTGCTTATAGCTGTTTGATTGGACGACCTTGGATTCATGAGGCTGGTGCTGTGACTTCGACCCTCCATCAAAAATTGAAGTTTGTCCGTGAAGGTGCTGTGATTATTGTGGAGGGAGAACAAGCTATGCTAGTTTATCATTTATCCTTCTTTTCCATAGTTGAATATGATGAAGCCACTGCTGGAACGCAATTCCAAGCTTTGTCTATTGATAGTGTCCAAAGGAGTGAAGATTTCATTGCTTCGTTGAAGAATGCCTATAATGTGGTTCAGAAAGGTTCTAGCAATGTTTGGGGACAAGTTATTGAGCCAAAGGTGAATAAGAATGGTTTTGGTTTAGGCTTTTCCACGAAGATCGGAAGAAAAATGCTGAAGTCAGGACTTGTTTCTGCCAAATATCCAGATGTTTTCCGAAGTGCTGGTTATTTTGATCCTACTGTTCTAGGAGTCAATGCCATTTTTGAAGATGGACCAGAGCAGGAAATGCCCAACTTTGTGACGCATGGAATCAGAGTTTGTAATTGGACTGCTATTGACATCCCTACTTGTATTCACGTGTATAAGTAATTCACTTTTGCTTGTTTAAATTTTCAAATAATGATCCTTTCACTCTGCCCAAGGTGAAAGTGGTGTCTAAGTAATCCTTTCAAATAATTTCAAATATTGATCTTTTCACGTGTCAAATAAGATCATTAATAAAAGTTTGTTTTTCATTCCAAATTGTGTCTTTTATTTTCTGCTTTTTTCTTGAAAAAATGGAATCAGAAAATCCTTTCACAAAAAACTAATAATTGAATTGAATCTGCATAATCACTTGTCACATGTGTCAGTTTCTAAAAATCGATCATAAACATATGTGCAGATTAATTCATAAAATTGTTGAAAACAACGACCCTTCGCTCTCTTCCAACATTGAACATCCTATATATGTAGTCGAAGAAGAGAAATTTGATGAGATCCCTGAAGAGGTTTCTCGGTTGCTTGAGCGCGAGGAAAACGCCATTCAGTCGTACAAAGAGCCGTTGGAAGTCATTAACTTGGGTTCTAAGGAAGATGTGAAAAAAGTCAAGATTGGAGCATTGCTACATCCTGAGGTGAAGGTTCATTTGATTGAAATTCTGAAAGAATATGTGGATATCTTTGCTTGGTCATATCAAGATATGCCAGGATTAGATACTGATATTGTGGATCATCATTTACCGTTAAAGCCTGAGTGTCCACCAATCACGCAGAAGTTAAGAAGAACTCATCCAGATATGGCGATAAAGATTAGGGAGGAAGTTTAAAGCAGATTGACACAAGTTTCCTTGTGACATCAGTTTATCCTCAGTGGATTGTCAATATTGTGCCAGTGTTGCACCCCAAAATTTCCACTCCTAATTTTACTTTTAATTGGTTGTCGCTTTACATTAATTTACATTATTATAACATTCACAATCCTGCATTGCATTGAGCTACTAGGACATGATGTTATAATTTTCGTGTGAAAGCAAATTATCGTACCCTTCATTATTTCTAAACTCCATTTGATCTTGAATGAATCTATTGGCCTAGTGGATATAAGGTAAGCATGGAGTACAAGAGTGGAAGAACCTGTGTTCAAATCCCACCTTTCACCATTTATATTTTATCTTTTTTTTCCTATCTCCTTTCTCACACTTCCTCTAATTTTTATTTTTTATTTTTTATTTTTTAATTTTATATTTATTTTTTTTGTTTTTTTTGTCTTATTACTATTAGTATTAGATTTTTATTATTATAAGTATCAGAAAAAGAAAATTTAATTTAATTTTAAACCGTTATATATATATATATATATATATATTTAAAGGTATTAGTCTAGTTTTAGAATTTTATTATCAATTATTAGTTTTGCTTTAAAATTTTACTATTATTTCTACTTTTTTTTTTTAATTATCAAAATTAGATTTAAACTAGTAATGTTTCTAATTATCATTGTTACTGTCTTTTTTAGTTATTTTATCATAATGAAAACCCAAGAAAAAAAAGAGTGTCAATATTATTACTTTCATTGTCACTTTGGTATTAAATTGTCTTTGTTTTACAAAAAAAATTTAGAATGCTCAAAGGATACAGTTGTCACGTGTGTATGCTCCAAACGAGTCCAAAATCTTCACCACAATAACTGCATAAAATTCTCCACAAAAAAAAAATCAAAATTTTTTCACGATTCACCAAGTCCTATATCCAACCAGATTTAAAATCTTTATTTGAATTGAAATCAAAAAGAGCCAAAATAGATCTGAAATCCCAAAACAGAAGAACATCAAACCAAAATTGAATTAGAATATTCTTCACTAAGGAATTGATTTGGACGGAGAAACAGTAACTGAAATCAATTGAAAATATTCCTAATTTGAATATTCACATTCAATGGCTAGAGCTTAATTTTTATCTATAAAAGGAGAAGGATTTCACAGAATAGAGAAGAAAAAAAAGGAATAACACACGAAAAAACCTTGGCCGGAGATTCACGAAAGTATTGTACGACAACCTCCCAACCCTTACCGAAACACGTATCTCGCTCATCTACCAGAACACATCCAAGTTGGACGCAAGCCCGCCAGCGGCTCTTCTCCCACGCAAGATCGACATCATGTTGTCTCGACACTTCCGTGAAACCCACATCTGATTCCGTTGTCAGAAACACCGTAAGCTATTTTCTTTCGAATCGCTTTGGTGTTGATGTGTTTGTTTGTTTGGAGATTGAGATGAGATAGAAAAGAATTTTGGATGGAGTTTTCTTCTTTAATTTTTTTTTCTGGAAAACAATGTTGTTGATGTTGCAAAGAGAGATAACCAAGTTTTTGAGAGAAGAAAGTTTATCTTTTATTTATCTTTCTCACGTGATATATATTGGTTGTATTGTATTTTTTATTTATCATTTGTTATCCCTATGCCAAGTGCGGACGTGTTGCTGGTTGGATGAGAGGTTTGAAAGAGTCTTTCTCAATTTAACTTTTTATGTTGATTTATTATAAAAAAAATTATGACAAATTTTTTGACATAAGAGATAAATGAGAAATACTAGTATCATGAAAAGAGAGAATAATGGACTGATTTAAATATGTTACCTCAAGTCATGATTTTAATTAGTGTTTTATTTTAATTATTTTTTTCTAATCAGTGGCATGTGTCAAGTTATTAGTGGATGTTTATTTTGATTTTGAGAAAGTCCAACTTAGACCATTTTTTCTCTCCTAACATTAAATCACAATAGTAGTAGGAATGGTCTACCTCACTTTATATACAATTTGCAATTTTAATTTTTGTTTGTTTGTTTTCATGAATATAGGAATCAATTAAATTTATCTATTTATTCTCCATTCTAGAAATTAGTTAGATTTATTTGGAAATTAGTTTAGCTCATGTTCTTGCTCTTGAACCTCCTTTGAACTTTATTCAATTAATTACTTTCTTTTTGTTCAGATAATTAGTTTCTTTAAATTAATTACTTTATTTATATAGGAATCAATTAAATTTATCTATTTAATCTCCATTCTAGAAATTAGTTAGATTTATTTGGAAATTAGTTTAGTCCATCTTCTTGCTCTTGAACCTCCTTTGAACTTTATTCAATTAATTACTTTCTTTTTGTTCAGATAATTAGTTTCTTTAAATTAATTACTTTATTTTGGTAATTAAATTAAATATTAGTTCATTTAGAATTAGTTTATTTTTTTAGTTAAACCTAAAAAGTGCAAAAGTAATTTCTTTTATTAGATTAATTGGATTATTTAGCTAATTGTGCTAATCATTTTAATTAGGTATTAACTTAATTTAGTTTATTTTAATAATATTCAAAAACAACAATAAAATATGTTTCCCTTTGGTATTAGGTTAAACCGACTAACCAATTCAAAATTTCTTTTATTACTAACTTAAGAACATCAAGACAATTTTTAAAAAGGAATTATTGGCAATCTTTAACGGGAACGCTAAACTAGATATTAGCCGTTACCAAGCGAGTTCACATAACTTTATCGCTTAAAGGTGATCAATTTTAATTCCATAAAAAAATACTAACCAAACCCATGAGAACTACGTAGACTCTGATTTCATCTTGATGAATACATAGATAAAACGCAATGCTTTAACGAGTCACTAACTACTAACCATAGTCAAATATCTACTTGTTGTGTATAATAATTTAGAAAATAGAGTAAGAAACCTTAGACAAACACACCTTAACCCTAAAATTAGAGAAGTTTACTCTCGAGTACAAGGGAAGTGAGGGGTGCTAACACCTTTCCCTTGTTTAACCGACTCCCGAACCCTTAACTTGGTCCCAATGACCGTCGTGTCCATATTTTTAGGGTTTTACTATAGTTTCCCCGTCCTTAGGATAAATAAACAATAGTGGCGACTTTGTTGAATTTTTCCCGCCGCGACAACCAGTACCAAAGAAAGATGGAAAAGTCCGCATGTGTGTTGATTACCGAGATCTGAACAAGGCTAGTACGAAAGATGATTTTCCTTTGCCATACATTGATATATTGGTGGACAATACTGCAAAATGCAAAGTGTTCTCGTTCATGGATGGATTTTCCGGATACAATCAAATTAATATGGCTCCTGAGGATATGGAAAAAACAACGTTTATCACACCCTAGGAAACATTCTGTTATAGAGTGATGCCCTTCGGGTTGAAGAACACTGGTCAACGTACTAGAGGGCCATGACGACCTTATTCCATGATTTGATGCATAAAGAAATTAAATTATATGTTAATGATATGATCGCCAAGTCCCAAACCGAGGAAGATCATTTGGAAGATTTGTTGAAACTATTTCAGCGTTTGAGGAAGTATCGCCTCCGTTTGAATCCTAATAAATGTACATTCAGTGTCCAGTCTGGAAAATTGTTGGGTTTCATTGTCAGCCAAAAAGGAATTGAAGTTGATCTTGATAAACTTAGGGCAATTCAAGAGATGTCGGCACCAAGAACTAAAAAACAAGTCAGAGGTTTCCTCGAACGTTTGAATTACATTTCCAGATTCATTTCCCATATTATTGCAACTTGTGAACCAATCTTCAAGCTGTTGAGGAAAGATCAAGGTTGCGTATGGACAAATGATTGCCAAAGGGTATTTTAAAGTATCAACGAGTATTTGCTTGAGCCTCTTATCCTGCTCCCTCCCGTTGAAGGAAGACCATTGGTTTTATATCTGACTGTGTTGGAAAGCTCCATGGGTTGTATTTTGGGATAGCAAGATGAAACAAGAAGGAAAGAATATGCCATTTATTACCTAAGCAAGAAGTTCACCGACTGTGAATCCCAGTATTCTATGTTGGAAAAGACTTGTTGTTTTTTTAGCCTGGGTTGCGAAGCGTCTGCGATAATATATGTTGAATCATACTACTTGGTTGATCTCTCGAATGGATCCGATCAAGTACATCTTTGAAAATCCTGCTCTTACGAGAAGAATTGCTCGTTGGCAAATGTTTTTATCTGAATAAGATATTGAATACCGCACCCGGAAGGTTATTAAAAGAAATATACTGGCAGAATACCTAGCTCATCAGCCGGTTGAGGATAATCAATCTATTGGATTTAATTTTCCTAATGAATGTGATATATTTAAAAATGAAAGATTAAGATGAACCTTTACTTGAAGAAGGTCCAGATCCAGAATCCTGATATGGAATGGTGTTTGATGGAGCTGTGAATGCTTGTGGAAAAGGAATCGGTGTTGTGATCATCACTCCTCAAGGAGCTCACATTCCTTTCACAATAAGATTTATGTTTGATTGTACAAATAACATGGTGGAATATGAAGCTTGTATCATGGGTCTTGAAGAAGCCATCGACCTCAATCAAAATTCTTGATGTGTATAGTGATTCAGCCTTAGTAATAAATTAGATTAAACGAGATTGGGAGACTCGTCACCCTGGCTTAATCCCTTACAAAGATTATGCAAGAAGGCTGTTGACTTTCTTCAATAAATTAGAGCTTCACCATATTCCTCGAGATGAAAATCAGATGACAGATGCCTTGACAACTTTAGCTTCTATGTACAAAGTGAACAAGTGGAATGATGTACCTCAGATCACCATTGATCACCTTGAGAGCCAACTTATATATTCACCATGGAGGTGGCAAAGGATGATAAACCTTGGTATCATAACATCAAGCACTTCTCGATGACTCGAGAGTATTCGGTTGATGCAACAAGCAAAGATAGAAAGACCTTGAGGAGATTGGATGGTAGTTTCTTTCTCAATGAAGCTGTGTTATACAAAAGAAATCATGACATGGTCTTGCTCAGATGTGTGGATAGACACGAAGCAGACATATCGATGCATGAGATTCATGAAGGTTCTTTTGGTACCCATGCAAATGGAAAATCTATGGCTAATAAGATGCTAAGGGCAAGATACTATTGGTTGACAATGGAATCCACTCGTTACAAATTTGGGAAAAAGTGCCATAAGCGTCAGATTTATGCTGATAAAATTCATGTGCCTCCTACACTTCTCAATGTTATTTCTTCCCCCATGATCTTTCTTTATGTGGGGTATTGACATGATTGGGATGATTGAACCCAAGGCTTCTAATGGACATCGTTTCATCTTGGTAGCAATTGATTACTTCACCAAATGGGTTGAAGCGGCTTCTTATGCCAATGTTACCAAGCAAGTGGTGGTCTGATTCATCAAGAACAATCTCATTTGTCGGTATGGTGTGCCTAGCAGGATCATCCCTGATAAGTGCTCGAATTTGAAAAATAAAATGATGGAGGAACTTTGTGAAGAATTCAAGATTATTCATCAAAACTCTTCTTCTTACATACCCAAGATGAATAGGGCAGTTGAAGCTATAAACAAGAATATCAAGAAGATCATCCAGAAGATGGTCGTCACCTACAAAGACTGGAATGAAATGCTTCCATTTTATTTACATGGATATCGCACTTCGGTATGCACTTCAAGGGGGGCGACCCCTTTCTCTTTGGTTTATGGGATGGAAGCAGTACTCCATATTGAAGTTGAGATTCCATCTTTGCGTGTGATAATGGAAGCTGGATTATCTGATGTTGAATGGGTTCAGAATCGGTTTGACCAGTTGAATTTGATTGAAGAGAAGAGAATGACTGCTTCATGTCATGGTCAGTTATGTTGCACCCCAAAATTTGCCCTCCCGATTTTACTTTTAATTGGTTTTTGCTTTACATTCATATGCATTATCATAACATTCACAATCATGCATTGCATTGAGCTACTAGGACATGAGATTATAATTTTCGCGTGAAGGCAATTTATCGTACCCTTAATTATTTCTAAACGCCATTTGATCTCAAATAAGTACATTGGTCTGGTGGATGGTGAAGTGAGTGTAAAAAGAGTGTGAGGTTTTGAGTTTGAACCTTGACTACTTCAATTTTGATTTCTTTTTCTCATATTTTACTTTTTAAGTTTAATTTTCTATATTTTAGTAACAACATCTCAATTTTTATTAAGATTTTCATTATTAAGATAATTTTAGGAATTAAAATTTTTTAGATTATTTTTATTATTACTAATATTTAAATAAATAAAACATAAAGGGTCATTACTAATTTGTCGCTACTATTTTATATTGTTGCATCATCATAGTTAGTATTGACCGATAACTTTTTATCATGAAATCAAATGGGTAAGTATTTGAATTTATTGACATATCTTGAATTTGTCCATTCTTTACTTACTTACTAATGCCACTTTAATTTGTACACCTCAAATTTATCTTTAAGTTTAGTTTCTATCACAATTAATTTTTATTTAGAATCATGTATATTTTTATAGTAAAAAATTATAAATCTAAAAAAAATAGTCAATTTTATTTTAATATCATTATTCCTATATTTCATTTATACACTACGATCCGATTTTTAAGTTTATTCTTATAGTTACTAATTTATTATTATGGAATCAATAGTTTCTTGGGTATTATTCCCTTCCTTTTCTAGATAATAGAAACCGTATTCAAATCTCACACAAAAGTCAATCTTCACAAAGTTGCAAAAAAATCTCAATCAATTCCAAGGTTATACAAAATAAGAACATAAATTAAACCCTTTCCTAATCCATGATAACTACCAAATCTTTCCAAAACTAGAACCAAATCAATGTTCATCAAGTGCACATACGAGACTCAATTCATAAACTTGGTCACAAAGATATCAATCATTCTGAATCTTTCCAAAAGCAAAAATGGCATAGTATCTTTTCTTTTGAAATCATTCCATAAGTACATCAACTGGTCTTTTAAGCTAAATCAAATTGAAATCATCTCTAAATGAAATTAAAAATCATTCCAAATGATTTCTATCAAGTGTTTTTTTTAGAGTCTATAAAAGGACTCAAATTTCACAGAATCAGGACACACACAAAAATTGGCAAGCAAAAGTTCTTAACAAAAAAAAAACCCTTCATAGAAAAAATATCTGAAACCGAAACTCTGCATTGTAAAATGAGTAATTGAAAAATGGAGTTTTTTATGCTTATCACTATATCATGTGTGGCTTTTGTTTTGTATACTGTTTGTTTATTTTTCAGTCCAATAAAATGTTGCCACGTGACAATACACAATGGGCCTACTGACCAAACTTCCTAAGGAATTGTCGTTCACATTTCCAGGTTGTTTCATTACATCTTTTTTCTTTTTTTTCTCTTGTTATTTTATGTTCTATTTGAATAACGTGCATCTTAACATTAAAAGAAAAAGCCTTAAACTTAATAAACCATGACAATGGCAATGAGGCCCCTGTAACGTTTTTTTATAGATATTCTTGTTGTTTAATATTTGATTTAATTGCTTTGTTTTTCTATTAATTAGAATTAGATTAATTATTAAGTTGCTTTAGTTAATTAAGCTATAATAATAAAATTTAAATAAAAAACAACAATGCCAAAGGTTAAAAGTGGCGCCCCTGTAGGATTTTTTGACTTACTTACTTTTCTTGTTAATGATACTATAATATTAGTATTATATAGTTTTTATTTTATATATTATAATATAATTTTTAATTAGAATTTAAAGGTAATAGACATTAGCTTACGTTTAGAACTAATTTGAGTATAATCTCTCACTTTCTTTGATTCTACACTATCTTAAGTTTATCTCTTTAATCAGTTTTATTACTTTTATATTATTTGGATTATTTTATTTAACGTAGTTTTGTTAAAAGAGACATGTATAACAATAAGACAAAAACTACAAAAAAAAACATTTCTTTTATTAAATTAATTTAGACTATTTAATTGATAGTGTTAAATTAGATATTAATTTAATTTAGTTTATTTTAATAATATTCAAAAACAACAAAAATATGTTTCCCATTAGTATTAGGTTAAACCGTCTAACCAATTCAAAATTTCTTTTTTTTACTAATTTAAGAAAATCAAGACAATTTTCAAAAAGGAATTATATTGACACTCTTTACGCGAACGATAAACTAGCTATTACGCGAGCTTGCATAAGTTTATCGCTTAAAGGTGACCAATTTTAATTCCATAAAAAATACTAACCAAACCCATGAGAACTACGTAGACTCTGATTTCATCTCTTGGTGAATACATAGGCATAAGGCGCGATGCTTTAACAAGTCACTAACTACTAACCGTGACCAAATCTCTCCCCATTGTGTATAATAATTTAGGAAATAGAGTAAGAAACCTAAGACAAACACACCTTAACCCTAAAATTAGAGAAGGTTCCCCTTGAGTACAAGGGAGGTAAGGGATGCTAACACCTTCCCCTCGCTTAACCGATTCCCGAACCCTTAACTTGGTCCCGATGACCGCAATATCCATATTTTTAGGGTTTTTACTATAGTTTTCCCGTCCTTAGGATAAATAAACAATAGTGGCGACTTCATTGAATTTTTCCCGCCGCGACAAGTTATTCCAGAAAAGAATGAAGAAAGCCTTTGATAAGAAGGTCAAACCTCGTGTATTTAGAGAAGACGACCTCGTGCTCAGAAAGATCATTTCTTTAAACTCTGATTCTAGAGGCAAGTGGACTCCCAATTATGAAGGCCCATACGTTGTCAAGAAAGCCTTCTCTGGTGGTGCATTGATTCTTGAAACTATAGATGGTGAGGAGTTCCCACGTCCTATGAATGCTGATGTAGTCAAGAAATACTTTGCCTAAATAAATAAAAGAATAAGTCGCTAAGTTGAAAATCCGAAAGGGAGACTTAGGCAAAAAAAGAGCGTCTTAGTAGACTGAAAACCAGAAGGGGCGGTCTAGGAAAAAATTAGGGACACAAGCAGAGTAAATCTCTCGGTAGACTGAAAACCCACAAGGGCAGTCTAGGAAAAAGTTAGGGACTTATATGGAAAGTAACTACATCAGACAAGACTTGATCATTGAAGCAGCAATTTGCATGGATTATCTTCATACCTCAACTGAAGACTATAATAGTGTTAGGGAGAATAGTGTTCATTGTTCTTCGATGTACCTTTTCCATGTATTTACCATTTTTCACACCTTTGTAATCATCCATGAAGTCATGCTATTGGTAGACTACTATTCTATCAATAAAATTTGAGACTTTATCCAATTCCTTGATAATGTTGAAGTTGGTACCATCAGGACCTCTATAATATTTTTCATACGAATATGAGATACAAGTGAAAAGCAGATTGTTCCCACAGAATGTCCCATTTTTCCCCAGAAGAGTTGGTAATAGTAGTGCTCTGATGAGACATGGTGACACCCCATGGCATGCTTCTATCAGAAGGAACCTGAGAATGTTTATGATATGCCTGCAACTTCTTTTGAAATTTGATGTGATGAAGATCTACCCTTTGGTTGATGGTTTGTGAAGAATTCATTTTGGACGAGTGTTGTCCATGCATTAGTCAACCTTCCATGTTGATTCTCAATAAAATATCCATATGCATCTCACGTACATTCATTCATACACTATGCATAACTAAACTTCATTCGCATATGTTGATAATTAGAGTATGTTTCATCTTTCCAATAGAATGTCAGCTTTAAGCAGAAAAAGTTCATCTTTCCATTTTCTCCACTGAATTACCCCTCGAAGAAGAATTGAGTGTCTACCCTCTTTGTAAGCCTCTTTGATTGTTCAAATCACCCTTCCCTAGCTTGATTGTGGTTTAAACTCTGGTCTCCAAGCGACATTATTACTTTGTTCTTCTTAGACTATGAGTTCTAATTGTAAAGCACAGTTATGTCAGGAAGATCGCATCTCTCCAACAAAGGTGAATCCAATAGAATTCACTTGCATTCTCCAGCAATATTGTTACAATATTTTCCTAATAGTAGGTGATATGTCTTCCCGCAAGCGGTTGGTTTTCCTCAGCAAGTCTGTTAATGCCAATTTGGCCTCCTTTTGGCAACCCAAAGAGGAATATCTCGCTATGGATTGACAGTACTTCTCTAGCAAGTTGAAGACTTGTTGTGGAAACCTCCGCTAAGTGATCTCTTATCTCATTATTGGATGATTCCCAAAGTTGTGAGCAATAAGATTTGTTGTTCCGATGAATGGAAACCTTGTCTTTATGGAAGGTTTTTTATCGAAGATTTGTTGTTATGATGAATGACAACCTTGTCTTTATGGAAGGTAGTTTACCGAAGATTTTTTATTCCGATGAATGACAACCTCGTCTTTATGGAAGGTAGTTTATCAAAGATTTGTTATTCTGATGAACGGTAACCTTGTCTTTATGGAAGATAGTTTATCAAAGATTTGTTGTTCCGATGAATGACAATATTGTCTTTATGGAAGGTAGTTTATCGAAGATTTTTTGTTCCGATGAATGGCAACCTTGTCTTTATGGAAGGTAGTTTATCGAAGATTTGTTGTTCCGATGAATGGCAACCTTGTCTTTATGGAACGTAGTTTATCGAAGATTTGTTGTTTCGATGAATGGAAACCTTGTCTTTATGGAAGGTAGTTTATCGAAGATTTGTTGTTCCGATGGATGGAAATCTCCTCATTATGGGTCATTGATTTGTTGAATACTCCAATGGGCGGAATTTTAGCTCATTGATTGAATGATTGCTTTGTTACCTTTTCCATATGAAGTATCATGATTAAAGAAGGAGTTCCAACCTGTCTTTGGTAAAGCGCCAGGGCTCTTTGGAAAGTCAGTCTATTGTTGATGTTGTCTTCTTACCACCTTTTGGTTATAAACAATTTTTGGTGTTTATTAGGTGTTGATGGTTTACTATCTTTATAAAGTTGGTGTCACTCCCTTATTTTTGCTAACTCCTCTGTGAGGAGATAATTCTCCTTCTATATAAGGATTGTTGTTGTTATTCCCTTTAATTTTCCTTGTCCTGTATTAAGTCGATGATATTATAAAAAGTTGGGTTCTCATTCTCCAGTAGAGTCATATTTTTCTCTCTCCCCTAATATTGATCTTCTTTCCCCAGTAGTTCGTCTTCTTGGATGAGTTGTCTTTCTTAGCGTGTCTTCATTATCTTTGCTTCCCCTAGAGGCGTTTTGTTGCCCCTGTGAAGATCATCATATTACATGCATAACTATTAAGCAATGTATAATATCTTAGGGCCAAAAATAGGACTCATATTATATTTAAGTATCTTATATTCCGTCGAGGCAAAGGTTCCCTTCTTATCTCCAGATAAAAGACACTTAAATAAGGGAAGTTGTTGTACCCCAATTTTTTCCCTAAGATTCACTCATACTTCATACCATTGCATTACACAAAGATTAAATGGTCTCTCACTCTCTCTCTCTCTCTCTCTCTCTCTCTCTCTCTCTCTCTCTCTCTCTATCTTTGAGTTTGTATTTGGGAGATCACCAAGCACCATTGAATGTATGTGATGATTGATGTTTGACTAACAATTATGTGTGTATACTTCACTCTTTAAATGTTGTAGGGGAATGGTGCACAAGTCTCTTATTCAAAGAGTAAATAGGTTCATGTGTTTATTTTCATGCCTTCTCTCCTCAATTCTCAATATTTTTGAAAGTATTGTCTCTCATTGAAGATTTATATTGATATCAGCTATGGTCTCTCATCTTGAGTATATGCTTCATGTTTGAAAAATATCATCAAATTCAAAGAATTCACTATTCAATGATCATCTACCTTGAATTAGGGTTTTGGACTTCTGAGGATCATATCTTGGTATTTGTGTGAAGTTTGTGGATGATTTAAAATTCATTTGATTCTTAAGAGGACTCTAATATGAATATTCTTGGATACAAGGAGTTTGATTGATGAGAAGATTGTTTTAGAAGTCTATGATTGCCCACTCTCTATATTGATACTTCATTTATCTTGTATGACTTCAAAGGATCATAACTTGGTCATCTCTTGTCTCCTTTAGCTCATTGTTCTTTAACAATGAACCTAAGGATCTCTAATACAACTTAGTTCAAATGGTAGGAAGAGAAAATGCTTGGAAATTTTCCTATGAAGTCAAAAGATTACAAGTCCTTGATAAATTTCTCAATTGTTGGTCAATCAACTTCAAAAGGTCACATCTTGATTATCATTTATCACCTTGAGGTCATTATTTTTGCACAACAATCTTGAGGATGTGAACTTTATATCCATACAAATTTTAAAGATTGAAAGTGTTTGAAAGTTGCTTGAAGAAATCAAAAGATTGCAGGTCATTTCATGAAATTTCATTAACTTCACAAGGCCATAACTTTCACAATTTTTGGGTGATTCTTTTTTGCCAAATATTCCTTGAGAGGTCTACTTTATATCATCTTTGAAAGTCAAGAACAAACTTTGAGTGGAAGATCATTTTTGAAAAGAAAATTTTATACGTCATTTTTAGAAAGTTGGCATGCTTGACCAAGGCCTGGCCAGAAAAATCAGTGTTTTTTCATAAATCCTAAAGGCTATAACACTCAACTCAAGCATCCGTTGGATTTTATTTTTTTTCATTGTGTTCTACTCTTTGAATACTTCATTTGGATCAACGAAAATTGGAAAACGCACGAGAGAATTTGATTTGGCCTCAGTTCAAAGTTTGTGCCAAAATTTGTTCGAGCACACAATCAGTTTGTGCATTTTGCGCTACCAATCAATTTTAAGCCAAAATTAAGCCTTGATTTCGTGACTAATCATGTTTAGAAGTTGTCCATAATTAATTAGAACCTTGAAACACAAATTTTGGCTGAGTTTTGATGCACATGAGGTCACACTTCTTAATTATTGTTAATTAACTTTTCAATCATTTTATCATTTAAAAAATAATAAAAACACCAAAAATATTTTTCTTTTAGTAATTAGGATTTTTAACATCCTCATAATATTTTTCTCTTTATTTATTTATGTTTTTTATTTAAATATTAGAAATCGATGTATAGGTCGCAAGGTTATTTTTGTAATAGCGTAGATTACTTTTCTCACATTTTTTTCCTTATTATGTAACTGCTCATGGGATGTAATAGCCTAGGTAAATTTACTTTACGCACCTCCTGTTATGTAACTGCCACAAAGCTCTGTAATAGCTTAGGACATTTTATTTTTCCGCACTTTAATTTTCCGCAAATATTTAACTACTTAGATGTATGGATGATAGGTTTGTATGACAAGATCTAAAAATAACTTAGCATCACCCTAATCTCAAGATAAATATCTGAATTGAATCACTCTTCACACTTGCACCCTTAGGGTATCCTCTCTTGTTGCCTCGGATAAACATGGCCATGTCCCTCGAAAGTAGGGATACCATTAGCAAAGACGCTTACGAATAGCATCATCATAGTCCCTTCGATATAAAGATCATAGTCCCTCGATGACCCTCGATGTTGTCTACGAATATATGATCTCGTCCCTCAATGTTGCCTACGAAATAAATGATGACAGTCCTTTTCGAATTGCTAAGGTATCCTTACAATGTTGCCTTCAATGATCATACGATGACCCTACGTCTGTCCCTTCACATCCAATGGATGAGGCTACCTGACAACTAATGGTATGGATAACACTATCCTAAAGGAGAAAGAAAATAACAATAACGATCTTTGAGTGGGTAGTTACTCTTAATTGCTTGCTCTAAAAACAAATATTTATCACATATTTTTCAAACAAATATTTTCAAACACTTCGTATACATTCTTGAGGACTGATACAAGAATCATTACAAAGTCAAGGTCAAACTATTTTCAAACAAAACACACACAAAAGCAAGTTTCAAAAGTGAGCTAAGCAATTAAGAGCCCGTAGATAACTACGTATGAAAAGGGTGCTAACACCTTCCCTTTAGATTAAAGAAAAGTCGGTGGCGACTCTTGCTAACTGCAACATTTGCGATAAAATTCAAAACAAATAAGTCAGTTCTCCCACCGTGTTATAGTCGGTCTATTCATGCATATATAGGCCGACCTATTTAACATTTTTTCTAATATATGCATATATGTGTCAGTCTATTTAGTCTTTTTATCTAATATATATGTATATATAGATCAATATTTTTAGACTATATATATATATATATATATATATATATATATATATATATATATATATATATATATATATATATATATATATAGGTTTTATAGACTTTTAATACCCTAAATCCGACATATTTAATTTAATAGATTTTTGAAAAAGTCTAAATCTGACATTTTTAAGAAATAGACCTGACCTGACCTTGTGTAGGTTAGGCCGTAGGCCCCTGTAGGCCGACCTGACCTATTTTCACCCTTACTCGAATCTTAAATGCAAGTACTCCTTCTGATCATTATTATAAACAAAAATTTAATTTTTAAATTCATTATATCTAACATCTATATAATTTAGATACATCAAATAATTAATAAATCTAAAAATATAATCTTTGTTTATAACAGTGATAGGTGAGAGTTCTAGCATAAAGTAGTCAAAGTTTTGATATATCATATACAGTACACTAGTGAATTGGGAACATCAAGTGATGCAATCATGTTAGAAACCCAGTAGTAGAGGACACTGCAGGATTTCATTTCACGTGGGCCATTGTGTGTATGGGATGGTCATAACATGAGGTTCCATCTTAATATACTTAGCCTTCAATTGACTCATTTCTTTTTGTTTTTTTTTTTCACTCTCATCATCTCAGTTCATACACAAACCCAAACTCTCCAAAAATTTCCTTACTTTTATTTCTTCACTTATAGAAGCTTTCCCTCTATATGGGTATTATTGTGTGGCCATGTGGTTTGGATATGAGAAGAAAAACGACCAAAATTTCTTGTGTTTCTATATGAATGTTTTTAGTAACAACGTTGTTGTGTTGTCACTCATGTCATGTTTGTTGGAGCTATTCGTATATTCCCAGGAAAAACTGTGGCAAAAGTGGAATTCAACATAAGAGTTATGTATAACAAGATCAACAACAACATCAACAACAAAGATCTGTTCAATAAGGACTTCAAAGGATGCACTTTTTTTACAAGAACAGAACCAAAATAGAGTTTGATGATATCAAAAGAAAAGTTCCAAGTTGCCCAGATCATCTTCACAATTAATTATAAATATTCTGAAGTTTTTTCATTTATAAATATTCTGTATTTGACCTTTGTTTTTTTTCTTTGTATTATTTTGATTGAAGTTTATCAAAAATAACCTTTGTTTTTCTCATCATTTTCTATATTTGTCGAAGAAAATGAGGGAAAACCGGGGGTATTTTGGTATATTACTATGTTATATTATAAGAATATAATATTGAATCATTAATAGTCAATTATTTTGAAGAATCATCGATTTTATTTACTACTAATAAGATAATCAATATTGAGGGATGTTAGATTTAGGGTCACTTTATTTTGGCTTTTTTTATAAAAGATTTTATAGTGTAATATTATTTTTGTGTAACAAAATTTAGAAAGAAATTTTTTATAAAAATTTTAAATAAGAATTTTGTTTGAATAGTTATTTTTAAAATGTTATTTTAGATAATTATTTATTTTAGTAAAAGAAAATTTGACATCAAAATTTTAAAAAATCATTTAATTTTGAAGCTATTTCAAATAGTTTTTCATAAAAATCATATTTAAAATATAATTTTTAAAAAAAATTGTGATTTTAACTATGTTATAATCTTCAATAATATATGTTTATGTTATAGAATGTCTAAATTAGTCTCACTATTTAAAAAAAAAAATATAACAAAATTTATAATATTTTAAAAAACGATTTTATAAAATCTATTTTTGAAAATATTAAGAAAACATTTATTTTTTTAAAGTAGAAACAAACTGATCCTTTGTGTGTATTTTGAATAAATCTATTTTTTTTTTAAATAATTTATTGTGTACTTTTGTTTTTGTGTTTTTAGTTCTTTTTTGTTTTTTACTATTTAGCTTTTTCTCTTTAGGGGCTTGAAAAGGGAATAGGCTGAAAATGTCTTTTTAAAAGTGTAGTCAAAATAAAAAATCATTCCCTTTAACTTTTTTTTTTTTTTTACGCGACCCTTTAACTTAAATATACATATGAAAGCAATTTTCTTCTCTTTTATTCTCTCCCAATGCAGAAAATAATATACATATTTTTCTTCATTGTCAACGACAAAAGCAATCTATGGTAGCTAGTGAATTAAAGTGAGAAAAGCTAATCTAGTTTTAGTGAAGTTCAGTGCACTGCATTAGGAACCATTTTTCTTCATTTGGTAAGTTTTTTATCTTTATTTAGTTGTTTCTCTCACATGATTTCTATTTCATGGACAATTTAGTATTATTGTATTTTTTTTAAAAAATAGTATTGTTAAATTTGAATAAATTAGTATGTGGGAGTTCGTAATATTCAGCTATTTAATTGACTTTATTGAGTCCATCCTACTTGGAGTAAAATATTGATTAAGATGATTTATGATTTAAAATTCTATCTAATATTGATTAAGATGATTTATGATTTAAAATTCTATCTTATAAATATGGGTTCAAAAACTAAAACAACATTCCAAAAAATTTCATAAATTTTCATCATATTTCACCGGATAGTCATTCAAAATCTAAAACAACCTTCTAAGACTTTCCACCATATCTTATCGGGTCATCATTCAAAAACATTGTCAATATGAACGCAGAGAAGGCAAGATATAGAGTTAGAGAATGGGTAGAAGTAAGGAGAGTTAGGAAACTTCAATGGATTAGAAAGCATAAATGGGATACTAGCAAAGGGAGAAATAAGGGGGCGATAGATTTAAAGTCCAATACAACTTTCCTCTTCACAGAGATACATGACGATTTCAGAGCAAAAGAAATGTATGCCATTTTAAAAAGAATTTGGTGACATCGATGAAGTCATCATCCCACCAAGAAGGGATAAACGCAATAAACGTTTTGGTTTTGCTAGGTATTGAAATGTCCCAGATGATAGGTCGATGGCTATAAAACTGGACAACATTATCATTAGATCAAGAAAGCTACATGCAATTCTTCCAAGATTTAATAGGGAACACATAGGCGATTTAAAAAATGGGAAATTTCAACAACGGCGAAATCTTGGTGTTACGAGCGGGGTAATAGAGGCAAATCAGAAAAACAAATTTGGGTACAAAGGTTTTAATGCTCGTCAGAAACACGGAGGAAACGGAAGGAAAAATTATGCCAAAACATTCGAAAGTGATCAAAATAATATGCAGGTGGTGGATGGTTGGAGGCATGCTAAGAAAATATCTTTTGCTCATCTGGAATATAAGATGGAAGAGGAAGATTTGCTGAGATTCTGAAAAGCGTATGTTGGTGAGGTTGAGAATCCGAGAACAACGTACAACATGCAAGAACACTTTAACATGGAAGGTTACTTTGCAGTGAAGGTCACACCACTCGATGCTAACTTATGTTTACTAAAAGAAAGAGAGGTGGGGGAACTGAGTGCGTTGATTGAGGAAGCATCAGACGGGATAAAATAATATTTTGTTGATATAAGGCCATAAAATCCACATGAGGTTGATAATGAAAGATTAACCTAGTTAAGAGTATTTGGACTACCTTGTTATGCATGGAATTCCAAGCTTTTCAAATTTATGTCAAAACCCGTTGGAGTTTTCATTTGCACTAATGAGGAAACCACCATGAAGAAGAGTTTAGGTGTGGCTAAGATTCTTATAAGAACGGAATATTATCTGGTGTTGAATGAAACATTCAACATCTTTATCAATGATAATGTTTTTAATATCAAAGTTGTTGAGAACTCTCATGGTCCCATGTGAATCTCTTTGAATCTTAACGATGTTAAGAAGGCGAATGATAGCAATTTCGAGGATGGTTCAGATGACGATACCAAATGTTGGTTTTCTTGTTGTGCCGATGAGGATATTGATGGGTCTTTTGCCCACGAGTCAATGACTAATAATGAGGGATTGGGTGAAGGGAGACATGTATTAAGAGGTGAAACATTAAATGCAATTCCAAAGGTGAAGGCGGCGTCACAGGGTGAAAAAAGGATGTTTCAGAATGCTTTGTAAATATAAAAAATATTATTTGAGAAAAGTGTACTTATGTGTCCAATGATTTTAATCCTTTAGATAAGTCAACCAATAATATCTAGGGAACTAAAATAGGCGATTGGGTGGATGGTTGAAGGGTTTGGTGGGATAGGGTGGCAAAGAAGCATTTTCTGAAGTGGGTTTAAAGTGTTGGGTTAACGAGAAGAATTCAAACAAATAAGGCCCAAGATGTTGGGGGCAAAGAAAGCCCATAGTCTAGATGGTGCGTTATGTGAGGGGAAGGCCCAAAGTCACTTAAGAGACTTTCAGAAGTGGAAAGAAATCTCGAGTAGTGCCATGTCAAAACAACATGAGGATTCTTTAGATAACCACAACATCAAAATCTCAAAATCCTTCTTTTCTGTTCTTTTTCGCCAAAAATAAAAAATTAGCTCCACAGGTAGATCTTCAAAGGGGACAATTTCCAAATGGTCTTCTTTTCAATCTTCTGAAGGGTCAACATTATGTAATAATTCACTCAAGGGAGTAGATATGTCTTATGGGAGAGGTCGTTCTAAGAAGGTTAAGGAGGTGAACATGGTAGAAAAGGTGTGGCAAGAACTAACCTTGTTAGGAATTACTGGGGTGGGAACAGTGGCGGAGCCAGAAATATTATAAAGCCTGGGCGAAAAATTAAAGATCGCAAATTCATATTGTATATAATATATAAATACTCATCAATCAAAATAACAGAGACTCGCCATTTTGTCCACAAAAATATAGTTTAAAATAAAAGAGACAAATATAACCCTACAATAGCGGGTTAAATAAAATTACGAGGCAAATGTCCTTTCCGAGACTTTTTTGCGGTGAATGTTCGAATAATATCAATATCATTAAGTGACTTGAATATCTCCCGCTCAGTGTAACATACCATCAAGTCATTGAACCACACATCATTGATCTTATTGCGCAATTTAGATTTGATAATCTTCATTGCTGAAAAAGCTCTTTCAACGGATGCTGTCGACACCGGCAATATCAAAGCTAACTCAATAAGTTTATAAACCAATGGAAATACTAAATGTTTCTCAGTTTGAACCATCTTCATAGCCAAACTTTGAACATCTCCACAAGTGGAAAATGAAGCATTTCTTCTCACTTGAAGAACATAAGTCTCAAGTTGATCCCTTATTGTTCCTCGGTCATCATCAGAAAAGTCTACACGATAAATATCCGCAAGACGAGCAAGCTTATCAACATTAAACTTGGAGAAAGAGTTCTTGGGATCAAGACATGAAAAACAATTAAGGATAATGTTACTTTCTTCACTAAAGCGATGATCCATCTCCACACATATTTTGTCAATAGCAACATAAAAATCTCACGGTAATGATGAAGATTAGTGTCCTCCCTTACCCTTGAACGACCCGAACCGGTATTTCATCATCCATATTTGGGCTGGAATACCTTTAGCAACACAAAATCTTGGACATCGAAAATAAATTATCCAACCACTCTCTCTCGTTGTGGCCAATCGAGCTTTGACATCATCAACTAATTCCATGGCAATCACAATATTAAGATCTTTTCTTTGCAAGACATTTGAAAGCTCGTTTGTGATACCAAACAACTTTAACATTAATTTCAAAATGAAAGCAAATTTAAAGCTCTCCATTTTTCTATCAAACCCTGCTTGAGATGGTCCACGTCCATCTTCATCAACCATACTAAGCACCTTTAACACGAGGGCCACATTTGATCCAAACGAAGCAATGTAGTATGATGTGAACCCCATCTAGTATCCCGGTCTTGTGAGATTAGATGATTGGTGCAAGCCCTTTCCTCTAGATATCTCACCACTCTCAAGTTTATTCAAAATATCTTGGTGTTGTGCCTCTATCAAAGCATCCCTCCTCTTACAAGATGCACTTGTTGTGGTCACAATCAAGGAGATGTACTCAAAGAAATCATGAATAGATGAGCAACTACTAGTAACAGACACAACAACTAATTGCAAACGGTGAGCATAACAATGAACGTAGAAAGCATAAGGATTTTCATCTAGAATTTTTCTTTGCAAACCATTAAATTCACCTCTCATATTTGAAGCTCCATCATATCCTTGCCCTCGTATCCTTGAAATCGATAACGTACTTATCAAGAATACCATAAAGAGCATTCTTTAATGACTCGATGTAGTATCTTTGACATGATGTAGAAAATAAATCGTTCCACAACATTTCCTTTGTCATTCAAAACCTAAAATAAATTCAACAAGTTTACTTGGCGGCATAAAAAATAATAGGTCATGAAAATTAAAAAATACAACTACTAACCTCAACATCACCGCCATTTGCTCTTTGACGGATATATCACGTGACTCGTCAATAAGCACGGAGAATTGTCTATCACCAAGCTCTTCCATAATCACCTTGGTAACTTCATGTGCACAACATGTTGCAAGCTCCTTTTGAATGTCACCGCAAGTCATTGTGCAATTTTTTCCACCACGGTCAAAGGCGTCCCTCACTTGTTCATTTTGAGATTTTACCCAATCTACCATCTCTCTAAAATTACCCTTATTTAGAGAAGTAGAGGATTCATCATGGCCACGAAAAGCCATGCCTTGTGCTATGAGATATCTTGAACAATCTAAAGAACAAGTCAAACGAATCTTATATAATTCTTCTGATTCCTTGGTTGCTTTAGCAAACTTACTTGTCACACTTTGTCTTTGATTATTATAATCATCATAGTGCTTGACACATGAGTTATGCAAACTATTATGACTACCAACGTGGCCTTTCAAGCCTTGAGATGCATGCTTCCAATCTCTATATCCACTTTTAGTGAAGACTTCAAAACCAAAGTGCTCGGCCCTCCCGGGTTTCTTAAAGAGAAAACAATAAAAACAATAAGTCGCATCCTTTATCTCATCAGTATTCTAACCATGTATAATTCTTATACCATGATTTACTAAATGATCTTTTAACACTCCCAAATGTAGTACGAGGAAAGCTTGGCAATCTGGTTGCATTGGACCCTTCAATATATATGCCCTCCTCACTTGGTCTTGAATATCCGAGCATACTCATTAATTTGTTTCCTATGACCGGATCTCGCAATTTCATTTGGATTAAACTCATTAACCACATTAGATGGTGGTTCTAATTCGACTTCGATTGCACAACATTCACATTCTCAATATTTTCTCTAGCAACCAAAAATTTCCTCATCTCTAAACAAAAGATAAAATAATTACAAAATTGTAGTTTCAAAATTTAAAAGAATAATAATCAAATAAAACAAATAAGAATTAACAATGTTCTTCAAATAAATAAAATAAAATTTAAAATAATAAAAATAAAACAATCTAAATTCTAATAAATAAATTAGTATTTGTAATTGTATATGGTTAATCAAACAACCTAAACTCTAATAAATAAATAAATCAGTACATGATTAATCAATCAACCTAAACTCTAATAAATAAATTAGAATCAAACATGAAATTAAACAAGACAAATTATTTATATTATATTATATAGAAAGAAAGAGAACACACATTGCATCTACTATTTAATAACCAAATTTATATTACCTGCTATATGGCCTGTAGAAATAATATAGCCTATAGGAATGATGATAGATTGCACAAGGATTACACAGATAGAAGAACACAGATTGAACAGGATGAAGAAAAGTGAGCAGCGGCAGGCAGTTTTTTTTCTCTGTAGGTTTTCCTAATTTTAGGTTTTACCAATTCTAACTTTCACTATTTTTTCTTTTTCTTTTAATTTTATTTAATACTAAAAAAAAATTGGGCTAGGTACAAAAAAAAAAATTGGGCCAGGTTGAGCCTGGGCATTTGCCCAAGCTGGCCGTAACGGTGCATCCGCCTGTGGGTGGGAAGATATGATTTGTATGTGGAAGCGATTAACAGAATAGAAATCAGAAATAATGAAGGGTTGAAGGCAAGGAAAGAGAAAAAGAATTGTTACATAATGAATATCATGTCTTTCAACATCAGAGAAAGTAGAAGTTCCTTGAAAAGAAGGAAGCTTGGAAACATGATAAATAAAGGCAATATTAACATGGTGTTTCTTCAGGAAACAAAATCTCTATATATGAATGAAGCTCTAGTTGCAAGCTTATGGGGGAAGCGATGATATTGAATGGACAAGAAAGACTCAGAAAGGGAATCAGGTGGCACGATAATCATTTGGAAAAAAGGTGTAATTATACCTCTTTTAAATTTTAGAACGCAGGGATCAATGGGGTGTTTAAAGGCCTTGTTTGCTACTTTGTGAATATATATTCCTATTGTTATTTAGTTGGGAAAAGATTGGTATGGTCACAGTTGATAGCACTAAAAAATAGTTTGAGCATAGGGTGATGGTGTGTGGACGGGGATTTCAACATAACTAGAGATAAGGTGGAAAGAAAGGGAAGGAGAACAAAGAGAAGGATTACATATATGAATGAGTTTAGTGAGTTAATAGATATCATAGATTTGACGGATTCGTCACCGATTGAGAGTAGATTCACTTAGTCTAACAAGGAGGGTAGTGCAAAAAGCAGATTGGACGGATTCTTGATTTCATAAAGGATTGCTGAAGAATGGAAGATTTTTGGGCAAACAATGGAGGATTTGGACATTTCATATTACTCTCTAATTTGGTTTAAAACTAGTGGTTTGGACTGGGGATCCAACCCATTTAGGATAATAGTTCCTAGTTAGAGATCAAATAATCCAAAGGTTTCAAGGATAAATAGTGAAAAATTATGGGTGTCGAAGGAAAGCAAGCATATGTGTTAAAATAAAATTTCAAAATACTAAGGAAAAAATTTCGGATTTAGAATAAGGAGAAGTTTGGGTGGATAGATCTGAGGATAGAAGAAACTACTAATAAGATTAAAAGGGATGATAATAACTCAATGTCGGATACTCAAGGTGGAGTAGAGGGAGGGTTTTGAGAGGAGGGAGGCCACCGATGACTTGTGGAAACATCTTCGTCTCAAATAAAGTCTTTTAAGATAAAAATCAAGGAGAAAATGGTTAACGGATGTAGATCAAAACACTAAGTATTTTCATGCTATGATCAAATAAAGACAGAGGAGGAACATGATTGTATCGATCCAAACAAGGGAAGGGATTCGTATAGAGGATGTGAACGGTATCCAGAATGAGATGCTAAAGGTGTTCAAAGGCATATACAAGGAAAAGTTTAGGGATATACCATCTTTTGGTGGTATTTGTGTTAACCAAATTTCTGACGCGGAGTGAGTTTTGTTGGATCCAGAATTCACGCGAGAAGAAATTATAAGCGTTGTTAGGGACTTAGATAGGGATAAGATTCTGGGTCTAGAAGGATTCAACTTCAAGTTCATTTAAGAATGCTATAGTTTTTTACAAGAGGACATCGTTAATTTTGTCATGGAATTTCATAAGGCTGTATCTCTTCTAAAGACTATTACAGAATCTTTCATCTCCTTAATCCATAAAAATAATAATCCATATTTTTTAAATGAATATCACCCTATTTGTTTAGTCAGATATTTATACAAAATTTTATCTAAGATTCTGGCCAACAGAATCAAGAAGGTCCTAAAGGGCATCATTTCATCTTCTCAAATGAATTTAGTACCTAGTAGACAAATCCTTGATGGATTTTTGGCCCTTAAAGAAATAATTGATCAAGCAAGAAAGGAAAAGAAGGAATAATTCATATTCAAATAAGATTTCCAACAGGCCCGCGACTGTGTTAACTGGAAATTCTCGAGAAACATGTTTCAAAAGTTTGGTTTTGGAGTTAATTGGTGCAAATGGGTGGAAGCATATATTTTCAATAGTTCATTATATATCCTTGTGAATAGCAGTCCAAGTAAAGACTTTTAGGCGGAGAGAGGATTAAGACAAGGTGACCTTTTGTCGCCATTGTCATACCCCAAATTTTGACCTAATATACCACCTTACATTTGCATCATTGCACAACTAACAGTTCAGACAACATTAATCGGGAATAGCATTCACAGGTCAAAATTAGGGTTTCATCAGATTTTCATCTGATTCAAGAGGCAACCAATTAGGGTTTGAGTTTTTCTCACCTCATTTGATCTATCTTGATCAAATCATCAACCTCTGATCATCAGATACCCATTTTTCTCACAGATCAATCGAGGATCGACCAATTAGGGTTTTAGTCAAGCATAGGCATTCTCTGATTTTTTGAGCAGTGATTGACTTTTTTGGATAGAGATTGGTCATTATATCTTAGATACAACATGTTGACCTAATTTCTGGATTCAGAACATCACAGAGGTTCACAGACGTCATCAGTCAATTTCAGAAACGTCTGATGAAAATTCATCTGCACAGAAAAGTCAAACTTTGACTTTTGGTCAAATTTTTCAAAACAAAACTTTTTCAATCATCAAAATACTTCAAATGATCCATCATGATCATCAAAAATCAAAGAATTTGAAAAAGTCAACAAAAAGTCAAAAGTTTTTATACTTAGAAATATTTCTAAGTGTTGAAATTTCTTACTTTTTTCAAACTTCATGCCATTTTTTCACCAAGTTCTATTTTGAATTGGAAAAAACTCAAAACATGAAAGTTGTAGATCATGAAAAAATCTTTCCAAAATGTCCAAGAACTCTCAAATCCATGGAGTCTAGCTACACTTTTGAATTTGAAATTTAGAGCTCCAAAATCCATAATTTTCAAGTACAAACTTGTAAAATTATAGGTCATTTTGCATTTTCCTCTTCTAGAACCTTTGCCACCTTGCCAAGAGAGGATGGAACTGATAAATATCAGTGAGGGATGATTGATATAAGATAAGAGCAAATTGATATTTCACACATGGTAAAAAGGAAGCTTCCTTTTACCTTTAAAGCCAAAAGACTTTCTTGCCCTCTAAGGTAAGTTTGATTTTCCAAATGCCATTCCTTGCCTAACATTTTCAGAACTTGTTGCCTATAAATTGAACATCAAATTCAAGCTCAATCTACACCAAAGCTTCACAAATACATGCTTTCTCTCTACTTTCTTGAAAATCAAGCAATTCATGTTATTTTGAGAAACATTGCAAATTTTGAAATCTTTGAAAACCATGAAAAGTTTTGGTGTCTAACATGTTTTATAATCAATATGTAACCTGTATGAAACATAAAATTAACACTAATCAAGTTGGAAAACAGATTTTGCATTCTATGCACATAAGCTTCCAAAACTGCCATGGAATTCGAAACTGAAGCTAGGCTTGATTCCTTTGAGTTCTGATCACCCAAACACGATCCATATACATCATGAAGTTGATCCAAATCAAGAACAACCATCTGTAACACTCTTAACCCCATTTTCGATTTTCATTTTGAGCTAATTGTAGGTGGACTTGGCTAGATTGATTGGAAAGGATTCAAGGCAAGCAGGCTATCATCACAGCTTCCATACATGCCGATGAAGCTCAAATGATCAAGAAACAGCAACTGGAAACACTCTAGCATCGATTTCGATTCTCACTTTTCCAGGTATGCATATGAACTGTGATATCCATATTCCTTGCACCAATTGAATAAAGCTCTTGGCCGATCCTTTTCTGCACCTCTAACGACCATTAACCCTCAATAAAATCAAACAATCATCCAACATACATCATTTAATTTAAGATTTTCAGTTTAGGGTTCGTCGTGTTCTTCAAAACCTAAATTGTTCTGGGCTAAATATAAATGAAATTAACAACCATGTTCATGTTCGGGATGAAAAATATCAAGTTTCATTTTTATATCATTCCATTTGGTTGAGAAACGAAGATTCTAGCTTGGATTTGGTAATCTGAAAATCAAACAAGAAACCCAGGATTACGCGCGTGTTCTTGATGTTCTTCATTTTCAAATATTCAAATAATCCAATCTTATATCAACGCGTGTTTTAGTCCACTAAGCATCCCAGCGCATTTGGTCTAGTGGTTGTCTGCTTGCCTTTAAGTCTTCTTGCCACGCGTCCCATCTCATGGTCATGGGTTCAACACCCATCAAGACCATTCTTTTTTACAACTCTTCCATTTTTTTCATGTTTTTTTATCAAACTTTCACAATTTTTTTGACCAATCAAAACTTCTCATTTTGAGATGATTTTTTAAACACTTGTCAATAAATACATCTATTTTGTGATAGTGCAAAAATTTTCAGAAAAAACTTTCATCTGATTAAATTTTAATCGAGCGAAAGCGTTCAACACTTTTCAAACCTCCTTTTAAGGTGAATTTTTAAGTTTTCGACTTCGATTTTTTCAAAACTTTTCATAAATGAACCTCACATTTCAAAACATTTCAAAATCATTTTTCAAAACATTTCATCAAACTTGCATCTTTTACCATGATCGATCCGATTTAAACGATAAACGATTTCGTCTTCTCGAATTTCTCGATCGATCATGGGCCTCCCTTATGGTGTAAGTCCCAATCCTTTATGTACATATTTAGTTTTATTTTTACATACTCAAATTATCATTGTTAATATTCAAACGTAAACAAATTTCTTTCGTTTGTTTTCATTCGTTTGTCTATACGCCAAATCCATTGGTTCTAAAGAAAGAATTCTTCTGAGTAAAATTTCTTTTTGACCAATGGGCCTCCATCATGGTGTAAGCCCCATAACATTCTTTTATGTACATAATATTTCTTTGTACATATCAAACTTTTGTCAAACACTTTTTTTACAAAGTTTCATCGTACATATTCCTTTTATACTCAAGTACAGATAAACTTCGATCGTTTGTTTTCACATCACTTGTGTATACTCAAACAAAATAGTCTTTTGTGTATATATTTTCTTTATACATACCAAAATACTTTTCAAACAAACTTTTCATCTGTACATAACACAGATACTTCTTTTTCAAAAACTTTTTATCTATACATAATATAGATACCTTTTACAGATAAACTTCAATCAATCATTTCCGTTTCATCTGTACATTTTACACTGAATATCATTGGTATTGAAAGGAGCATTATTCCCTGTGAAACTACTTTCAAATCAATGGGCCTCCCTTACGGTGTAAGTCCCAACCCTCCTATGTACATCCATCTTTTTTTGTACATAAATACTCGTTCGTGTACATATTCACTTCCTTGTACACAATTCAAACTTGTAAATAATCAAGTTGCGCTCGTTTTAAACGTTCGTTTCACAGACACTTGTTTATTTTTCTTTCATGAACTGCTGTAAATAAACATCATGCATTGTTTATATTTCCTTCATAAACTCCTGTGAATACATATCACACACACACACTTGTTTATATAACTGTTCAGTTATTAACATAACAATTAGTCTAATCAATAGGCTCCCAACATGAGTTAGCCTCCTTGGGCTTTGTACAAGACAACTCATCTCCAACATGAGTTAGCCTCGCTTGGCTTTGTACAAGACAACTCATCTCAACATGAGTTAGCCTCCGCTTGGGCTTTGTACAAGACAACTCATCTCCAACATGAGTTAGCCTCCGCTTGCTTTGTACAAGACAACTCATCTCCAACATGAGTTAGCCTCGCTTGGGCTTCATACAAGATATTTTATCTCCAATGAGCTTAGCCTTCTCTTGGGCTTCGTACAAAGAAACTCTCCCAGTTAGCCTCGCTTAGGCTTCATATAAGACAAGACTCCTGTTGAGTCGCCTCCTCTTGAGCTTCGTTCAAAAGAACTCCTCATTGAGTTTAGCCTTCTCTTGGGCATCATACAATGAAAGAGACAGAAATCTCTTACCTCCTATTGGGCTTCCAATACAAAGAATCACCAGCTAAGATAGAACCACGAAGGATGGTTTCTGGTGAAATCACTTTCAAATTCCCAGAGTAAAATTTCCCGGTGAAATTGCTCTTATTCAGAAAAGGATGGTTTCTCGGTGAAATCCCTTTCAAGCCAAAGCCAGCCATACCCTATAGCTTCCTCTTGAGCTTCATACAAGGACCCTCGATGACCCTCGATGACCCTCGGAATGCCTCCTCTTGGGCTAACAATACAAGGACCCACGGGCTTCTTAAAAGCATCCCTTTAATCCAATCAATTTCTCCTTGAGATTTAGACATTTATCATCTCTATGGAAGAAGTATCTCATCTATCACATCACATACAGTCAAAAACTTTTCAAAACTTTTCAAACTATTTTCAAACAAAAAAAAATCTCTTAATTGTAAGTGGTAACGCTTGTACACTCAAGCAAAACACCCAATACTTACAGTTAAAAGGTTCAATCATCTTTTTCAAACATCTTTCTTAAACATGTAAGTGGTAACGCTTGTACACTCAAGCAAAACACCTAATACTTACAATGAAAGATTTCAATCAAACAACTTTTCAAAAATGTATGTGATGAAATAGATTAGATACATTTTTCATTAAGATGACATTTGTCTGTCTCTTACTAACATCCCGTTGCTTTCCACTAGCATAAGTGGGAACTACGATTGCTCTGACTTTCTCAACATCCTTTTGAGAATACGTAGGCACAAGGTCTCATCCTTGCCGAGCAAATTTCTATCTCTCTCAGACCAAACAAACCATATAACCCTTTAGATCCGAGCTACAAATACTCTGATTCCCACTAGGGGATATGTATGCAGAAGATCCACAGATCTTTGCGAGCACAATAATAATAAACACTAGAATCCCACACAATCTACTGTTTCTTAAAATCCCAAAGGAGAAACTTTCCCAATCATAGAAATAGCAATTAAAACACACAAACATATCAAACATATTCATATATAAAGCTGTAGATAACTACATATATTTAGGGTGCTCCATCTATTCCCTTTATATAACAATCCCCCTTACTCAGAATCTCCCCAATGCGTTGCGTCTAGTTTGCGCTAGTCGTTATGCATATCAATATCAATTGAGGGTATTTCAGCTTTCCCCTTTTTCATAATCATTAAATCATCTTTCTTGTGTTGAAAATAATAAAGCTTGATGCTCGCGGCATCTTTATGAACAAATCAAAAGATTTAAATCGTTACGAGCCAGAAGATCCGAACTCACGTTCGCATCCTCTAGCGCGTCACCTTTTAACGCGAACAACCATTCTTTATTTACCTTAGTTGTTGAAGGTTTTGCTCGCATGGTTCTGAAGGCGGTTGTTATTGGGATTTTTGAAGGTTATAAAGTAAAAGGGAATTCGGAAGTAAGGGTTCTATAATACAATTCATATATGACACTGTGACCATGGGAAATGGTTGTTGGAACAACTTATAGAGTATTAAGGAAATATTCAAGGGTTTTGAGTTCATATCCTGGTTGAAGGTCAATTTTTTCAAAATCAAGATATACTGGGTGAATATAATGGAGAATTTCGTGGAAAGCGCGTACCTGTTTTTGTGTTGTTGCACGGACTCAATCCCTTTCAAATTTCTTGGAATTCAAGTTGGTGTGAATCCAAGAAGATTCACATCCTGGGATCTAGTTTTGAGTTGCTTGAAGAAAAAACGGTCACTTTGAAAATCTCATTTCTTGTCGATAAGGGAAGAGTAACTCTCCTAAATTCAGTGTTATCTAGCATCCCCATATACATTGTATCATTTTTCATAGCACCGATCAATATTGTTAAAGAAATTATATGTATCTAGAGTCGTTTTTTGCAGGGTGGGAATGAGTAGCAAAGGTGCATAAGTTGGGTAAGTTGGAATAACATATGAAAACCTAAAGAGGAGACAAAACCTATTTAATTGTTTTGCAGGAAACGTTAATTTTGACCTTGGCAAGGGAGACAAAACCATGTCCTGTCTGGATTTGCAGGTGGATTGGGGGATCCCCCCTAAAAATATCTTTCCAAACTTTGTTCAATTTTTCACGGCATACATTGGGCAAGCTATGTGACATGGGTAGTTGGCAAGGTGTCCTAACTTAACTCTGAAATACATTATGCTTAATCATTCAATAAAATTAAATATATACCTAACCGTCTAACACTAATACTAAACACTGTCCGATAAGGCTAAAACTAGTTCTTACAAACCTAAAAGAAATTCAATATTAAACATTGTCGATTAAGGCCAACACTAGTTCTTACGAACCTACACGGACCAATATTAACACTAACAATTAAGGATAACACCAGTTTTTGCAAACTTAAACCAAATTCAACTTAGGTTCTCACTGAACCTCAGGGTGTTAACATCAGGCCTATGCCCTATCTTTAGCAACTTAACTCCTATACATTTATTAAAACATCATACTAAGTTCTAATATAGATAACCTGGTCTACATAACTTCTTATCTAGGTTGTAACTCATCTTTTACAAAGTTTATAATTTAGGTTACACACTTTAATCATCGAACACTAAACTTACACAATTAACTATTTTCACCTCATTGTTTATAATATACCTTTATAATGATTTAACACATTCATTCTGATACAATAGTATTGATGGCCCTCATTACAATAAAGTTCATTTTGTTAGGTTTTCAACTCAATTGACCGCGCCTCAAATAGACTTACAAGACTCAACTTATGCGTGAAACAAGATAATGAATGTTCGTTGAGACTGGACTACTCTTTTGGTATAAGAACCATGTAATTTATATTTTTATAGCACAGACATGATGCACCCCTAAAATATAAAATAATTAAGTCGCCAAAGAACTTTATTTATCACAAGAAGAGAAAGAAAATTATCAAGAAAACCTATAAGGTGGAAAAGAACATGGTCTCGCAGCCAAGAAAAGGGTACGAGAATCGATTACGCAAGAGGAAGGTATTAGCACCCCCTGATATCCATTGTACTCAATGAGATTCTTGTTGTTCTAATCAAAGGGTGTGTATATATAAAAAAATTACTTCTAAGGGAATGCATAAATAAATTATTAAAGGAAAAAACAAAAGGTTTTTATTATTGAGTTCGTCCAGATTTTGCAACTCAGTGCCTACGTATCCCAAGGGAATTAGAACTCCATAGTTCTTCTCAAAAATGTTTTTTGTTGTGTTTTGTATGGATGATGCTAAGTTCACATTCTAACAGTTAATGTTTGTCGCTCGACCTTTGGAGGCTCACACAATGTTGTTTTTTGTAGAAAGGAATTAACATGTCCTTTTTGAAAAAACATTAAAGAGAAAAAGGCCATAAGGCATAACTATTTGGATTTGTTTGAGTGTTTTTGTTAGGAGAAATATCTTAAGTGGTTCCCTTAAATAAATGATACTTAAGTCTTTCCTCCTTTTATTTTTGAAAGTGTTTTGAAATTGTTTAAGTGTTTTTGGATTTTTGATTAAGAAAATGAAAGTTTTTGTTTTAATTAGAAGCAAATGCATGAGAAAGAGAGAAAAATATAAAGGGGAACTTGATCCTATGTGTCATTATTCAAAGTGGACTTAAGGTTGAGATTGAAGGGAATCTAACCTAATGTTGTCATGCATCCATTGTCTTAATGTTAGGATTGAAATGGAGAGCCCTATTTATTAGATGCTACAGTAGATACTTGAAAAGAAACAAGCTCAAGCATTTCGACAAAGGTTTGGTAAATTTAAAAAATACTCAGCCACCTAAGAGAGACCACAAGATATCCTAAACATGTTATGAGTACAAAAAATTAGGGCATTATATAACTACTTGTCCAAGTCTCCCTAAACATCCTAAAAAGAAAGATAGGGAAATCTATAAGACGGAAGAAAAATGCAACAAATGTCGTAGATCCTATATCGCATGGAAAGAAGAGGATGGGAGCTCCTCCTCGCATTCCCACTCAAGTTAAATTGATCAATGTGTCAACCTAAGTTTGATGGCACGTAAGAAAGGTGAAGGCTCATATGTATATACTTTTGGTCCTGATGATGAATAATCATATAATGAATTGTCAAAAGATTTTAATGTAAGTATATGGATTCTATAAATGATTTAAAAAAAAATTATCTCTAAAAATAGATGGTTTTAAAACTTGAAAATGGGATAAATGATCTTAATACCGCTTTGGATTCCCTTAAGGAAGTGCATACATCTCTAGTTGATGATCGTTTTAATGTTTCTGAAAGTTTAGGTGAAAATAGAAAAAAGTAGAGTATGGTACTTGTCCACCTTTAAAACTTGAAATTGAAAATCTCAAAGCACAAATAACTCATGCTAGAAGGATAGAAGGATCATTTTAAAGAAAAATCCTCACGTCGCAAGGAGAAATAGAAAAAGTATTTCATCTAAAGGTGTTTTCCATCACTGTGGTGATAAGGGTCACATTAGGTCTCTTTGTCATATTAGGAATGTCTGGGTTTCTAATGGTAAAATGACATAGATACATAAGTGTCATCAACTAACCCCAAAGGACCCAACTATAATTGGGTACCTAGTTTTATCTATTGATATTTTGTGTAGGAGTGTTTGGGAATATTAATGGATTCTCAAGACAAGTGAAGGAAGATCTATCCAATCATTTTTTTTATCGTATTATACTTTTGATATATAAGTTTTGTTATTTGTTTAATTTACTTGTGCAACAAGTTAAGCCCTAGATCATCATAATTGGCATGCTCGCTCATTCTCCTTTATCACCGTGAAGTTGCACTTTATTTATCTTTTTTTAATTATTTTGTTTGCATCATGGTCATTCATCTATTTTTCATATGCATCAAATTATTTTTCATATGCTCTAAAGTTATTTTTTATCAAAATTAATTTTCATTTGCATCAAAATGATGTTTTAGTTGTATTATATTTTTTTCAATTAAATCCACCTTGCATTAAACGGTTTTCGTGTTAGACTTTTTTTCATAAGAAGTTGCATAAATTTTAGTTATAATATATGTCGATGATATTATTTTCGGTTCTACTAACGAATCTCTTTGTCATTGTTTTGAAATTTTGATTTAGGTCGAATTTAAAATCTCTCTTATGGGAGATCTCACATGTTTCTTAGGATTTCAAATCAAGCAAGCCGAAGAAGACACTTTCATAAGTCAAACAAAATACTAATCAAAGCTTCTCAAGAAGTTCGATATGAAAGATTCATGGAGAGTCTCAACACCTGTGGCTTCAAATATGCTAATTGACAAAGACGAGAATGGAATGGAATTCGACATAACCACGTATAGTTGTATAATCAGATCCTTACTCTAATTAACGAGGAGTGGACCAGATATCGTGTTTAGTATCTTACAAGAACCTTCCAACACATTATTTGGTAACCTAAAGGTAGCGCATGTAGATTAGTAGGTTTTTTCTAATTCTATTTTTATGAGGTGCAAGCCGGACAGGAAAACACTAGTGGTACTTATCATTTATTTGGAAGTTGTTTAGTTTCTTAGCTCAATAAAAAGCAGCATAGCATTTGAGCACTAATGCAATATTTATCCTTCCATTTATGATAGTTTTTTACCACTTAATTGTATATTGTTGCATATCTATTTGCATTCTTCCATGTAGCATTCTATATTTAATCTCTGATGTTGTATATCCTTCATAGCTTTTTAACCCATGTGTTCATTTGAAATTATTCATTTTGTGGATGCTTATTTGGTTTTTAGACTAATTTCAATCTATCTGTTTTTAATGTTGTCAAAGGGAAAAAAGTTGTAAAGTGAGTCTAAAATTATTGTGTTTTGTGTTATGGTGTATGTGTGCAATGTTTCAGGGGGAGAACAAGTGTTCATTCGCTTTGGCTCAAAAGTCGACTCAATTCCAAGTGAAAGTTTGCCAAGCATAAAAAAGGGATTGAAATTGCATCTCTCTTATACATTCAGGGGGAGAACCTCAATATTGTTTTGCTGCTTGTCTTCTAAGTTTTTGTTTCATTTACTTTTGTTTATTGAGTATTCTCATCAATTACACATTTTTAACTCTTTGCATCTTTAATTATTTTCTTTAGGGGTATTCAAAACCGAACCAACCCAAAAGAAAACTGCAAACCAATCTGAAATCGCAAAAAAACGCATTTGGTTCGGATGTGTTTGGGTCATCTTTTAACAAAGTCGGCGGTTCGTTCGGTTTACGATTTGTATTTTACAAACTTAACCAAACCGAATCAAACATCATTATGTTACAACCTAAATTTTATTTAACTCGCATCCAACCCAAACACAAACCTATTATACCTCAGCCTTATGATTTCGAACAATTTTTTCATCCTTACACTTATGATTTCAGTTCAGTCTTCTCAAATTTCTCCTATCATTATCGTGCATTCTTCGACACATACATCTTGTCTCTTCTTCTCTAATCTCTACTCATATTCTTTCTTTTTCATCATCCTATTTTTATAAAAATGTTCTCTTTATCAATTTCATTTTTATTGCACTTCTTCTTCTCTAATCTCTCATTTATTATGTTCTTTCTTTTTTATCTTCATTAATCTCCCATCTCTTCTATTTCTTTTGTTTCATTATAATATTTTGGATATTTTTTATACTATTATTTTATGTTTATTATTTCACTTTGGTGTAATTTAATTTTTACATATTAAGTGAGAAGTTGTTGTCCAAATATGATGAATTCTGTTGTTATTTGGTAGTATATGAATGACTAAATACAAAATTATATTGTCATCTATATGTATATGTATGACTCAATAAAATATTTATAAGAAATCGAATCAATCGAACCAAACTAAACGACATTGATTTGGTTTGGTTTGATTTAGATTTTTTATTCTAAAAGTCAATCAAACCACATATTTTTTCTCTCGCAGTTCAGATATATTTTAACGTCAAAATCTCTCGAACTGCACCATAGTCATCCCTAATTTTCTCTTTCTATACACTCTTTTTTATTATAACTTAATTGAGTATCCTTGTGCTTGCCTTAATTTAATCTCTTTATTTATAGAAAAATATTAAATTTTGAATCAATTTAGTTTTTAATATGCATACATATTAAAATAAATGCATATAAGTTATTTAAAATCAACACTAATTGTAAGTAAAAACTAGTCAAAATTTTGATATATTTAAAGAGTTTGTGGCTAATGAATAGGGAACATCATGTGGCTAAGTGATGTATGTGAGTAGATAAATAATTTAATTTAATATATTTAATATATTAAAATATATTATACATTTATGCGCCAAATTTAAAATAAAAAAATCCGTTTAAGTGTATATTGCACAGGATGAAAGTACTGGTTAATAAATACAAAACATTGCAGGGTTTCATTTCACGTGGGCCAGTGTGTGTATGGGATGGTCATAACATGAGGCTCCATCTCTCTCTTTCATAGAATACTTCCCCGTCAATTGACTCATTTTGTTTTTGTTGTTTCTACTCTCATCATCTCATTCATACACAAACCCAAACTCTCAAATTTTGGGTTACCAAAAGTCACAAAATTTATGTGTACTATTATTGTGTGGCCATGTGGTTTGGATACAAGAGGAAAAACTACCAAAATTTCTTGTATTATTTCTTCGTGGTAATGCTTTTAGTAACAACGTTGTTGTGTTGCCGCTCATGTCATGTTGGAGCTATTCGTATATTTCCAGGAAAAACTGTGGCAAAAGTTGAATTCAACAGAGGAGTTATACATGAAAACAAGATCAACAACGACATCAAGAACAAAGATCTGTTTAATAAGTACTTCAAAGGAAGCAATTTCTTTGACAAGAATAAAACCAAAATGGGGTTTGATGATATCAAAAGAAGAGTACCAAGTTGTCCAGATCCTCTTCACAATTAATTCATAAGTAAATTCTTATCAAATTTTTGTTATTTTATTTTTTATCTTTGTTTTTTTCCTTGTATTATTTTGATTGAAGTTTGTTTACCCAAAATAACCTTGTTTTTCTCATCATTTTCTGTACATTTGTTGAAGAAAATGAGAGAAAAGTTGGGGTATTTTGGTATATTACTATATCATATTATAAGAAATATAGTTTTGAATGGTGTTCTCATCTATGGAGGAACTAGAAAATGAATCATCAATAGTGAATTTTTTTTTTTTTTAAGAATCGTCAATTGTATTTCCTATAAAAAAATTCATCAAAATATTGAGGAAAGGTTAGATTTAGGGTATATTTTTAATTAATTAATTTTTTTTGGAAATTGTTTTTTGTTTATTGTATATTTATCTTTTTTGAGTTCTTTTTGTTTTTTACTATTTAGCTTTTTCTCTTGTTTAAAAATGTAGTCAAAATAAAAAGTCATTGATGCAGCATTCCTCTAGCTTAAATATGAAAGCAATTTTCTCATATATTATTCTCTCCCAATGCAGAAAAAGTTAATATACATATTTTTGTTCATTGTCAACGACAAAAGTAATTTATGGTAGCTAGTAAATTAAAGTGAGAAAAGCTAATCTACTTTTAGTGAGGTTCAGTGTTCAGTCTGCATTATGAACCATTTTGCTTCATTTGGTAAGTTTTTTTATCTTTATTTAATTGTTTCTCTCACATGATTTCTACTTCATGGACAATTGAGAATTATTCTTTCTACTTAAAAAAATTTTTTTTTTGATAAATTGGAATAAATTAGTATGTGGGAGTTCGTAACATTTCAGTTATTTAATTGACTTTATTGGGTAAATCATGCTGGGAGTCAAAGATTGATTACGATGATTTATGATTTAAAATTCTATCTTTTAAATATAGGGTTGATTGCGAATCTAATAGACTTTATGTTTGATGGAGGGACACTCATGAGGTAGATGGAGGTGTTGGTAAGTTGGGGTAGAGAGTGGTTGTGGAGGAAGCTTTCACATAGACAATTTTCACATAGATAATGCTAAAGATAAATGTTTTTTTAATTAGTTTATGTTTGGTTTTTAGAAAAATTAAAAATAACTTTAAAGGTGTAGTATTGACTATAAAACAATTTTGAACCGTTTGAAATTAGAATTTATAATTTTTGAATTAAATATAATTTTTATATTAAAATTTATTGTTTAACTTACTTTTATATAGATGTATTCAAACACAAATCAAATACATTAAACTCAATTTTATTAAAATCACTTATATTAAATACAATTCTTTCAAAATAAATTATGTTAATTACTAATCGAGACATGCACTTAGTTGATGTAGAGAAGACATTTGTGCGAGTAGTAATTCATCTGTTTTAAATTAGAGTCTTTTTAGTTGAAAAAATGTATTGAAAGTTATGTACAAAATAATAATCTAATGATAATATTGAAAAAATAACAATTATTTTTACAATGAAATGTGATAATGACATTTATTTTAAAATATTTTTCTTTAAAATGAAAGTCACTTTAAAATGGAGGTAGTATTGTTTTCACTTTAAATTTATTATGATAATGTATAATAATCAATAGTAGTGAGAGACAATTTTATAAAATTGTCACATTAATGAATCGATAATGAACCTTTGCTTCTTCTTTGTAAACGTGTTTAAATTAATATTTTTATTTTTAATATATTTAAAGTTACACCCGTTTTAAATTTATTGTAAGTAATTAAAATATAATTATAATAATATTTTTAAATGAAACCCGTTTTTAAAAAATAGGATATAAGCTATTACATGGTAATACTTAAAATGATTTTTTATTTATAAAATTATCACTGTATTCCCTATTTACATCTATTTTTAGTATATTGGGTGCAAATTTTAAAATTATATTATTATTTTTCTATTAGTGAACAATTGTGCTAAATATTAGTCACATAAATAATATAATTAAGAAAATTATAGTTGGTACTCGTTAGAGACTTAAACAAGTTATGAAAAATCCTCCAACAAATTATGTGATATATCATAACCAAGCCAATTATTGAATTTTGAAGAAACCCAAGCCAATTATTATTATTGGCGAGCATCTTATAAATTATCTTGAATTATTGGTGGCAGTTTGAACTGGAATTTGCATATGCATAACGACAATATTATACTAATGGAGTTTTCATTAATTTGCTAGATTAAAGAGTTTAATCAATTCAGTCATCTTGTCCTGACCCATTAAAGAAAATGACAGTAAGATAAGTAAGACACGAGGGCATGTTTGGTTTCTTAAAATAGATTATTGAAGTGGAATTAATTTTAATATTTTCAAGTATGATTAATTTTGTATCAGTGATTATTTTTAACTTTAAATAAGATTTAACCTCTACGATTGAATTATTGTTAGTTACTTTTTGTTTGAACAATTTTAAGTGAACACTTTAACATTCTTAAGTTTAATTGAGTATCTATTTATTTTTTAATATTAGATCATCTTTTTATATTTAATAAATTTAAATTTTGAATTAATGCCCAACCAAACTAATGTTGAGATTATAAGGTATAATTTAATTAGTTATGTTAGTTTGTTCATAACAGCTAGTTGGTTGATTATGTGAGCTACTAAACCCGTAACAAGTCACCAAGTTATAAAGGTTGTAATTCAAATTTCAATGCTTATAATGAGATACACATTATACCTCGTCTTTTACATCATTTGTTTTATGCTGATAACATTAAACATTTCCATTTCCAATCATGTATAGTTGGTTATGTTGCACCAGCAATTGGCATCAAAAGTTTAAGTTAGTCTAGTGGTTAAAAAGTATAGGTGTAAGTGTTTCTTCGGTAACAAAGTCCTCACATAAGTTTATTTATTCTAACAGTAAAAGAAAAATGTCCATAAAACTCTTAAAAAATTAAAATATAGTCGTCACAATTAAATTTAGGTTTGAGAATCAGTTATACGAAGAAAAGATATTAGCATCGTTCACATCCATTATATTCAAAGAGAACCATTTAGTTAGTTTTGCAAATAGTGTGTTAGCATGATGTTACTTTTGATTTCTTCTAATTATTATGTTGTATGTAAATAATGATTGAAAATAAGTTTTTATTAGGGTGAAAAATAAAGTTTTTTTTTTTGTATTATTGTGCTTGACAAGACGTTGAATCTCGCTCCTACGTATCTCCAGATGCGATGGAGAACTCAAAGCTATGTTGTTCTTAGTAGAAAAGAATTGTTTGTTGGTTGTTTCTAGTGAACGATGATTAGGTTGCATTGTGTTTAAATATTGCTTGAACGACAAGCTAATTATGGCGGACATTCAAAATACTCGAGGAAAAAAAGAGATATTACATATAAACCAATCCCATTTCTTCCAATGATGATTGAACTAAATTCGATTAATTATTTTGTTTTGAACGGAAGACAAGTATTCAAACGGTAAATTAAGTACGACTATCATTCAAATACGCGAGGAAAAGAGAGGATGATACGTCCAAACCAATTTTTTAACCGATTTATTTGTGAAAAGATTTTGAAACACTTTGATTAAGTGGAAAAAGGACTTGATGTTGCTCAAGTGCTTGGCTCATATTATTTGTTTGAAATCGAATGGAAATTTTTTCTCAAATTGGGGATGAAGGGGTTTTGATGAAGATACACTTGATGTTGATCAAGTGTTTCATTTTGTTTGACAAGAATAATTTTATTTGTGAATGTGAATGGATGTCAAGTGAATTGATTTTTATTTGGAAAGGTTTTGGTTTGGTTTTAAAAACATACTTCATGTTGATCAAGTTTTTTATATAAAGTTGATTTTAACAATCATATAATCTTACCTCTGTTTTTAATTAATTAAGCAGTTAAATAAAATAAAATAAACATAAAAATTCAAATAAAAGCAAAAGAAATAAGGAAATGGATAAAAAAGAATTGAAAGGCAAATGGGGTGTGTGATAAAGAAATTGTCTAAGGCCTAATACATGAGAGCCTAATGTTGCAAAAAAAAAACCATAAAAGAGAGGTTAAGGGTTCATTGAGAAAATATAAGGGGTTTTGTAAGTAAGTCGGGTTGGGCCCCTGACCCGAACCCAACAAAGTCATAAGTATAAGAACCCAAAATCTGCCTCAATCTCTCATTTCTCCATTCGCTTTATATCTCCTTTCTTCTCTTCTCTCTTAACTTTATCTCTCTTTCTTTCTCTCTCTCTCTCTCTCTCTCTCTCTCTCTCTCTCAAATCGAAACCAAAATTATGTGAAACCTAAACCCCTAATAACCCTCAATCTAACCAAACTACAAACTTACATCCACAATTAATGTATGGAAATGATTAAGGAAGTGCGCATAAACGTGGATCAATCGTTAGAACAACATAAAGCAACCAAACAATCAGACCAAACTGCACCCCTAAGAACCGTAAATCCCATTTCATTATATTCATGATCTTACAAGAATTGTACAAGAGTTGACATGGGGAAAGATAAAATGAACCTACAACAACAAAGATCAAGCATAAAAATAAAATAGACAAACAATCAGTATACCAACTCCCTAGATTCTCATAAAACCAAACCTCCCCAGATTCTCTCAATACACCTCATGACTGCCATATTGTAACAAATATTCTCTCTAACAACTTACGTGGCAGTCCACGTGGTAATTTTTTTATTTTTTAGTTATTTTTTAATCCATCTGGAATTTTTTATTTTTTACTTTTCTTTCTTACTTTTCTTAAACATATATTATATTTTTTTACTTTATTATTAATCTGTTTTATGTTTTATTTTATTTTTTTACTTTTTTATTAATATTTATAAATTAATTATCAAAATACTATTATAGGGATAAGGCCCAATATCGTTTCTTGTGGCTTAATATTTCATGTTTTGAAAAGTAATGTGCTAAAGAGTTATATAAACTCTTTTAGTTGGGGAATAATTTTCTATGTAGGACATCAAAACTTCACTACACAATAACAACATAGCTCTTGACATAGTTTTTGTTGTTGTTCTCTCTTCATGTAGCCATGTTGGTTTATATATATATATATATTCCATTTAATGCAAATAAACTACATGATAAGAGAACATGATGATTGTTTGAATCCATCATGAGATGTATCCCTGGACCACGTGTTGATAAAGATGGCTCACTCTAAATTCTTGTTATTATATATCCAAAAAAAGCATGAGCATTTTTACTGTGAGAAGATTGTGTATTATCGTGACGATGAACAATGGAGCGGTTAATGAAGTGTCCAAGGATATGCTCATTAAAATAATGGATGGCAACAAGGTATTAGGTGACACCTATTGTGGTGATATCCACCTCGGAATAAGGTTTTGGTAGATGAACCACATAATGGAAACCAATTGACAGTAACAATCATTTGAGTTGGTTTTCTATGCAACAATGTTTGAGTATAATAGTATAATATCATACAAGAAACTTACATCTAAATAAGTAGTTGATTTTATTCAATTAACCTAGCCTAATATCCGTCTACTCTACATATTCACTTTTGAAAATATTCTTCTTATTAAGTTACTTTATGTGAAAAAGGAGCCATAACATAAAGATTGAAGTTATGTAATTAGCCACTCTTCCAAATGAAAGTAATGTTAGAAGGCTGCTCACATCTTATTAAGTTTCTTACTTTATGCATATATTATTTCCTTTTCTTTCATGTTTCATCTTATTCATGAATTACAATGGTGTCTACTTGTTATGCATGTGCCTGATTGTTTCATTCTTTCATTTTTTATACTGGAAAACCAATCTTATAAAACCGTGAAACTACATATTAATATCATTGTGACCATTGTATTATTTTTATCATTATTCATATGTACTGGATTAACAAACATTGTCGAGATGCAGGGCTATTGAAATGTGATGACAGTAACACGAGTTCAAAATAGTGGCAACGCACAACTACGTCGAGATGTCGAAAATAAATAAATATGAACCTAAAAATCAAAACATAAACAAAACAAAACCATATATATGAAGTTTGTGATAGAAATTTTAGAGAAGTGACACACTGAATTTGGAGGGAGAACGTGAAGTTGGGCCGTGTGTGGTGGTGAGGATGTTGAATTGTTGAAGTCGGTTGTGGATAAATGGAGAGAGGTCGCGGATTAGCGATGAAAGGTAGGCTCCGAGTGTTGTGTTCTAGTGAAAGTCCGTTACAAGTTGAAGAGGAAATAACGACGGAGGAAGTATAGAGATGGGCGGTCGTATGTTGGAAGGTGATGAGATGTGAGCATAAAGGAGTAATGTATTCGAAAATTTATGAATGCCTGGGATGAAAGTGAATCGGAAATGGGTGGAGGAGAAGGTTGTTCTAGTGAGATTGTGAGTTTTGTGGTCATCAAAAAATTAAAAAAATAGGAAATTCTTCATCAAGTGAAAGCAGACAGATTAAACACATGACAGAAGATGTTTAGCTTACCCCTTTTTTTGCGCCTTGGAGCTGGAGCATGTGCTCAAATAATTTCTACGTCTGCAACTTATTCCAATGGGTATAGTCTGAGGCAGGATAGTTGTACAGGTCTATGCATGCATATCTCTTGTAATGCTTCAGGAACAAAGTCCCACAGCGAAAACTTATTAGGAAATGAAAGTATTTATATAGCTCTGTTACACTCTGTATTTCAAATTATGAAATATTAAGATGCTTGGAAGTGTTATTGGGCTAGAAAGAGAATGGATTTTAAGCCCAATGTTACATTTTAATGACTAATAATATATAAAGAATTTTCATTAAAAATAATTTAAGAACATAATTGTAAAAATAATTAATAAACAATGAAAAGTAAAAAAAACATAATATATAAATAAAAAAACTAAAACTAAAAGAATTTAATGAAATAAAAATTTTAAATATATTAAAAATCCCACGTGGATTTAAAAATTTTTTTAAAAAAATGACGTGGACTGCCACACTGGCAATTGAAAAAAGAATCTTTGGTGAAATTTGGCACTCAGGGGTCTAAAAAATTTACCAGAGACTAAAAACAAAACTCGCTAACATTACTGGGGGGTTTGTATATTTAACCTAAAAATCTAATAGTGCAGCTGAACTCACAAATTTCCTCTTTTTGATGATGACAAAACTTGAGACGATGCATTTCAGGTAGATATCGAAGGCTCCCCCAGACTTTGTGCTTCCCAATTTCATCTTAGATATGCTTCTCCCTCTTTGAAAATATCAAAAGAAAGAAGGAAAATTGTGAGAATTATCATATTCCAATATTAGAATTAATATATCACACATATGCATTTTTACAAAGAAGAGCATACAATTACATATCCCCATATATATGTAATGATGTGAAAACTAATAGATAACAAGTATAGTACATTACCAAACATGTAATGTAATTGCATGAATAATAACGAATGCAATGCAAGATAAAGCTAGTCAAGTTGCTTCTATAGCGCCACAATTACATAACACAACATAATGGAACTCCCGAAGTCGCACACGCATGTCCCTTGCATAGCGACAAGAACATGACACTACTCAATTCAAAATGAAAATATCTTCATAGATTGTAACTCAACTACAACAAGAACCATCCATATAATTGACATGCTTACTTTCAACTCATGCACAAATGCAAGAAATAATAATAAAAACAGATACTTGTACATACAAGAACAAACATATACAAATGTGAAACAATGAATACATAAAGTCATTATAAGCATATACATTGAGAACACAATGATTATCAATCATTTTTTTTGGAAATCAACATTCATGGTTTTCATCATTTGAGAACATAGCAAGCATTTTTTATCTACTAAAATATGTACTAAGAAGCTTCTTACATTCAAGGAGAAATTTGAAATAATATTACCTCACTCTTGATGGAATGGAAGTTGCACTCACAAGATGTAAAATACTTCAAACAAAGTATTAGAACAAAAATGTAAAAGTGTAAGCATCATAATAATGAAAGCAACATAGGAGACATTAATAATCCTCAAATTCTCATGTTTTATCAAAAAAGGTTTTGGTTGCAAACATTGTTGTGACAATGTCTGCAAGTTGATTTTCATTATCAAAATGCTCGAACACAACATCCCCTTTTTCAACATGATCACAAAGGTAATTTCTCACGCATGTGTTCCTTCCTTGAGCTACTTGATTTGGAGTTCGGGAAAGTAATTCAACTTTCCATAAGACTCATTTCAAACACTCTCTGCATAAACTTAGAGAAATCTTTGATAAGTTACATGTTAGTAGAATCAAATATAATATAATATGATATCAAATGTTTTATGCTTGATGTTTAATGAAGCTAAACATGCTTATGTACACATAAGTATTTATAAGAAATACATGAAAATATAATATAATAAAGTCATTTCAAGTATATAAATTGATAAGTCACTATCATTATCAATTAAGAATCATGTTGCAAGTGAGTACTCATAATATATACCATACATCAAGTATGACATGTATTTAGAGAAATAAACAAGTAAAAGAGAGAACTTACTAACAAAGCGAAAGTTAAATCGATATTACCTCATCGTACAATATGACAAAGGATGCACTGGTATTTCACACGGGACTCTCGAAAGAAAGTTGCACCAAATGTAAAGTATGCCATAAAGGTTTTAGAACAACACAATCTTACCATTTTTCACTTTGATAAAGTACCCGAAAGTATACCTTGTGATGAATCCAAGAAGGTCATAGATTTGATGAACATTTATTTTGATTGAACTATCATCTTTATCCTTTTCATGTTAGTCATTTTTCTCCTCCTCATATTTTACCGATTCGGATTGAACAATTTCTTCTTCGGTGTTATTGAGTGTGTCTCTTGAAGATAAACCTACATCGTGAAATAAAATACCTTTTCTGAGTATTCTCGGATACAACATCAAAACATAACTTACACATATTTTACCAATAAAACAAAACTTGTTGTTGCTCTCTAGATCATATAATCCATCATCTTGCCCCATATCCAATAGAATTAGAACATGTTCATATGCCTTGAACAACCATAAATGAGAATCCATATTCTATTCATAGAGTCAAGACAATGTTCCTACAAAAAACAACAAGATAAGCTAGGTACCTAATCTTCATTTGGTCCTTAGGGTTTAGTGAAACTATTTGTTGCATTTGGGAAAGCCTTTCATACAACCATAGTGACAATTTAAATTAACCATCCCTAAAATCTCTATCGTATACGTGCTCACAAATTGAGGACCTTGAACTTAACACCCAAAGAGCTTTAGGCTTTGTTCTTTCTTCCTTATCCGTGTATTTCCCTTTTCTTATTCTCAAGCTTTTCCCATGCTTATTCAACACGTAAGTTCTTGTTCATGTTATTCAAACTCATCAAACAATGTAATGAGATCAAATGTTGTAAGATAATTAGCTTCCTTGACTGTGATGACCTTCGATTGCTAATTTCTAATAAGACATCTCAAAACTTTGTTAGTATAAATTGCATTGAAAATAGGCTTACCAAGTGATTTCAAAAAATTAATGAGATTTGATGAAATTTTCTTATCATTATTATTTCATAGTGTTTTGGACTTAGTTTGTGACAACTCCATTAGCATTGAATTGAGTAATGACGTCACACATATCCTTGTCATATGAATTAACATGAATGTGCATACAGGCTTTCCAATAACTATAGTTTTCTTCCGGAAAAAATTTGGGGTTGTTTTGTAATCCCCTTTAGGTTCGTACGTCATTGTAGCGGCAAAAACTGCGAGTATAAGCCATTGAATTGACTTAACTCAAAAATAACAAAAGAGTCGACACCGCACTTTTATTTTATCCAAAGGACTAGGAAAAAGAGCGAATAAAATCCTAACAAAAAAATATCAGAGATCTGGGATTGGGGGTTATGTAAAGGGAAGGTGTTAGGCATCCAAAGCATCTACGGTACTCCACAAGAACCTTTTTGAAAATTTGTATATGTGTGCTAAAAGAGTATATGTACAAAATGGATGGTGGAGGGAGAAAAGAAATACTTTTTATATTTTTAGTTTGATAGAACTTCCAATGAGTTACAGGCCTACATACCAACAATGTGCAATATTGAAATCAAAACCAAGTAATTCGGCTAAAAAAGACCAAAATTGTGTGTTGGTAGATTTTAAGAAAATATTAGTTTAGAAAAGCCACAAAGAGCTCAAAAAAAGTTTGAATGAGGTTAGGTGTTTTTTAGTCTTATGAAAAGAAAGGTCAAAGTATTATTAAATTAATTGAAAGTTTATTAAGAAAAGAAGTTTGAAAATCCATGAACCTAAGTCCAAGTTTTTTATGAAAGCGGTTCGAGTTTTGAAAACAAGAATCCTTTGAAAAAGAGGGAAGATTTTGAAAATTAAAGAATGGGGAGGAGATGAAGAGGCTAATTTAAGTGCATAAAGTAAAAGGTAATGGAAAAGAAAGATCTAACCGAGTGAGAAGAATAGTACTTGACATCAAGAACCAATATCAAATCTCATCCTTTGGATTACCAAATAAACAACAAATAACCATACAAAAAAACCAAGCTTCAGATAAGTCAGTGCCTCAGATGGACTCTTGTCTTAAGAAAAGCAGGCAGAGTAACGACTGTATTTGGAGGAAATTCACTCTTAATCGAGTATAATGGAATAACCTGCATACAAAGATAATACCCAGACAAGACAGAATAACACCAAGGGCACAAAAATCTCCAAGCTGAGGTAAAGTCTTAATCCTAAGTCCAAAGATCAAGCTTCAAGCACAAGGGTAGTAACCAAGTCCAATCAAGATTTTTTTATGTTCAAGTTGAATTATTAGGTGTTTTGGAAAAGGAATAATAAAGCTTAAATGAGCAAATGAAAAATGACATATAAAATAAATGCTTAAGTGAGCAAAGAAAAAATGGCATGAAAGGTAAATGCTAAAATAAAGTGCATAAAAATAAAGAACATGCAAGTAAAAGCGGAAAGTAAAGAGTGGAAAATAAATTTTTTTATAAAGGTTAGCAAGATGACCATCTTGAAACTTGTCAAGTATATCATCGAATTGTTAATTGTTAGTCGTTAGCAAGGTGACCATCTTGAAACTTACGCATGAAGACTTTCCAGAAGCTTGATGGAATCAACGCGACCACACGACAAGTTTTAATTGTTTTTTGTCAAGTATATCACCGATTTTGGAATTATCACATCACTTGATCAAAGATGATTGAGAATTTCAAATGGACAAGGTCAGTGGAAACTTTCCAGAAGCTTGATTAGAAATCAACGCGACCACATGACAAGTGCCACAAGTGTTAAACCAAGATCAAAGCTCAAGTCATCTTTGGGGCTTATGTTAGAACATTAAAGTTCATGTCACCAATTGATCACTTTCTCTGAATCGGGACAAAAGAAAAATAAGATGAAGAGGAAGAAATAATTTCCAATTTTATTTTGCATTAGATGAATCTATTCGATCTAACTTCGTCAAAATAATCAACTCTCTTGGTGGATTTGGTCAAGAGACCTATCAACACCCACATTTCATTGATGTTGAGGAAATTTGTGACTCCAAAATAAATTCAAAAGTCAGCAAAATAAAATGAAAACAAAAATCAAACAAAAAGGGATTAAAATGATATTGAAATTAGGTTATTTAATTGGACTTTATTGACGAAATACATAAATAGTATTTTTTTCATCAAAATAAAATTCCAAGAAAATTACACAAATTCAAACAGAGGTCAATAAGTGTTGACAAATTTTTTAAGAATTTTTTAAAGTCAAAAAATATTTTTAGAAAATAAAATAAAAAGTAAAATAAACTCAAAAATGGAAAAAAAAAATAGTAAAATAAAAATAAAATGAGGTCACCAATATTTGTCAAATGACCATTGGATCCTTCCATAATTTTTTCAGAATTTTAAAATATCAAAAAATATTTTAAAATAATTAAAAACATCAAATAAAAGAGAAAAAATCATAAAAAATATCACATCTGAAAATAAAATTATGAAAAAGTAAATTTCATAAAGATAATATTTCAAAATATTTTTGTGAATTTTTTCATAATTTTTGAGTAAAAAATGAATTTTATATGATTTTTTAAAGTTTAAAACATTAAAAATATAAAAATCAGAAAATAAAATAAAAGCATAAAAAATGTGGACCATCTGATCATAGTCAAAACACGTTAGTAATCACATCCAATGAATATGGCGCGCTGTGCTTGATATGGACCTCCTTGGTTTTCACACTGAATTACAAATTTAAAAAATAAAACAAGAAAAAATGTCACGCGTTGGATCGATGTTGACTAATAAAGGAATCAGATCCAAGAGCTCCTGTAACGTGCGCATAGTAAGGCAAGCACACCAAATCGGATTTGAAAAAATTATATGGTATCACGTCATTGGTTGAAGACAAACACATAGGTCGTCTTCAACCTCCAGCCATCTCCAATTCGTATTTCCAAAACTATGAAATAAATTCCTCAAACCGGTACCTTTGGATTCATCTCTTTAAGACGATTCTAATGGTACCATCGCGAAAAATTTATTTCATTTGTACAAAGGACAATTTGAAGAAAATCAGAAAAATAGAGAACACTTATTTTCAGAAATTTAGAGCCAATTCTCAATGAAAATGCAAATGATGAAGATCACAAGGATCAGGGAGATGAAGAGAGTGCAATGATGTTTTATTTTACAAGGATTGGTGGAGATTCCTACCTGAACGAAGTTCATTTTCAGAGCTCTGAAGTTGGACTTGGATAGCACGGCTTAAGAAGCTTCGAGTCATGATTCTTGTTCTGTTAGCTTCAGTGAGGTTCAAGGAAAAAGAATGAATGGTTAATTTCAAACTGGAATGGCTTTGAGGGTGAAAACAAAGTTGCAGAAAATCATATTCGAGAGAGAGTTTGGAAGGGGTTTTCTGGCTATCAAAGCTTGAGGAAATTAGTGGAATGTGTCCCTTATTTATAGGAGAGGCGAATGGAATCAAAATGAGGGGTGAATGATGACATTTGAGTGGAAATCGTGCACACCCGTGTTCATGAAGAAAGTGTGATCTTATGTGCATCAAAACTCAACCATTTCTTGCGTTTTGATGTACTAATTAATCATGGGAAGTTCCTAATTACAATTAGTCACGAAATTAAGGCTTAACTTAGCTTAAAAACAAGTTACACGCGCAAATGCACAAACTGATGGTGAGCTCGAACCAGAATTTTGCACAAACTTTGAGCTGAGGCCAAATCCAATTCCCTCATGGGTTTTCTGATTTTATTTGATCCAAATGAAGTATTCAAAGAGTAGAACACAATTCAAAAAGAATAAAATCAAATGGATGCTTAAGTTGAGAGATTGAGCCTTTAGGATTCTTGAAAAATTACTGATTTTCCTGGCCAGGCCTTGGTCAAGCATTCCATTTTCTAAAAATGACCTATAATGTTTCTTCTTCAAATTTGCTCTTCCGCTCAAAAATTTCTCTTGATTTTCAAAGATGACATGAAGTATACCTCTCAAGGAACATTTGGCAAAAAGAATCTCTCAAAAATTCCAAAAATTGAGAAAGTTATGATCTTGTGAATTTGATGAAAATTTGGGAAGTGACCTATAATATTTTGATTTCTCTAAGTAACTTCCAAACACTTTCAATCTTCAAAGCTTATATGGAGATGAATTTTACATATTCAATATTGTTTTGCAAAAATAATGACCTCAAGATGATAAATGATGATTAAGATATGATCATTTGAAGTTGATTGACCAAAGTTGAGAAATTCACCAATGACTTGTAATCTTTTGACTTCAAAGGAAAATTTCCAAGCATTTTCTCTTCTCATCAATTGAACTAAGTTGTATTAGATATCCTTAGGTTCATTGTGAAAGAAAAATGAGCTCAAGGAGACAAGGGATGACCAAGTTATGATCTTTTGAAGTCATACAAGATAGATGAAGCATCAACCTAGGGAGTGGGCAATCATAGATCTCTAAAACAATCTTTTCATCTATCAAACTCCTTGGGTCCAAGCATATTCAAATTAGAAGTCCTCTTAAGAATCAAATGACTTTGAAATCATCCACAAGATTCATACAAACACCAAGATATGATCCTCAGAAGTTCAAAACCCTAATTTCAGGATAGATGACCATAAAATGGAGAATTCTTTGAATTTGATGATCTTTTTTAAACATGAAGCATATACTCAAAATGAGAATCCATGGTTGACGATAAGATAAGTCTTCAATGATAGATAATACTTTCAAAGTATTGAGAATTGAGGAGAGAAAGCATGAAAATAAACAAATGAACCTATTGACTCCTTGAATAAGAAACTTGTGCACCATTCATCTATAATATTTAGCAAGCAGAGTGTACACATATCATTGTTAGCCAATTATCGATCATCACACACAAGAAATAAACACATGTACAAGGTGCTTGGTGATCTCCTAAGGGCAAAGCCAAATATAGGAGAGAGAGAGAGAGAGAGGTAGATTTAAAATTGTGATCTTTGTGTCATGCAATGATATGAAATATGAAGGGGCAAAAATTGGGGTACAACAGCAATTTTCTAATAAGAGTTTTGAAGCACGCAATAAACCAGAGCTCTGATACCATTTGTTAGACTACGACACTAGATCTAGAGGGGGGATGAATAGATCCCCAAATAAAAGCTACCTTTCAAAATGGTTATCTAAAACTTATTTGAAAAACAATGTTGAGCGGAAGGTTTTTGTCCAAGATCAATATAGTAGTCTAAATGAACTTAGTTATTAGAAACTCGGATATGCACGAGTCATATGAAATTAACATAATGATAAAATCAATTGATCTAATAATATCTCAATTAACCATTTAATATCCAACACAACAGTTTCCTATTTCCAATGAAATCATATTAAAAATATAACTAGACAATTATTCGAACATGTGACACGTAATCAATTTTTCGGAATTTCCTTGGAGCTTGTTAATATATAAAAAAAAAAGTCCTTACAATAAAAGTTATTATAAGCTAATCAACAGAGCAATTTAATCTTTAACAATCAAAGCGAAATTCTATACGAATAGATCGATTAAACCACACATTTGTCAAACCCCAAATTTGTCCGCCTCATTTTTAAACATTCAAATTATTTTCAAACTTGAATTATAAATTTTTTGGTTTATTTTACTGACAATAATTTATTCTTCTAGTTTAAAAATATATAATAGTTTACTTTAAATTATTTATATTTTTAAATAACAAATATCTCATACTCTTCATACACTTTCATTTGGGTTTTTATTTTGAATAAATAATATAACACAATTAATAAGGAAGCAGGTCTTGCAAGCATAAGGTCATTGGTTTGAATCTCACTTGGTGCACATTGGATATTTTTTTTGTTTATTTATTGGTGCATTTTGGATATTTTATTTATTTATTACTAACTATTTCCATTTTTAACTATTCTTAAAATCACAAAAATCATGTTTTTTTATTATGGTTAATACCATTTTACCCCCTGCTATATAGGCGACTTCTGGTTTTGCCCCCTGTAATTTTTTTCTTGAAAAACACCCGTTTGCTATTTTAAAATACTAACAATTTAGTCCCTAAAGTTAAAATCCACAAGATTCCTGCTGAAGAGAGCTAAATTGTTGTGACTTTGAGTGTGAATAATTAGCACTCATCGGCTTATTTTGTTTGCTTTTCGTCAATAAACCCCAACTTTAGTGTGAATAAGTAATTGTTTAGTATTTTAGTATAGTTTTGTCGGTTCGTGCAAATAGCATTGGTTTTGATTGTTTTTATCTCTTTATTTGTAGGTATTTAAGTAATGATATTTCATCATTGTAATGCAGATCATTGAAAAACCTTTTCAATGCTTCCGACAGTGCGTCAATCGGAGTTACGGTTCAGAAGTAATGATGAAAACAAAATTTGTCAATACAGTAGACTGGGCTAAGCGCAGCCACCAAGCTAAGCGCGCCTTGGGAGCACCAGAAACCGTTTTTTTGACATTTTTGACCATTCTAAGCGTTCATATTGCACTTAGCGCGCCCAATTGCGACAACAACTCTATTTTAGTGATTGTTCACATTTTTGGGTCATCCCTTCATCTTTCTTCATGGTGGAAACCTAGAAAGAGCTAAGAAACATTTTGGAGAGATAGAGAGGTGCTACAAACATCAATGAAGTTGATTCTTGCGGATTTGTAGATCAACAATCTCTTACAATCAATAATTTTTCAATGGTTTCTGTTGTTGTCTTTAACAGACAATAGCAAACAATTAATAACAATTTCTACATTTTAAAGGAGAAACAAGGAGAAATATAATAACAAAAGGCAACAACGGCCAACCGCATCCGCCGTTTTTAATACCGGTAACACCCTTTTCATTGTTTGTTTCTATCTAATAAATATTGGAATATTTCTTTTGTGAATTGAAAATAAGAAAGCAAAAAGTGAAACTGTACAGAGATGAAAAAGAGAGAAAGAGTCTCAGTGGGTTCTTTTTCAGCCAATATTTATATAATTGCTTGTTATTTAATTTAATTTAATTTAATTTTTTTAATTTTTTGCCACGTGTCACATATTGTATGGATATGATTTAAATGTCCAAGATAATCTTCAATTTTTGTGTTACACGTTGTTGATAACAATATGAGTACTGATTGTTACTACTTTCATTTTTTTTAATATTACTAATTATTTTAAGTTTGGAAAAATTAGGATTTCTTTTGGGCCTTTGCGAAAATTTCTATTTAGTGTGTATATATAAATATAAATCTTTCTAACTCTTTGATTTTAGTTTATTAATAAATTAATTTTTAGTTTTATTTTTAGTAATTAAAAATAATAAAAAAGAGAACACTTTGTTAATAAAATTAACATATGACAAATAAAAGGATTTCAAATCCTCGAATAATCGATTGGTCGAATTAACATTTACCAGTGAATTATTCAAAACAAGAACATTAAATTTCTTGTGAATTTGGTTTTGCTCAACGCAATAATCAAATGTTATTACTCAATACGATAATCAAAATAAGGTCAATTTCTTTGCCTAGCACGATCGAGTTTTAATAAAGATCCACTCTTTATCGACCAATCAAACTTAAAACAGCTAATCAAGAACAAAACCATTTTTCTACTAACTTAATCAAAAACCTCAAGATTATTTTTAAAAAAGGATTATTGGATTACTTTCAAAATTAACTCTGAACCGCATCTACGATCACTCTTTTAGAAAACCCAGACAAGGTTCAAGGATAACTCGAAAGCAATTCTACGTAATCCTATAAAAAACCAATCAAACACTACGAACTATGAATTGGGATTGTGACTCCTTATAATAGGATATGTAGGCATACGACTTAAAAATCGAGGCGAGTCCCCTAACTAAAAATCTAATCGTTTTTCAAATACATTAACAATAACATGCCTTTAATAGAAATTCCTAATTTACCCTTAGACCTGAAAATAGAGCCCCTTGAGAACAAGGGACATGAAGGGTGACTACAACCTTTCCTTCGTCTAACCAACTCACGAATTCAGAATCTTTGTACTAATTAGGGTTATCCGTTATATTCTCGTCCTTAGGATAAAAATTAATGGTGGCGACTCAATATTTTTTAGCCGGTTGCTACAACATTAAATGAATATGCATATAGAGTGTAAATTAGAGTAAGAGATAGAACATTGCAATTTGTCAAACACTTGGTGTGCATTCAAATTTTTCAGAATATTTCTTTTGAGTTGAGTTGATATGAAAACCACTTATAATCTAAGTGATTATAAGCTAATAAACACATCGCTTTAAACAAAACAATTGCAGAAAAATTCTTACGAGTCAATCGATTAAACAATGTTATTCGACAAATTACGTAATAAAAACAAAAACGAGTAAAGTGATAATAAAGAGCAACACAAGGATTTATTTAGGAAGTTCACCAATCGTCCTCGCCTTGGTTACATCTCCCCCTAATTCCAAATTTGGAATTAGAATTATTTCTTATTTTTCAAAAGTATAATTACAAGGGAAATGTTTAGAGCAACTATACAAACCCTCAGATTGATGTTGATACAACCCCTTTTCCTTTTTTGATCTTTGATCAAGACCAACACCGAAAGATGCAACCTATTTGCTGCTTAAGCTACTTCCTTGAAAAGATTTCAAACACTACAAGGATCCTTGTAAATATTTCAAACACTCCAAGGGATATCACTTGAGTAAATTTGATTGCACTCTATCAACACAAGATCTTCAATTCTATCTTCCAATACTTACTACTTCCTTGAAAATATTTCAAACACTCCAAGGTTCCTTGCAAAGATTTTAAACACTCCAAGATGATTCAGGTGGATGATTCCTTCTCGAACTATTTTGCACAAATACCCCCAAATCAACCAACGATCTTGGAGGACAAACCCATGGTTTTTCCAAATCAAGATCCCTACAAATCTCAACCTAATATCTTTGCCTACATAAGAACCTAATCATACATTATCAATCCTCGTCTAGATGGAATCCCAATGGAACATCATTACAATTTAATGCTAGTGTGTATGCATAGATTAAAGGTTGAAGATGAAGAGCAAATGTAGGCTAATTTTATGGTATCATTAAGTTATCAATGATGCATGAATGATATATTTATAGTTGGACTCTTTTTAGGTAAAAGAGGATAGTTTCAAAATGAAAAAAATTATGAAAAAATGACCCATAAAATAGTATGTGTCGACTTGAAAAGTTTATGTGTTGACACATGCAAAACAATGGCTAAAAGCTTTAATAATGTAGTACATGTGTTGACACATAAATTGTATGTGTAAGTGCATAGGTTGTATGTGTCAGTGCATAAATCGTATGTGTCGACACATACTGAAGCTTTTAAGAAAATTCATAAATGTAGAATTTATGTGTCGACACATACAAATTTAAGGTCGAACATAAGTGATGATTTTATGAAAAAACTGATTTTTCATGATGGGGACCAATTGTCCTTATTACTTTCAAATTTTATTACCACACCCACCATTTATGTTAGGTTGTATAATGATTCCATTTTCACCACTAAGAAAACATGCATTCATTGATCACTTTTACCTTAGGGATGTCTTATATATTCCCACAATTTTTCCAACCTCATTTTTGTTCCTCGATTAACTAATTCCTTCTTATGCAATATCATTTTTAACTCTAGTCATTATGGTTGGAATAAGTTTGATTCGTCAACTAATCCTTAGAATTTTGATGATAACAAGTACTTTTGTATGAATAACAATTTTTTCTCTTACAATTGTTCAATGTGTAGATCTATAAGAAAGAAACTCTAACTATGAAGAAGTCAAGTTGGAATGCACGAGTTGTTGAGCTAAGAACATGTTGAATTTGGAGATCATTAGAATCTAAAGACTAGTGAAGTATGAAGATTGGCGTTATTTGATGCAAGAAGAATCTGATAAAAGAGAATCACTTTGAACTCTGAACAAGCTTTAGTATTTTTTATCAGAAGCCTCTAATTTAAAGGAATAACACCAGAAAGAAGATCTCGAAGATGCAAAAAATCAAATCTAGAATCTGGGTTATCAAGTCAATGCATCTACAAGAATCTATCCATAATAAATCTAAGATATATTATAAATCACTACAACTCATAGATCTCAAAGCTCCAAAGACTAACTCTAATAAAGCTTCATCACAATCTATTAGAATCCATTGGCTCAAGCCTTTGAACCATGAAGTTTGATGTGAAGGGAGTTTGTTTCAAAATATTATTACAGTACATCATCACGTGACTATATTACAACACCTTATCCACTACCCTGTAAATAAAGATAAAGGACTATACATTGTTTTGTTATTGCTTTCATACGTCCCATCATAGTGATGCTACCACCACTCTACTCTTGTTCTAGCCAACATCTCTAACAACTATATGTTGTGTGGATACTGAATCTCTCTTTCTCTAATGGAACTGTTTAAAGAGAAATTGGAAGATTTAAATAGTGTGTGTATGTGTGACAATAATGTAGACAATAATACACATAAAAGAGAGTGAACCGCATAAAGAGAAGAAGGAGAAGAACAAAGAAGAAGAAGTTAAAATTCTGGTATCAGATATAAGATATCGAAGGTAATGTCACAACACTTATATCATCTTGAACACATCTAACCAAAATAGAATTTTACAGTGCAGAAAGCAATAAAAACACAGAGAGTTGTTAACCTAGTTCGGTTCAAACTAACCTACATCTGGGGGCTTCTAAGCCAGGGATGAGGTCACTATTAGTAGTATTAATTTGGAGCTAAACCTTTCCTGTTTACACCTCCTCACTTAATCAAACTACCCAATGGCCCTTCTACCTAAGATACCACACTTATATATGAGAACCCTCCGCTCACTCCCTCAATACCACAACCCGTGATACTAAAAATAACAAAAACTGAAAACATTCTTCAAAGACACACAATCACACTTGCTTCAAAGCTTATGGTGATTGAAAACTTACAACTCAAAAAATTGTCCTTCTCAAGTATAGATACTCAAGAGGCTCACAATTAACAATTAACAACCAACATAAAGAACAACCAAAAATTAAAAGCTAAACTCTCTAAAATTGGAACGACCAAACTGAAAAACAGGGTTTGCAGCCTTTAAATAGAGTAACAGAAACTAGGGTTGCTTTACTCACAAGTCTTCAGCGCCTCCTGTCTTTTCTTCATGAAAGTAGGACAATAAATCTCCAAGTATCTTGCTGAAGGCGTTTCTCAAGCTTCCTTAATCGAAGCATACAAATAACAAACAAACCGACTTCCTAAAAAAATCTGCACTTCTGTTAGTTTCACATGTCAGGACATCTGCTGTGACATCTGCTACTTCAGTGAACTTCAGGGTATTTTTTGAGCAGAATGTTTTCCCAAAATTGCTGCCAACCAATAGAACCGACAAACTCCCCATTTGGAAAATTTTGGCTAAAACATTATTTGAGGTGCATGCCATATAATTAAAACATCATCATAATAAACATATGCATTCAAGCACAAAACATCAGAGCAGCACTGTAAAAGTAGCATCACAATCAAAATAGAGATAGCAGCGGACAATTAACATAGTTGTTCAAACATCAGTTAGAACATTCAAAGATGCAACATTTTACTCCCTATGCACACAACACACATATGCATAATTGACAATTAAAAATTTTCTCCCCCTGCACAGCAGCTTGTCTTCCCGTGGAAACACACAGTATCTTCATAGATACACAATCAACACTTCAGCTTCTCCTTTCAGCACAATCAACAATTAACAGTTAACATCGGTTTCTTCTTAGCATAAGAAGCACACAAATCACATCACACAAATCAAATCACACAAATCATATCACACAAATCACAATAAACAAAGCAACAACTCCTCCTTAGCATTCTCTCATAATGAACACAACAACAACTCATCCTTAGCATTCTCTTCACATCAGCTTCTCACACATGGTAACACACATAAAAACAAACACAAAACATTCATAGACACTCATAAACACTCATAGCTTTAACAGTTAACAGCTGATCCCCTCAACTTAATGTCTAATCACTCTTATTCTCCCCTTTTTTAGCCATAATTTGGCAAAACCAAAAATAATTCATGGAGGATAACAGAAATAAATACTAGGTTTAACTAAGTTACTTAATATCAAATGTTAAGTACAACCCAGAATAAAACATGTGTCATGCACTTAAGTGCCAAAAATACATAGAAAAAAAATATAGATAAGAACCAATAGAAACACAATCAACATCTTCAGTCCAATCATTGATCTGCAGAACTTGCAGACTCTCCATTTTCTCCACTTCCTTCTTCTCCTGAGCCAACTTCAGAAGAGCTTTGAGTTGCTGAGCTGCTTGCTTCTTTTTCTGGTGCCTCTTTAGTAGCACTTGCAACAGTATTCTTCTTCAGAGCTAGGATGGTCTCTTCAAGTTTCAGCTTCCTTGTTGTGCTAATTCTTATGACCTCATCCAATTCTCTGCAAGTTGTAGTAAGTTCAGCAATCACACCCCCTTTATTTTCTGTTTTCAATGCAGCACTAGCAGATGTTGAGACAATGTCTGGGACATGTTCTCCAGCAAACAACTTCTGATGTAGGGACAGAGGGGTGGCTCTTTTACGTTCAACATCCAAAGTTGTAGACAGAATTCCAGGATGTTGATGCAGAATAATCCCACTTAGGAGAGTGGGGAAAGCTATGGGAAACTTTGTGGCACAAGTGTCAGCATGTTTAAGTGTCCTTTAACTATTATTTGAGAGATGGTGTTAAACATAAGACAAAAATATATCAGACGTCCTTTAAGTTATTTTTGCAACAACTTGATCCTTTAAGTTATTAAATGCATGCACCATTACCTTTTTTACCCTTTTTTTTCAATCTTAGGTTAAACCAATCACACAAAATAAATAAAGTTGCATCAAAATGAATAAATTAGCATCCTAAATACATAAAGTAGCATCCAAAAAATATAAATTCAAATCTTAATTCAAGAAAAATAAACTTAAATGACCAAGTTGTTACAAAAATAACTTAAAAGACCAACTTATTACAGTAAAATAACTTAAATGACCCCTTAGATAATTATGCTTAAACATAATTAGAATATTGTTATTTCCTTATTTTAACTTGGTAGTTTATCATTACAATGAGTTTATTTTATAACTAATATATCTACTTTAGTGGAAAGTTTCTTAGTCCTATATATATATATATATATATATATATATATATATATATATATATATATATATATATATATATATATATATATATATATATATATATATATATATATATATATATATATATATATATATAGGGTAGATACTTGTCTTTTCTAAGTTAAAAAGTATAATGGACTAAGTTTAACATGTTCAATTGCCATAAGTAAACTTGATTAAGTTTTTGGAGGCTATGAATGCTTTGAAGGCTAAACACATATACAAACCACTTTTGAAGCTCTTCTAGTGGTTGAAGCGGATATAGTTTTTAGGTGTATTAAGTCATTCCCTAAAGGGACTTCATGTGGTAGAGTTGGTTCACAAGTTCAACATTTATTGGATACAATGTGTGGAGAGGGTTATGTTGTGTATAAATATCACTTATGCACAATCACTCAAGTTATTAACTTATGGTTGGGAGAAAGATGACCAATGAGTTTGGAAGAGTTTGTTGCCTCAGCGCCTTTGACACCGTTATTGAAGCCTGGTGGTGGAATACAAACAATTGTTATGGGTATATTTGAAGGCGGTTGGTATCCAAGATTGCAATGAAATGGGTCGGTAAGGATATGGCACAATATCTCAATGACTTCAAATTTAGGGTCGGGTATCAGACGATGCTGAGACCATTTTGCATTGTGCCAACATGGTGTTGATAAAGAGACATGGAGATGGCTCTTTAACTATGCTCACCGTAGATTTCACAAATGCTTTTAATCAGGTAGATTGATCATCCATTCTGTGGGAGGTGAGGGTAAGTTGTCCATCTATTTCCTTGTGGGTTGACTTTCTTTATGGTTAGGCGGCAATGCTATACCTCGGGGATGGGCATATCATGTCAGCCACTTGAGTGCAAAAAGTGATTTTTTTTAGGACCATTCCTTTTTGCCCTTGTGTTACACGCACTTATTTATCAGATAGTGACAAACGTAATCTTCTTCTTCATGCCCGGTACCTCGATGATGGGACCATAATAGCAGATTCTAAGGAGATGGATAAAGCCCTTGACATCATTCGGGAAACCGGTCCAAGATTAGGAATTGTATTGAATATTCATAAGACTAACATCTTTTGGCCTTTGTGTGATGATAGTAAACTTTGTGGGTAGTTGTTTTCTTCAGACATTGGGAGACCAATGTTAGGGATGAAGTTACTTGGAGGGACCGTTAGTCGAGACGAAGGCTTTATCGAGGGGTTTTTCGTGAAGAGAACGACTAGGGTTGTTGAGCTCATGCATCTCCTTCCATAACTAAGAGATCCTCAGAGTGAGATTTTTCTACTTCATTCTTGCATGGGTATCACTAAACTCTTTTTTGGACTTAGAACGTGTCAGCCTAATCATATGGAGAAATTAGATATTTTTTTGATATAAATTTTTGAAAGGAGATTGAAGACATCGTGGTAGGTGGAAGTCATTTTGTCGGGGCCTTCAATGGATGTTGGCTTCGTTACCTATTAGAGTTGGAGGACCGGGCTTGTACTCAGAAGTAGAGGCAATCTCATACGCGTTTGTGGCTTCTAGGGCTCATTCTTGGGTGTAATAGGATCATATAATGACAAACAGTGAGGTATATGGTATGGATCTTGATTTTGACAGAACGTTGGATGGTCTTAGTGTTGTAATTTCAGATTTTGACCAAAGCAGTTTCACTAAAAAGGACATTGTCCCTCCTAAACCACATATATTTCAAATGCACGTTTACGATTAATCCTGCTTTGTAACACGAGTTAGAAAAACACTTTAAATTATATCATACTTTGGTGTCATCATATAAATGCTTCAAATAACAGAAAAATTCATAATCTCAAAACAATCCTTATTATTAAGATACTTCACAAAAATCCTCATCATAATCCATCAACTAGACTTCATCATTCAAAATGGTTCACAATGCTAGGGAGGTAGTTTATAAATTTCAAAATAAACTAAAGACATAAAGTTTGCAATCAAATGATCTCAACCCCAATGTTACATATCAGAGCAAGATTCCCTTTATTCTACGGAAAGCAAATGAACACACCATGAAGATATCCTCTAAGGTTCATGCACTAAACTTGATCACTTGCTAGTTGCCCACGTTTTGAGGCAACATTTTCAAGTAGAAAGGATGAGTAAATCGTAATCATTATAAAATACATGAGGAATAAATATATTAGTCATGGCAAATAACAAGAATCACACATCATTAAATCCTCATGTTATACTCACGTCAACATGTATCCACATGAAGCACGTCATCTAATAGTCGTATCAACGCACGTCATCAAACAACATAACTATCATCACATCATCATTATCATGTAATCAATCATTATGCAATGTCACATATAATGTAAATGCACTTCACAAGACTCATGCATGTGGTACCAAAAGCTTTACTGATGATGCAATCATCGTTATCTCCAAAGATCCCCACCAATAGGATCGGTTTTCGCTTGGAACCAGAGCACATCATAAATTTCACTTAATCCACACTATGGGATTGATGCCTTCACTAGACTATATTATCATATACACATCACTAGATTCAATATCCTACAAAACATCATTGGATATAATAATCAAGATAAACACCCATTACCTCAGTTTCCTAGAGAGAAATCTCTCTCTCTCTCTCTCTCTCTCTCTCTCTCTCTCTCTCTCTCTCTCTCTCTGCGTTCTACCAGAAATCCCTTTGAGTTCCTCGCCCTAGCTCTCTTTCTCCACAGCGTCTGTTCCTTTTTCACGATCGTACAAATAACATTTTTCTCTTTATCTTACTTGTTTAACCCTTAGATCCCTAATAATGAACTTTCCAGCATGCCATGACTTAACCCTTCACTAATTACCACCTTGCCTTTACTTTCTCTACACCAATATTACTATATTTATTTAAATCCAAATAATTTTAAATAATTATTATAATTATTCTAAAATGCTCATAAATACTCTTAATTCCCAATAACTCCCACAACACGACAACACCATACACAAAACATCGTATTAACCATCATACTCATCGAAACATTAAGGAACAACACAATGACTCACATAAAAACATCAAACACCAAATATGCCAATTACTTCACAATGACTCATATATTCACGCTAAATTAATTAATCAAATAATCAATCTAGAAAATTGGGGCGTTAAACCCTTTTTAGTAAAAGTGTTCAAAACATGGAAGTTAAGTTTGATATGACCACAAGGCAGAAAGTTGTTTTTTGTTGTTTGCAAGCATCATATGCTCAAGATTTTCTCTTTGTTATCCCTATTGACGGTTTAGGCCAACATATATCCTCGGTAGAGTACCATACCATCCTTAAATATTGGCTTATGATTCTCTCATTTCTCGTATATGAGGTTTGCCTTATATGCCGCAACACATGGTTGGATAAATTTAGGAAGCACATTATCCATAGCAAAGAGCTTTCAGGATTCAAATATCAACGTGACTTTGTTAGGAATATAATATTTAATATATTTAGACGTGTAGGGGTATCTGTGAAGAAAGAGACATCTGTGAACTTTTTGACTGATTCATAGGAGGAGGTTATCGATATTTATTATATTAATATTATATATTAGAACTATTTAGTTTATCAAAATTGTTTTTCTAGTTTAAGGTAAGATTTTAATTTTTGAATTTAAATATAATTTTTATATGAAAAAATTTATCAAAAATATAAATTAGTTTATCTTCAACCTACTTTTAATTAAAATAAATTTTACAAAACCAATTTAAAAAGGTGTAATTTGGATGAATTAAAGTTCTTTTTTGTTGCATTAATCCCAAAGAAGAAAACCAAGAGTTCTCATACTCTGGTAGTGTATGAGAGAGACTAGTGGGAAAGAAACTGAATGGCAGAGAAAACGAGGTACAAAAGCACCACGTATGCACGTATTATGCGGCGAAGAAGATGTTTTTATAAAAGTTGGCAGTGATTCATAGTCTGTTTTTTTGTCTCTTTGTGTTTTGGATTTGGAATCACGTTGATTTCCACGTTGATGTTTTTATAAGATAGAGTAAGGTGTACTACTAGGTTTCTATAATAACTTCATTATTGTGAGACTTGTATTTTATTTTATTAAAGAAGTCTGTTGTGATTATGATAGCTTCAAAAACAAATATAAATTTGTTGTTTAATGTTAAGAAACAAATAAGGTAGAACATATGAAGAACACGATGAACACAATGATTGATTATTAACTGTTATTTTTATCTTATTTTAAATTAAGATTACAAGTATAGAAGAATAATAAATAATTCTCTCACTCTAAAAATATGATTTACACTATGCAATGATGAGACATTAGTATATTATTTATAATAAATCTAACATATTAAATTAATAGGCTTTTATCACAAATACCAATTACAAGTTAACTTAGGGTACAAGTTAACTTAATCAATTGGACATAATAAACAAACTCAATTCGATGCTAACAATCCTAGCATCTTTCGATACTACAAGCTAGAACACACTTCGACTACAGCTTGTAACACTTCGACAACAACATGTGAGCAATCTTTGACTGCATGCTAAACTCCGTCGAACCAAGATACTACCTTCGACCCAATAGAGTTCGATCCAATATCTCACAGATCTCCACCTTGGAACAAGTATCAAATAACGAACTAGTTATCTTCATGCAACTTTATCAACTGCATACAGTGGAAAAACTTGCAACTAGGCAATGTCTTGGTGATCATATCAGCAACATTATGATTTATCAAAACCTTCAGCACTTGGACTTCTCTACGCTCGATTACCCCGCTAGCGAAATGCAACCTCACATCAATGTGCTTGGTTCGCTCATGATAGGCTGAATTCTTCGACAGGTGTATTGCGCTTTGACTATCACATTTAACAGCGATAACTTCACCTTGAATTTTCAACTCCTTAGCAAAACCTTCAAGCCACAATGCTTCTTTCACCACTTCAGTTAAAGCAATGTATTTTGCTTTAGTGGTTGATAATGCAACAACCTTCTGAACTATTGTTTTCCAACTAATTGTTGTGCCAAACAAAGTGAAAACATATCCAGAAATAGATTTTCTAGAATCCATACAACCTGCATAATCAGAGTCGACATATCCTTCGATTACTGCTTTACTATCTTCACCCAAGGCTCCACCATAAATTAAGACTCTGTTCAGAGACCCATTTATGTACCTTAGAATCCACTTCAATGCTTGCTAGTGAGCCTTTCTAGGATTCACCATGTGTCTGCTTACAAGACTTACTACATATGCTATATCGGGTCTAGTACAAACTATAACATACATCAAAAAACCTACTACATTAGGATATGAGATGGTATTCATATAAGCTCTTTCGACCTCAATATTGGGACACTGATCAATACTCAGCTTGAATTAAGGGTTTGTTGGAGTCACAACAGGCTTCAATTCGACATATAAAACTTTTCGAGAATCTTCCGTAAATATGCCTCTTGAGATAAGCATAATTTCGACTACTTTCTATCTCTTCAAATGTCAATCCCAAGAACCCTGGAAGCTTCTCCCAAATCCTTCATTTCGAACTCCTTGTTGAGTTTAGCCTTCACCATCACTACCTCTTCAAAATTGTTACTTGCTATGAGAATATCATCAACATAAAGCAACAAAATAACAAATGAATTACCAGGACGAAATCTGAAGTAAACACAGTGGTCGAACTGACTTCTAACGAAAATTATGCGTGCCATGAATTTGTCGAATCTCCAATTCCATTGTTGAGGAGATTGTTTCAGCCCATATAAAGATATATTCAACTTGCACACATAATCCTCCTTTCCCTTTTCGACATACCCTTCAGGTTGCCTCATAAGGATTGTTTCATCTAGATCACCATACAAGAACGCAGTGTTCACATCCATTTATTCCAGTTCAAGATCGAACTGTGCCACCATGGCAAGAAACATTCGAATGATGACAGGGTAGTGGAAGGAAGTGATGATTCCGAAGGAGAAGATGAGGGCACAAAGCTGACCATCATGGATCTTGAAAATATGAGGGTGGAGGAGCATATGAAAGGAGGATATGTTTGTCCAAAGTTTATTTTTTCTGAGTATGAGGAGAGAAGGATTCATCGACCTTGGAGAAGGGTGGTCATAGTGAAGCTACTAGGAAAGAGAATCAGGTTCAAAGCACTAGAGACCAGATTAAAGCAGATGTGGGTCAAAAAAGGTGTGATCAACATCATTGATCTTAGTAACATTTATTTTAGCGTGACTTTCACACATGAAGATGATCATGCTGCAACACTTACAAATAGACCTTGGTTCATTTATGACCATTACCTTACTATGAAGGAATGGAGTCCGAATTTTCATCCAGCACGAGTCTTTGGTTTACCTATTGAGTATTATGACTCAAAAATCCTGACTTTCATGGGAAACAAGCTAGGGAAAACGGTGAAAATGGATAAAAACACATTGTTGCAGGAAAGAAGGAAGTATGTGAGAGTTTGTATTGAAGTGAATTTGTCCAAACCGCTAATTTGAATGTTCATGATCAAGGATACTAAGTACAAAGTGGAGTATTAAGGCCTTCATTTAATTTGCATCAAGTGTGGAAGATTTGGACATTACAACAAAGGATGCCCAGATAAAACCACTGCTACAGTTGAAGCAACAATGACTGGAAGCCACTCACAGCAAAATTTGGGTGTTTATGTAGAAGAAATTCCATGGGTGATTGTGCAAAAGACATGAGGAACCAGGAAAACCTTGAATGGTGGAGGAGGAAATGAAGAAAAAAAATCCATGGCTGGTAAGGAAGCGATGGGGAATGTCGGCACAGGCAGAGCTCCGATGAGGAGTGGCGTAGATTGTGGTATTGATTAAGAAGACTAATTTCAAAGTTGTGGGAAATACCAGAATCATTAAGGAAAATATTATTGAAAAACTTGGGGAAAAATCAACTGAGAAATTAATTAGTTCATTAGCTAAGGTAAGCATGGAAGGCATAAACACTGTTGTGTCACGTGATAAAAAGGGTGATGGGTAATATGCCAAGTGGCTAAATTGGCTTGGATATAATGAACCCTTTGCCTGCATGAAAGATTCGAACAGTAAGAAACCGTCGGGCATTGATAACAACTCGCAAACTGCTAAAGAAGGAAATATCATGTTGGATGGTAACAACAACTTGGAAGGTATACACGATTTGCATGTGGTGGAAGAGATACCAGATGAAGTTGCGAGTGAAACCTCACAGTGATTAGCTTGCAACGATTTTTCTTTTTAAAATTTTGATGTCATGATGCATACACCAACTGATATCTTTGTGTGTGTCATACCCCAAAATTTTCCCTCCTACTTCTGAAGACATTTCATACATCGATACTCAAGGATTCCTCAAGGGTTGATCAGACAAACCCTCTCCTAGACAATCAACCCAAACTAGGGTTTGGTAATTCTCAGATCAAGATGGACTTCCAACATCTCCAGTGGTCATCATACCTCCTCATATACTTCAACGAATCTCCATGTCAAGTTTCAAGCCTCACAAGTCAAATTTCCTCAGACAATTGCTCAGATGGTTGAAAATCAATTGTATTGGACAAAAAGTCAATTGTGGTCAACATACAGTCAAACTTCATGATTTTTGGTCAACATCCTCATTTTGAAGTCACATTCATCATTTGATCAAGAGTTGATCATGATTCGTCAAGAAAACTCAAGATTTGCACAAAAGTCAAACTTTCCAAATTAGGGTTTTCCAATGAAAAGTCAACTGAACTTTGACTGAGCATAACTTCTTCATAATTTCTCAAAAAATTTTCCACCACCTCTCATTTTGAAGGAAATTCAATTATCTACAACTTCATGTCTCACAAGAATGTTCAAAAAATGCTTCATTTTGAAGATATGGATCAAAACATTACAGGTCCTTTTCAAAGTCAACAAAAAGTCAACTTTTGTTTTGAAGATTTATTGAGCATGGAAACTCCAATTGAGATGAAACCAAAGAGGTTGTTTAGAGGACACCTAGAGCTTTCTAAAAAGTCAAAGAACATTCAAAAATGTGGAAAATTGAGCAAAATACACCTTGTGCAAGTTGGGCATTTTTGGACAATTACACAAAGAGAGATATTTGTCAAAATCCAATTTTTTCCAAATGGGCCTATAATTTTGTGATCCAAACTTGTTCATAATATTATTTGTGACCTATTGATGCTTTGCCATGACCACATTCTATTTTTTTTTTTGAATTTAAAAACATTAAATTCAAATTTAAATTATAAAAAAATATGAAAACAAGATATATTTTCAAATGGATTGGATTTTTATCAAACTTGAGGTCCAAGATAGCCCACACAACTTGCCAAATTCGTGCTAGCTTGCATATGGAAGAGAAAATCAAAATTTCAAAGATTTGATTTTATTTGAAAGGAAATTATTTTTGCATTCAAGAGGAGATCTTTTTTCCTTCTTTTTGCTCTCATGCCTCACTCTATAAATACTCAACTTATTGCACAAAGCCAAGGACGAAACCCTAGTAATACAACAACCCTTATTTTTCTCAAAATTTTCTTCAAAGTTGCAAAAATCGTGTTTCTTGCTCCAGCCACTTTCAGCCTCTCTCAATCATTCCATTGTGTTCCTAGGGTAAGTTTGAGTAAGTATACATCAAAAGCCATGGCCAAAGCTGCTTGAATCGAGCCATACATGTTCATACATATTCATAATTTTCTTGAAATTGCATTTTTATTATCTGTGTGTTTTAATCGAAACTAACCACTCTAATGTGTTCATGAGGTTACATATAAGAGATATGGGCCATCGTTTCATAGCTTGAACGTCAGAAACATGATTTTCCATACTTAGGGTTTTTAGAACTGCCTTCTTTGAACCGGCTTGTACAAGCACTTTCAGAGAAAACGAGCACCACCATTGGATTCGCAGACCCCGATTTAGGGGGGTAGCCTTAACCTTAGCCCTTGATCTTTCGTATTTTTGCAGGTTTAGCATTTTGCCTCACCGGAGAAGACGACCGGAGCTAGGGCTCCGGCGTCGTTGAACGTGTTGACTCCGACTTGGCTCGCGTGGCAAATCTGCATCCTCTGATTCGTCCATTCGTAAACAACTGGGGCCCATGCGCTGACTGTGCGTTGAATTCAAAACTCATGACGCGCGTACGCTTATATTCACACGTTTGTATTTTCCAAACACCAAGTGCACGCTGGCTGAGTGGTAAATGCATGTGGATGTGGAGATTCTCTCAATGGTCACCAGTTCGATCCCTGGCAAGACCATATTATTTTTGCTCTTTTGCAAACTAACTCATATTTTCTTATTTTCCTTTAATATTTTCATGTTATTTTAATTTATCTTCAAATATTTTTATCATGCATCTAAAAAACTCCAAAAATATTTATTTTTTGCATAATCATCAGAAAAATACTTATTTAATTTTTAAAATTAAAATTATTATTTTTCCATGCATATTTAATTTAATTATTAATTAATCATCTAAATGACTTTTAATTGTTTTTAAATTACCAAATCGATTCCAAAAATTACCAAATTTTTATCTTATCTTATTAATGTCATTACTAACACAAAAACTTTTTCCTCATTCAAAAAAATTTATTTTTACTAACATTTTCCACTTATTGCAATTTTCTCGTATTTCCGATTTTTTGTATATGTTCACAGGTTGTAGCATTTCGGACAATTTTTCTTGCTTTTCTTTTTCAATTATGTAATTGCCTATGGGATGTAATAGTTTGATTAAGGCTTTTATTTTCCGCACTCTTATTATGTATCTGCCCCAAAGCCATGTAATAGCGTAGGACTTTATCTTTCCGCACTTTACTTTCCGCAATTTACTTTCCGCACCCTATAAACTGCTAGTAATTAGGCGTGTATGGCAAGATAAAATCGGACATAGATCACTCATAATTTCAAGATAATATATCTGAATTTGACGCACTCTTTTCACACATGCACCCCTTAGGGTAATTCTCTCTCGTTGCCTTTACGAACACATGGTCATGTCCCACGAACGTAGAGGTATCCTAGCACCGTTGCCTTCAAAACAAATCATCATAGTCCCTTCGATACAAAGATCATAAACCCACGATGTCGCCTACGAATACATGATCTTGAACCTCGATTGTTGCCTACGAAAAATGATGATAGTCCCTTCGAATGTGCTAGGATACTTCCTACAAGTTGCCTTCTATGACCATCCGATGTCCCTTCGAATGTCCCTTCCACATCCAACGAATAGGGTTACCTACCAACTAATGGTATGGATACCGCTATTCTAAAGGAGTGTAAAACAACACGAAAACGACCAATTCTGAGTAGGTAATAAGACTTTTAGTTGCTTGCTCTAAACAAAATACTTTTACACCACACACTTTTTTTTCAAAGTTCAAACACTTTTCAAAACGAAACATTTCCGAAAACTTTGTATATATTCCTACATGAATCATTACAAAGTCAAAGTGAAATGCCTTTTTTCAAAACATTTTTTTCAAACACACAAAAAGCACTTTTTTGAAAATGATCTAAGAGCAACTAAGAGCCCGTAGAAAACTACGGATGAAAAGGGGTGCTAATACCTTCCCTTTTCATAACCTTCTCCCTTACTCAGAATCTAACGAAGGTTTTTTCCTGTTCTTTTCACCTTCCCTTAATTGGATAAAAGAAAAGTCGGTGGCGACTCTTGCTATCCGCACAATTGCGATACAAAAATCTCAAAGTCAGTTCACCGTATTACAGTGTGGAATTGTCGTGGTACTCCCAACGCTAAATTCTACAGGATATGTAAACAATATATTGACAAATACAAGCCAAAAATTATTATAATAATGGAAACTCGGTGTGATCCAAGAAGACGGTTGGTAAACTTGGTTTCAATGGTTTTGCAGCAACAACTAATTTGGGCTACTCGGGTGGTATTATCATTGCATGGAAGGATGAGGAAATTAGGGTTGACATTATCACTACAAAATTCCAGTACTTACATGTGCGAATTAGAATGTAGCATGTGATTACATGGTGTCTTATAGCAGTTTATGGTAGCCCTAATTACGCAAACTGCAAAATTTTATTGGATGAACTAAAAGTGATTAGTGATGGTATGACTGATCCTTGGCTTGTTGTGGAGAATTTTAATGACATTGCTTTTGTGCATGAAAAGAAAGGGAGAGTTTCAACTTCAATTAACAGATGCAACACATTCAGAAAGAATATTGAACATTGCAAGTTGCTTTATATAGGATCCTTGGGGCCTAAATTCACTTGGAGGGGACCTATGTATCGAGGTGGTCAACGGATTTATGAAAGATTGGATAGAGAAATCTACAATGATAGATGAAGGATTGAATGGAAAGACACTTTTGTGAGGGTTTTGGGTAGAAATGATTTTTCTGATCACCACACCACCCCTTGATCATTCGCATGAATGGAAATGCTATGAGAGGGAGTAAATCTTGTTTTAGATTTGAAAGTGCCTGGCTGGCGGAGGAAGATTATTTTCGAATGGTGGAGTCTAGCAGGGACAGAAATACCCAGGTTGGTGTGAATCTTCATAATTTTCAGGAAGAGGTGGTTCAATGGAAATTCAAAACGTTAAATCAAATACAACATCAAAAAAGAAGACTCATGAATAGAATTGCAAATATTCAAAATAAGGCGCAGAAGACTACTGGAAGTGTGAGGTTGCATAATGTAGAATTGACGTTTCAACATGAATTGAATGAGCTGCTTAGGCAAGAGGAATTGATGTGATTTCGGAGATCCTGTGCGAAGTGGTTGGTGGATGGCTATTGCAACACAAAATACTATCACCTAAAAACCATTCAGCGGCGGCGTAAAAATCACATTATTGTGATCAAAGATGATGTCGGTTACTAGATAGAGGATGACAATAAAGTTCAACAAATGTTTGTGGAGCACTATAAGGACTTGTTTGCATACCAGGATACTAGTAAAAATTGGTTCCAAACCAAATACACCTTCCCAAAGCTGGACCAGGATTCTTTGAAAAAATTGGAGGGAGATATTAGTGATGCAAAAGTTAAGAATGTTATTTTTGGAATGAGTCCTTGGAAGGCCCTTGGGCCTGATGGTTTTCTGGTTGGTTTCTTCCAAAAATATTGGCATATTGCGAGGAGTAGTGTCTGCATATTTGTTAAAGAAGCATGAGAGTCTCCTATTAATCTGATCCAGGTAAATCAAACGGACATTTGCCTCATGCCAAAGAATCGACAACCTGAGCTTGTTAATCATTTCAGACCAATTTCTCTGTGCAACGTAATATATAAGGTTGTTTGCAAAGTTATGGTTGAAAGGCTTAAGCATCATATTTCGAAGGTTGTTTCTCCTTACCAATCAGGGTTTGTTCTGGGCTGGAGCATACATGAAAATATTATTATAGCTCAGGAACTCATCTATAGTATGCGCAATAAGAAGGGCAAGAAAGGTTTTTTCGCTATAAAAGTTGATTTATTCAAGGCTTATGATAAACTAAGTTGGGACTTCATTTGGAGGGTCCTTGAAGAAATCCAACTACCTAGAAAAATGATTGACATTATTCTTCATGGAGTTACTAACGTGGAAACGAATATTAAATGGAATTGCACCCCCTCTAATTTTTTCTGTCCTCGTAGAAGGATTCGCCAAGGTGATCCTATTTCCCCGTATCTTTTTGTTCTGTGTGTTAACAAGCTATCCCATCTTATTTCTCAAGCTATGGATGAAGGGAAATTGAGGGCTCTTCGTGCTGGTACATCAGGTCCTGTAGTCTCACACCTTATGTTTGTTGATGATTTGTTGCTTTTTGGGGAACCAACTAAAACACAAATGTATTGTGTTATGAATATCCTAAACCAGTTATGTAGCATGTTTGGGCAGCAAGTAAGTCAAGAGAAAACAAACATCTATTTTTTGAAGAATGTGCGTAGGCAGCAGCATAACACCTTGTTAGCTTATCTGGTTTTGTGGAGACAACTAGCTTGGGGAAATATTTATGTGTTCCGCTTATGGGAAAAACAGAAAAGAATGAGGACTATCAATATATTATGGATCAAGTTAGTTCTAAACTCACGGCTTGGAAAGGGCAGCAACTTGCTTTTGCTGGCAGGGTAACTCTTGCGAAAAGTGTTGTTGAAGCTTTGCCAATTTACTCCATGATGACTACAATTCTTCTTAAGAGTTGTAATATAGAGAGACTGCTAAGTCTATCTTTGATTCTCCTCATATGACTCACGAAGGAAATGCTCAAGTCAAGGAAACAAAGGCTTTGGCCTTAATCCAGAAGTATGAAGCTTTCAGAATGGAAGAAGATGAATCTGTGGAAACTATATTTTCAAGATTTCAGATGCTTGTTACAGGACTCAGAGTTCTAGACAAAGGATATACTATTGCTGATCACGTCAAAAAGATTATCAGAAGTCTTCCTGTCAAATGGAGACCCATGGGAACTGCTTTAAAATTAGTGAATGATCCAAACAACACAAGTCTTAAGGAACTTATTAGTTCTTTAAGAAGTCATGAAATTGAGCTTCAAGAAGATGAAACTCAGAAGAAAGGTAAATCTAATGCTCTTAAGTCTTAGGCTAAAAATACAAAGGCTTATCAAGCAAAGGAAGAATCAGAATAGTCTAAAGAAGACTCAGATGAAGATGAACTATCTCTGATCTCTAAAAGGATAAACAAGTCGTGGAAACACAGACAAAGCAAGTTCAGAGGGTCAAGAAGATTTAAACATAGACACGATTCTACGTATGACCAAAGAAAGATTCTGATAAGAAAGTCATTTTCTACGAATGCAAAGAGCCTGGGCATTACAAGAATGAATGTCCATAACTCAGAAGAGAAAGAAAACCCAAGATGGATTTCAAAGACAAGAAAGATCTTATGGAAGCGTGGGATGATTCATATTCAGAAGAAGAAGAGTCTGATGAAAAACATGTCAATGTAGCTCTTGTGATGGACACAAATACCAATGAATCAGCATCAGAAGACAAAGTGCTTCTTGATGAAGAGTCAGATTCTGATGACGACAGTGAGGTACTTTCTTCCTTATCTCGTTCTGAACTTGAATTGGGAGTAACAGAACTTGTGAAAAGGTATCAACTTCTTCTAAGGAAGCATAAAGATCTGAAAAAGACCCCTTGTGTCTACTTCTGAAACTTCTACTAAGAGCGAGCCAAATATCTTAGCTTTAAATGAAAAATTATTTTCTTTAGAAAAATTAAATGTTGCTCTAAAGAGTAAAGTTTCTAAATTAGAAGAAGAGATAACTTCTAGCATATCTACCATTGATGAAATCATTAGATATGATAGAGCTTTTCAATACTTCTTTTCTAAAAGCTTAGATAGAAGCAAAATGACTTCAATGATCTATGGAGTTAGTAGAAATAGAAGTAAAGGTTTAGGATACTATAGGCCACCAAAGCCAATTGATGAGACTTAGAGTGTAAGACTAATACCACTATCTGAATATGTCGTGCTTGTTGGCACTAAATTGGAATGCCTAGAATCAGAAGGTTCAGACTTTGTTGCACCACAATCACTGGCACAGAAGGAAACTTCTAAACCAAAATATCATGCACAGATTCCATATGATTATACTACTGCACAAAAGTCCAAATATGTAAAAACCTCTGGAAAACTAACAAGAAAGGACCCAAAGTATGGGTACCAAAAGATCAGATAATCTATGTTGCAGATGTTCTAGACAGTGCTTCTAAGACACCAGTTATTGCACCTGGAAAATGGATGCTTGCCATACTAGCTGGGAAAAAGGTCTATGTTCCAAGATTTGGAACTTAAATCCAGAAGGCATTGTGAAATTATGCAATTATGTCTCTGAGTTTTGATGATAACAAAGGGTATGTTTGAGTGAACAATTTTGATACGCTAATGTTTGTTGTATTTTTAAGAATAGACAAATAGGTTCTGCTTCTGATGAATGGTGTGACTAAGACATTAGAAGAGAAAATGCTCCGCTTCTAAGCTACAGAGGTTCTAATGAACAAGTAGCGATAAAAGCTTTAGAAGGATCTGAAGCTCAGTTACCCTGATATGTAAGTATGAAGAAACCAACATGAATATCTCAAGACATAAGTTCTGAGTGAACGTGGTCCAAAATGCTAAAGACTCAAGTTTCAGAAGACAAAAGGTTCTGCAGACCAAATGCTGAACACTATGAAGACGTGGTTCTGAAGACTCTGAAAACTTGGAGCTCTTCTAGACTTAGTGGTGGTACAAGATTCTAAGACCAAGTGTTGAAGACTCTGAAGATGTGGTTTTGAAGACTCTGAAGACTTGAAGATCTTTCAACCTTAGATGTGATACAAGATTCTTCAAAACCAAGTGCTAAGGATTCTGAAGAGAAAGATCTGAAGGCTCTAAAGACTTAACGTTTTTACTAACCAGAAGTTATATTCTTTCTTCTTACTCATGCTCGCAGAAGCCTCTGAAGTACATAATTTTAGAAGATAACGTGGCACAATAGAACATGGTACAAATAAACGCTTCATTCCACTACCATGTAACAACGGACACTGCGTACGATCTTGTCCCCTACGTTATCTCAAGCCGCCACAAATTTGATATTTCCATATGTACTTCTCAAACCAAAACGAAACCGCAAAAAATCGCATTTGGTTCAGATTTATTTGGGTCATCTTTTGACAAAACCGCATGGTTCAGTTCAATTTGCGGTTTGTATTTTGCAAACCGAATCAAACCGCATTATATTACAACTTAAATTTGACTTAACTCACATCCCACCCAAAGCTAAACCTATTATACTTTAGCCTTATGATTACGAATAATATTCTCATTCTTACACTTATTATTTCAGTTTCAATCTTCTCAAATCTCTCTTAGCATTATTACGCCATCTTTGCTACATACATCTTACATCTTCTTCTTTAATATCTACTTTCTTATATTCTTTCTTTTCCACCTTCTCATTTTCATGCAAATGTTCTCGCTTTAATTTTGTTTTTATCGCACATCATCTTCTATAATCTCTCATCTCATATGCTCTTTCCTTTTCATCTTCATTGATATCTCGTCTCTTCTCTTTTTTTTTTGTTTCATTATAACATTTTTGATATTGTTTTATATATTATTTTATATTTATTATTCCATTTTGGTCTAATCTAATTTATACATATTAAATGGGAAGTTGTTGTCCAAATATGATGAGTTTTGTTGTTATTTGGTAGTGTATGAATAAGTAAATACGAAGCTATGTTGTCATCTATATATGTATGTATCACTCAATAAAATACTTATAAAAAACGAACAAACCGAACCAAATCAAACCACATTAGTTTGGTTTGGTTCGTTTTTTTCTAAAAGCCAACCGAACCAAACCAAATCGAACGTATTTTTCTCTTGCGGTTCAGATGATTTTTTCCGTCAAAATCGCCCAAACCGCACCGCGAACACCCCATACATCCCATGCATGACTCAATATAAAGGCTTGAAGACTTGAAGATACAACGGCTCAACAACTGCAAAATCACTGATAACATACAAAGCGCAAAAGTTATTATTTCTTTGTACAAATCAGTAAATTATGTCAAGTCATTGTGCTAAAAATCTGTTTACATGTTAGCTTGGGTAGAAGCATATTTACTTGTAAATAAACTTGTATTCAAATAGTTGTTTGATTGATCATCAAGAGACCACTTAGGTTAGAATTCTTGAGAAGTCTAGGACTAGTGTGTATTAGAGGTTGATAGTTAGTCACATATAGTTGTGTGTGCAGGTGTTAGTCACATACAATTGGTGTGCGTAAGTGTAATAATAAGTTGATTATTGGATTAAGACTTCGTTGGAGAGAGAAAAATCACATGGAAGAGTGGACTAGAGTAGCTTAAGGTTATCAAGTGAACTAGTATAAAAATACTGTGTTCTTATCTTCTTTCTAATTCTTTCTACCTTTATCAAAAGCAAAGTAAACTACAAAGGAGATTGTTTTAAAAGAAAAGTTTTCAAAGGATAAAACCCAATTCAAACTCTCCTTTATTGTGTTTTTCGCACCTTCAGCACGGGGTTATGGAACTTAAAGTGGTATAACCCCTTTGTTTATCCAATTTCAAATGTGGGAGATCGAACCGTTATCCGTCTTAACAAGTTCAACACTAGAGACCTCTAAACCAAATCACAATAGATTTTATTGTAGGTTCAATAACCATTGTAGGTTCAACACTAACGAATACACCACATTTTCATAAACATCAACGGGAGATTGAATCTTGTACTTCCTAATAAAAAATCAAACTTGAAAATAATACATATTTTTAGCGTACCTCTTACTACTTATTCCACGTAATATTGAGTTTTATAAGATAATTTCATTAAATTTATATACAATTGAATTTGAAAAGAACAAAAACATTATCATATATAAATTCTAGCATATTTTTATTAGTTTTCGTACACTTTTACTTTACTCCTATGGTTTTTATTTTTGGTCAAATAAAATGAGATTTCAAAAACAAGACACACATTTGCACGCTTAAAAAAGGAAAGAAAATCAAGATAAATATTTGATCAAGATCAAATCGAGACAAAACAAAGTACTTTTTTTTTTCTGGAGTTTCATATACTTTTTTATTTATTATTTATTCACTTAACTAATGAGAAATAATATTTTCTATCTCATTTTCATTTCTACGTAACTTTAACTAGCACATTTCTGTTTCCTTAAATATGTCTCACATTTGTATATCCTCTACCTTTTATCTCTTGGTGTGATAGTTTCCAAAATTACCAGTTTACCATCTTCTTTTATCTCTTGGTGTGATAGTTTCTAAAATTACCAGTTTACCATCTTCCTTTATCTAAATCAATAAGCTAATTAGCGGGTCACATTTAAAATAGTCCAACATTTTTACAAAATCAAGGTTCTAATTAGCAAGCTTTCCAATCATCTTTACCAGTTATCTTGCTAATTAATTAATAAATTAGTCTTATATTACTATTTTAATAATTATATGGTCAAATATATTTATTTAATTATATTAATTATTTTATCAAATAAAGCGTTTTAAATAATTATGTGAACAAATACAATTAAAAAGTTATTTAGATTTTATTTAAGAATTAATTAATTAATTAAATAATTGAATATGTACTTAAGTATGGGTGGATGTCAGGATGACCCGTTTAAAAATAATGGAAATTCTAATTGGCCATCACACTCTATAAAGACTATGATTCCCAATATATTGTACACAAGCAAAATAATCTCTTCTCCCAATCTGAAAAGTATTCAAGGCATTAGGAGTACCGATTGAGAAAAATCCACAAGCACTACAAGAAAATTAGGATTTTACAACACAAAATTTGCGACAGTTACTCGGTAACTGTCGTAACTCTAAAATAGAGACGAGTGCCACGACGGTAACCGTCCTTACATTTTTAAAATAATATTATATATAATGACGATTTTACAAATACTAAAAATCAATTGATGACTGTTTAAAAACTGCCCTAAATTACATGTTACGACTGTGCGTTAACCGTCTCCTATCTAATAGTTAATTAATTACAAACCACACACCTCTCAATTTAATTAAATGATGATGATGATGATGATGTTTCAATAAATACATTTCTTCCAATTATTCCATGTACTTAACTTCCTCCCAAAATATACCTATCAAATTAAAAAATTAAAATTAATTATTCAAACTTCACGACGGTGTCGCCTACAATTATCAATAGGTTACCGAAGGGCACGACGTTGAATCTACTGTCCCCATCCCATTCCCTTCACACGCGGATAAAAATTTTGCGACGCTGATTTCACCCGTCGTCATCTATGAATGCATCTTTCGCGCTAAAATTGAATATGTTTTTTATGTTTTGTATTCTCTTCTTTTTCAGAATCACCGTCAAAGGCCTCTCACGCTCAAAGGAGAATCACTGTCAAAACATTTGTCTCAGCCATTCACGCTGTCACTGTGAATCACCGTCAAAGCAACCACCATCAATTCGATTCTTAACAGGCTTGTCTTCTCAAACCCTAAGTCCCTTTTAAAACCCTAAGTTTTTTCTGGAAATATGTGTGTTTTCATTTTATATTGTATATTCATGGGTTTTTCTCCTTTCGTCTTTCATCTTTCCCTTCATAAATTGATGCAACATATTTGGGAACAGAGCTAAGAAAAAGATTTGCTAAGGGGATGTGATGAATGAATTCTACTCTTCCGAAATCCCTCCTGTTTTGAATGTGTTTTGCTTAGATATATTGAATACATGAAAATGTATTTGGTGATTTATAAGTTCTGAGTTTATATGTGAAAATGTATTCAATTTGTGATTTCTTGTTGTTTTCCAATAGCCAGCTTATGTTGCTCGATTTGTACATAACCCAGTTGGGTACTTCCTGTCACTTAAATTGAAGAAAAGGTTCAAGTTAATATATTGAAGAAAATGAAAAAGGTACGTTGAGTAAAGGATTAGTGGTGCTCAAATATCGTCTCGGTCGGTCTTTTGACTTTGTGATATAGTTTATGTCTAGCATTCAAGTCCTGGTATCCAGAGAGTTGCTTATCTTTAAGTTGGATCTAACAGTTGCCAAGATTTCGTACTAGACGACTTTTCCTTCTGCTTTCGCCTTCTGGAGTTGCTGCTATGTTATTACTTATTACAGTGTTTTCATAGATCAGATTATTTGATGCAGCCAGGCATTACAAGATTTGGTGTTGTATTAGTCTACAATTGATTGTAACTCCAAGACAAGTATGCTTTGATGATAGGTGTCGCGTCTCGTTGTCAGTTCGGGAGCAGATCATTGATAGAACTCATCTTAGCTGCACCACTGATATAGAGGGATACAGGACGAAAGTCAGTTGGAGAAATATGGTTCTTACCTTAGAAGTGAGGCTAATATAAGTATTATTAAGGGTAGCAACATTACCATTACCATTTTGAACCTTTAGAGCCAAATTAGTAAGTGTTGCACCCCAAAATTTATCCTGCTATTTTTCTACTTGCATTGTATTTATATTAAAAAAAAAACAGCCATTTACTGATTGTATATGCATCATTTCTTCGTATTTAAATTGATCAAAAATCAGTCTAAATCGATATTCGCATCATTTTTAGTTATAAAATACCCGTTATTTCACTTTATGCATTTTTACCTCTCTGCCTGTTTATTGCATTGATTTTAAATTCTTTATATGTCGATGATATCAATATTTCGATTTTATAAACAGACTGTTAAAAGCAATTCGATACTGTGCGAAAATCAGCGGGGAAAATATTTCAAGTTTTCATCTTTCATTCACTGTTTTATAAATTTACGTATCGCGTAAATCATAAAAATGTGTTTTCCCTAATTTTTCAGTACATTTCAAAGTCTCGTTTTTAACTGTAAGCATTTTAAAGTCGGGTATTCTTTATTATCATTTTATTTCGATTTTAACCATTTAGATAATTTTTCTTTAATCTTCGAGATTCATAATTTATTTTAATGTACTCATTTTATTTTTATTTTTTTTCGGATAATTTATTGTCCGAACTTTTATCATTTTTGACAATTTTAAGTGTCCAATTTTTATCTCTAAAAAAAATCAAATAAAAATACTATTGGGCTTGTTAATTTTTACCGGACCCATTTTTGTGGCCCATTTTATGAAAAGAGCATTTTAGTCATTATTAAAAATTATTAGACCTAATTTTTATAATATATATATATATATATATATATATATATATATATATATATATATATATATATATATATATATATATATATATATATATATGTGTGTGTGTGTGTGTGTATGATTGGGAGCTAGAGGGAACGGAAGCCAAAATTGGAAACAGTGAGGCAACGGATAAAAACGAAACTGCCTTTATACTCCCCTGCCTCGCCAGAACCCCATCGTTCCTTCTGCATCTCACCTTCACCATTCAATCCTACACACAACCACTGTAAACTCATCGCGTACATCTCCTTCCATCATCCCTCGTCTCGCCCTCAACCCTCTGTCACTGTGTTCCATCACCGGCGAACTCTCCCTCAACAGCTCCTCATCATTACCTTCGATCAAACTCCGTGAAACTCCCACCGTCTCACTGTGTTCCATCCCTTCACTCTTCACCGTTCCCAAACTCCCTCTGTTTCTAACCCTCACTCCAGCTGCGTAACTCCCTTCTGTTCCCCTCACCATCGCCGTTGTTTCCTCACATCCACCCATCGCCTCTGTTTTTGTCCAAACAGAACCCCCATCTCCTCACATAATACCATGTACTTCTGTTTCCTCCATCTCCGACCATCGTTACCCCTGCCGTCTCACCTTCGTTTCTGTTCCGACAGCCACCCCACTGTTTCCTTCAAACACTCACAACCTCTCTTCAACAGCAACCATAACACTGCCTTTTGCTTAAGTTTCCTCAACAACTTCCTTCTATCTCGCCGCAACATCTCAGCTCACCACCGCCGGAGCTCTGCCACAACGAATCCACCAACAGCATCACTGTCAGCCACTCCCTTCGCTGTCCGCCACTCATTCATCTTCCTTCTGACAACAACTCATTTTTGCCGCGTACAATTGTAACATCGTAGTAGCGTGAGGTAACTTTCCATGTCTTTTTGCTTGTCAATTGCCATAATAGGTTCTGTTCAGTTTGATTTTTGTGAAATGACCTGTTAATTTCCTATGCTAGTATTGAGCTTGAACTATTTCCCTGAAATCTTATGTCAACTTTATAATCCTGAGTTGGTTTTGACGTCGATTTTCTGATGCGAAAGTCCTGCATTAATTTCTATTGGTGTTGTGTTGCCATTCGAGTTTGTTCTCTGTTGCTGTCCGTTTCTGTATATTTTGGGCAAAGTGATTAATGTTTGTGCCAGTTCTCTTTTACTGTCCGTTTCTGCATATTTTGGGCAAAGTGATTAATGTTTGTGCCAGTTCTCTTTTGCTGTCCATGATAATAATGCCAAGTTTGATTTTATTCTGAGCTAGCTTTATAATGCTTTGTTGAAACTGTAATTAATTGTGCAAGTATAAAGGTTGTTCGGATGTTGTTATGTATATAACGTATTGCTGTCCGGTTTTTGTTGGTACTTTGATTTTGAATTTTGCTAAATTTGAGTGTTCAATTTGGTAATGGATTAACGTTTGTGTAGTTTCAATGAAGGTAATGGTAATATTGCGTTTATTCGCGAGGAACCTAGCCGAGAAACTACGGGGGGCAGCTTTGTTGTTGTGTCCTTTGAGGCAATTTCGAACGAGAATTTTTGTCGTAACATCATTTTTTACCGCTATTTTCAATTAAAATGCAAACCGTGTCAACTTTGTATATATGTGTTTGGTTTCGATGAAGGTGATTTAGTTTCCGTGTTTATTCGCGTAGAAACTAACTGAGAAACCATTAAGATATCATATTTTTTTTCATTTTTATTTTTTTGTAGTTTTTGTCTTTGAATAATATTCAAGATTAGTTTCAATGGTGGTTTTATGATTGACCGCGTTTACTCGCGTATAAATCTAACCGAGAAACATGTTGGGATACCGCAAGTTGTGTTATTATCATTTTAATTTCAATTGAAGTATAAATCGATGGATATTCGGATTTAGTTCTGATGAGGTTTAATGATGATACCGCGTTATTTCGCGTGTACATCTAACCGAGGAGTTTTGAGGGCAATGTATTATTTATTTTTGAGCAAATTCGAGTAAGAAAGCTATTTTGTTTCGAGTATATTTGAGTGAATAGTGGCTGCCCGAATTATGATTACTTGATCTTGGTTGGTTTTGAAATTAATTCTCCATGTTTTGACTTTGGATTAAATAATAACTTGTGCACGATTTCATTGGTTTCAATTATAATCAATCGTTTGTTTCTTCATTTGTTCATGTACATTAATTTCATTTCTTTTTCGATTTATTTACACTATGCTACTGATGTATCTGTTACTTGTGAAGATATCCGAGAATGGTTCAAGCATACATTCTATATTGTCGCATCTATATACATTTTTATATACTCTTATTCATATTACTGTTTTTATTTAATATTCAATATTTAGTAATGTACATACAATATACTTAGTATTTTTATGTTTTTATTTTTATATTGTAAATTTAATTATACATATTATTTCTATTATATTTAGTATTGTACATATATACTATATACACATTATTCTTATTATTATACTTTATCTATTCATTTCGTAAATAGATTCGAATTACATTATAATAATATCCTTCGTATATCAGTTTCTTAGAATTAATTCCTACAACCTATTCTAATTAATATAATAAAATACAATAATCTGCATTTAAGTTTCTCTGCATTTACCTATTGTTAATATTCCGTTAAGATACAATTAACTTACAGTTTCTCTTTAATTTATCTTTATCCCCATTCGAAAAATTGTATCCCGCCCCCTTGTTGCGTTGTAAATAATTTTACCGCTTTCTATTTTATTTTACCGTTTAATTCCTATTTATAATTGATGTATCCCTCTCCCAAAAAACAAGTCTTGTAATAATTATTTATCCCGCATTTATTTTATTATTTATTTTAACTGTCACTTACACAAAACTAAAAAAATATCTTTTTTAAACTAATAATTGTAAATCATTTTAAACCCGTAAGTCGACAAAGCTTAGAAGCGTCGCGATGACCACACATGCACACATGTACGCTTGATCCTGGGCCTTCTTACAGTGAGCCTATTTCGATTAATTGTTCCAATTAGTCGTTATAGTAGACTAGCCCACTTTGCTAGTACACATGTAATTTAATTATTTTATACTTAGGTTGGCCACCTTGTATGGGCTTTGTCGATTTTATTTGCTATTTACAATTATTCGTTTCTCCTCCATCTCCCGCACATTGATCATAACCTGATTCTTTCTCCATTCACCAAGCATTTAAAACACTTTCAATAAAACTCGATCCAACGTCGAGTCTTCTTCTCAAACCTCAATCCAACGTCGAGAAGTTTTTTTAAATGTTTTTCATAATAAACTTGGATGAAATTTGTTTAAACCGTTAGATGGTAGGCTAATGTTTTAAATAAATTTGAAGTCTTTAAATTGTTGGATGGTAGCCCAATAAGATAAAACTTCTATCCATGTCAAAAAAGCTTGAGTGGTATTCAAATAAATTGTTGGATGATAGCCCGACGATTTAATTGAAATGGAAGTCTTTAGGTTGTTGGATGATAGCCCAATAAACTAAATACTTCTATCCGCATTAAAATAATATAGTGACATTCGTTTAAATTGTTGGATGATAGCCCGACAATTTAATCGAATTTAAAGTCTTTAGATTGTTGGATGATAGCCCAATAATTTAAATATTTTATCTCACTCAAAACACTTATTTCATAATAATTTTTTTGGGATGAGAGACGATTGGTTGAGCTCACTCACCAATTTCTAGTATTCGAATCATTAGATGATAGCCTAATGTTTCGGTACTTGTCATCCATAATTTAAAATCAATCACAACTCATTCAAACTCTTTTGTGCGCTCGAGAACCTTTTACCTTTAAACCCTTTTCAAGATTAGACATGATTCATTTATAATTGGGATGCTTCTTCCTCTATTCCCAAGGTTTTCGACTTCTCCACTTGAGTACTAGAGGCGTTCTCATACCCTCCCTCATGTTGGTGCGTAGTCCTTTATTCTTTATCACACCTTGTGGGCGTTAGACGAGTCTTCTCCTTTAAAAATGACGACTTGTCTTTTCATTTAAAATCAATCAACAAACAATCATTTTCTAGCCGAACTACGGCGCTCTGACTTTCCCATTGCACGAGGGAGTACGTAGGCACTAAGTCTTACGACCAAAGGCGAGCAAAAATAATAAAAACATTTTCTTCTCCCTTTCTTTATCCTTTCAAACCGTAGAAGATCGTAAAAATTTTACACTAACACACAAACACACTTTGAACTAAATGGGTACCATCGAGTACGATGGATGTAAGGGGTGCTAATACCTTCCCCATGCATAACCAACTCCCGAACCTATATCTCTTAATTTCGTAGACCGTCTTATCCGATTCTCGTGGGTTTTATCTATATTTTCCGGTTCTTCTTTTAGAACAAATAAAATTAGGTGGCGATTTCATTGTTTTGAAAATTAAATGATTTTTGAAAAAACAAGTTGCTTCAGTTGGCGACTTCAGTAAGGTTTTGACCTACATTATCCCAATAATGTTGATAAAAAGCAGTTGGTAATCCATCTGGGTCCGGTACCGAATCATCGCCATCATCAATTAAAAAGAATCAAAAGATAGTCTCGACCGTATGGAACCGTCGTCAATTATGTTAGTTCCAATCCGTCGTGAATTTGAACGACAGTTGGTGTGGCGGTTTTTGCGTCCGTCGTGAAACAAGCTGGGAACACGCAATTCTGCGAAGGTAAAGTAACCGTCGTGGATAGAATATGGTTTAACCGTCATAATGTGAAAAAATAATAGTCACAATCAGCTAATTTTCTTGTAGTGAAGCTAACAAGTGACGGTCACTTGTCTCTACACTTTTGTGTTTCACTTGTCTCTACACTTTGTTTATGACTATAAATAATATATTTAGAAATATACATCTCTATTAATTATTTGGAAAAGATAAATATTAAATTTAAATCTGATTTCGGTGTTTTGATTCTTTAAATTTAGGATATTGTGGATTTTAGAATGAATTTTATTGATCCTAAAATAATTTATTTAAAGAATTATTTGCTGCATATGTGATTTTGTTTGACATTTAATTTGGATACATAAATATTTAATATTTATCTGATTTGAAATTATACATTTAGCAGTATTATATTATTTCAGATTTTTGTTATTAATTTGTATACAGTATTTTTTTTTAATCATGAAATTTGTATAAATTTATAAAGTTTATGTTTTATTATGAATTTGTTCACACACTAAGGACTTTCAAGAAATATTATTATCAAACGACATCCTAAATGAATACAACCTACATTTGTGGGTAGTGCGTTATAAATTTAAAACTCTTCTCATTGAATTTATTAAAATGTCTTGTAATTTTGGTTGAGTTGGTTGAAGCAACATGTTGCAAAAGTAATCTCAGTTGTGTAAATTTGATTCAATCTGAATTACAAAAGATGTAATGTGTAATTGTTCATGCGAACTATTATGGTCAACCAAAAGGAAGACACAATTTGGCCTAACAATTGCATATTTGTGATTGTAAATATGTAGTAGTTATTAATTTTATCCATGTGGATAATGATTGATGTCAAAGACGTCTATTATCTAACTAGACTTATTACTAATGTTTGATCTTTGCATGAGTATCATTTACAAGGTTGAAAATTAATGGTGTGTTTGATATTTTGTTTGAGTCTTTTAATTTATAAGTAAAGATGAATGTCTATTTATAATAATTTATTATCATATTAGTAATGATGTTGTATGAGTGCAAATCTTTTAGGTGTTTATTTGACTGCACTCACACATATAAGATAAACATGTGACGATGGTAAGAATTTATTGTTTATAAATATAATTATCAGTATTTGATCATTAAAAATAAATGGCGAACTTGGTATTTTGGTGAATGCATTTTTTTTGTCTAAAGACTTAATATCAATGGCGAACTTGATATTTTGGTGAATGCATTTTTTTGTTCTCTATAAACTAATATAGTTTATATATCTGCAAAATAAGTTAGATTTTGATTCTCAAAAGTTCTGACTTTTAAGAATAAAATATGAACATTATGATTTTTAGATCAACACCTTACATAATGATGGAGAAACTCAAATTCTCTCACAATTTAGTATATTTAAAGTGGGACTCAAAATTAAAAGTGAGTACACTCCAAATTACACAGTTCTATGATCTTAAAGTAGGTGTTATTTAAGATGACATAAATTTTATCATATTATTATTGTTTAAAATTTAATGCTTCTAAAGCAATAAAGCAAAAGAAAAACTCTCATTGGAGTCATGACTTTTCATTAAGATTATTAAGTAAAAAAATATCATAAGCATATTATGAAACTATGTAATCTTGCTAAAGCGTTATAGTTTCGTCAATTAGGTGACTTCGTCAAAAATTTTGCATATCATATTCTCTTTGCGCAATTAAGTTTATAATAAGTTAAAGAATATTTTGAGACAAATATTATAATGTGTCTCAAAAATATTGAGTTTGGGGGAGAGCTATGTTCAAAGAACAAAATTGAGTTGGAAAGAATTGGTTCTAACTCAATTCATATAGTTGTTATTTATATAATAAATTTGGACCCTCATGCAGATATTATTGTTCTTTCTCTCAATTAAAATAAGAAATTCATCCTTGAAGATCAAAGTCAACATTCTCAAGAAATATAACATCAAGTGTCATACAAAATTGACTGAAAAGAGAAATTCTATTCAGTATGATTAAAAGATTCTATTATGATAGTGGTGACACTTGTTACTTGTTATAATGTTGGAGCTTCGTAAGATGAATATCAAGTTAGTGTTTCTTAAAAAAATGGTGCAACGGGAGAAAATTTTGTATCAGTAGATACATAGTTTATGGTTTCTAAATAGATAAAATCCATTTGTAAGTTAGTGCAATTGTCTCATTAGTGATACCGCAATATTTTATAAGGTAATTGTCTCGATTGGTTTTGAGATTTCTATTATGAAAAACTATTGGGTTTTACAAGTTCAGTGAGAGTAAGTTTATATTTTTAGTTTAACGTGTCAATTTTATTTAGTCAGCAATAATATATTATTATTGTGTGAAACCAAGAAATCTCTAACAATTATGAAAGGTCTTGTGCGCATCTCTTTTGTATTAGATATTTATATACTTAAAGATTATTCTCAAAATATCATCTGGTTATCACAAAAGATTTATATACAATAAAGTTGAAAATAAATCTGACCTGAAAGACAATAAACTAAGGTATGTCTCAATTATCAATGAATACTATTAAGTCTCAATCATTGTCCAAAACAAAAGAATCTGGAAATTTAGAAAATTAAGTTTTTTTTTATGGTTCTGGGAATCTTATATATGATTTTATACATATATTGAAAGACATACTTAAAATCATGAAGTAGATACTTCAACAATTCAAAATTAAATTGTTTAAAGAAAAAAATGTCAACCATGAGGATTATTATAGAGAACAAAAGAGTTTGTACTCACAAATTAGAGATATGATAATGAGAAGATAATTAGTATTTTCGACTCTGATATTTTAGATGTCGAATTAATATTTTAATACATAATAAATGAAGGTAAGTATTTATGTCATTCAGTTACAATTCAATATAAGACTTCAAAATCACTCAAGTTATATTTTGTTGTAAGACAGTTATATATTGTTTTAACAATAGGTTTTAAAAGTTCATTGACTTCTAAGTTATTACTGTTGAAACTAGAATATATGCATATGATGACTACTAAGTTCATTGACATATGATGAATTTCATATGATTATTGTCACTAAGGATGTCATAGATTAGTGAGAGACTCTCCTTCTTTATGTTTAATAATATTATTTTGATATCGATACATAATTCATGTTAAGATTATCTGCAGAAACAATGTTTATAAGGTTATTTATGTTATACTCATTTATGTATCGTTTGTGCAAATATTGAATTTGCACACTTTAATTTGATCTCAATAAAGACTTCAATTGGACCAGTTGGAAATATACATGATTTAGAGATCACATTGCATGAAATTTTCATGTCACTCATCCATATCGATCTACGTCATCAAGTACATTTATATGGTGGTCGTCATGGTTCCTTCACGTTATACATTAGTGACGACAACTACGATGGTTCCATTATTGATGTATGAGGTGACCCATATTGTAAAGTTGAAATCTAAAGATAATAGCATTCAGATGCACACCTAGGAAATTATGATATAATTATTAAAATATATTGGCCAAGTGGGATATTGTTGGAATATTTTAATAATATAATCTTATATTAGTATTTCAATAATTATGTGGCCACATATATTCATTTAATTATATTAGCTATTTATCAAATAAAGTGCCTTAAATAATCATGTGATCAAATAATGTTAAAAGACTATTTAGATTCCATTTAGGAATTAATTAATTAATTAATTGGGTATCGACTCAAATATGAGTGGTTGTCGGGATGACCCATTTGAGAATAATGGGAAAACTAATTGACCATCACACTATATAAAAGCTATGGTCCCCAATATACCGTACACAAGCAAAATAATCTCTTCTATCAATCTGAAGACTGTTCAAGACATTAGGAGTAACGGTTGAGGAAGATTCACAAGATAACAAGTGACAGTCACTTGCCTCTACACTTTTGTGTTTTAGGATTACAGTTATCATTGTCAAAAATATTTTTTATCTTATGGATCAAGTATTCCTGAAATCTCATATCTCGTATATTAACATGTCGAAGATCATAATTATATACATATTCATAATTATTTATTATATTTCACACTAAAGTATATATATATATATATATATATATATATATATATATATATATATATATATATATATATATATATATATTCCATGTATATTTGATTAATTGTTGTTGAATTAATTCCAATACCTTTATCTAAATCAATAAGCTAATTAGCGATTCACATTTAAAATAGTCCAACGTTTTTACAAAAATTAATGTCCTAATTACCAAGTTTTCAAATTACCTTTACCAATTAATAAATACCCCCACAAGATAGATCTTATATCATTCATATCGTTCCCCTCATCAAACCATCATGAAATTGAGTTGTAATGGTTTTTCGTGTTCTTCACAAAGGTTGTAGTGAAGATTGAGTCTTCAAGCCTTGCCTTGAGTGGAACGGGTCTCTAGAATCTCAAGGCAATGCCACCCTCTGCCTTGCGAAAGTCTTTGGCCGAACCGGTTTACTCAACCTCCTTGCCCATACTTCTAAACAAAATGTCTCAGGTACCTAACTATATATAAACTCTATCATACTTTTAAACTAACTCAAAAGTTATTATATTAGTGAAAGTTTGAGATATGAGAGTATATTTGGCTCCAAGTCCCAAAGTCAAATCATGTTAAATTCTAACAATATTTGTGTTGAGTTATTTCATACAAAATTTTCCTCCATTTTTAAATGAATATTTGCTTGGAAGTGATGGGATTTATCTTCTTGAATTAGTTCGCATATTGGGTTTGCAGATCATGATTGAATTTTTAATCCATCTTTAAATATTTGCATATATTATTCACCAATTCCATTTATATACTTTTTAAATTTATAATAATTAAATAATTAAATTTTGTATTTTCTTGCACATATTTTTTTAAATTTATAATAATAAAATAATTAAATTTTGTATTTTCTTGCACATATTTTCAGATGTTTTTAGGTCACTGTTGTATGAGGCTTCAAGTAGATTGGTTAATCCAACATATGGAGCACTTGGTTTATTTTGGACAGGAGAATGGGGCCAATGTGAAGCTGCAGTTGAAGTTGTGTTGACTGGATCTGATATAAAAAAGTTATAGATGTTAACAAAAAGACATCATCAACTACACTCGTGGCTGAAAGTCAAGTTCTTTCAATTCCAACAATTTATGACATACGCCACGTGGCAAAAGGCACCAACCTAAATATTAAAGAGAAAACTTGATTCAAGAGAATTGGATAAATTTTCAAAGCTAAGCCACAAGTTGGTTCTGTCAACTCGGAAACACTTTTAAAATCACTTTTGAAAAATACCAATGTAAAACACTATTGAGACTTCTTCGATAAATCAGATTATATCGAATGAAACCGTTGAGACTCAGGTGAACTTAGAGCTCAGTATCGATTTCTATAGCATTTCCAATCAAATAAAAGATAAAAAATAGATTAATAATTTTTTTGTAATTTATATATTTTTTATTTTCTATACAAAGGTTTTATTTTGAAAGTACTTTTTAGTGGAACAAATACATATAGGTTGTTTGGTTGTTTGTGTATCTAGTTTATTCTTTTTTCCATATATGATGTGTGGTATTAATTTTTTTTCTTTTCTAACTTTCGTAATATCAAAACTAATATCCTATAGAGCAGAATAAAATCATAAAAAGTTCATTTAAACATTTTTCTATATTAGTATCTCTGTTAAAAAAGATGAAATACATATTCAATAAAGTATAAAATATTTTAAAAAAAAGGTTTTTCAAGGCAATCTCAAAGAAAAAATAATAATTTAAACTTTAAAATTATTTGTATTGAAATTAATATTTTATGTATACATAAATTTTTCATATTGACCGTGAGATTTGAACTTTTTGGAAACTAGTCAAACTCAAATCAATAAAATTAAAATTATGTATAAAATTTAATTAATTTCTATTATTTTAGTATTGGATTATTATTTATAAATAAAAGATGATTTAAACTTAGACGAAAACAAGAAGAAAAAATACAAAGACATGCTAATTAAGAGTGTAAGCGGATCAGAAAAATCAATTAAATCGTCAATCCAAATCAAACTAAACCGTAAAAAACTCGAGTGTTTTTGGTTTGGTTCAAAAATCGAACAAAAATAATTAAAACTGATGTGGTTTAGTTTCCGGTTTTAATTTTTATGAACCGCCAAATCGATGATTATAAATACCTAATTAATCTTTTATTTAGCTCAGTATTAAGTTTAAACTTTGTATCGGTCCGACACTTATCTTTCTTTTTTTATACTTCCTTTCTTTGAAAAAAATATGTAGCGAAAACCAAACTCCAAATATAAAAATAGAAACTATAAATCATAAAAAATTGTTATCGCCAAACTATTACTATGGTTGTCCTCCACCAATGTTTCTCTTGCCACTGTCATTCTTATAGGTTATGATTTTCTTATTTATGTTCAAGTTTTCTCTGTTAGTTTTCTTCTTTTTATTACCTTTTATGTTTCTTCTTCGATGAATATTCTTCTAGTCTGGTTACAAAACAATATTTATGGGTGTTTGATGTGAGAAACATGTTAATTATGGGTGTTGAAACCTTTTGTTTTATTGTTGTCCTTTTTTGTTAAGCTTTCAAATTTTTCCACGCCAAGTGACAACTTTTATATTTGATAGTGAACTTATTTCATAACCTATGAAAATCATGTTAATACTTATGAAGAATAACTTATAAGTTGTTTGAAAAGTATACTATAACATATATCATATGAAATATATTCTTTGAAAAAAATGATAGCATAAAATATACTAAAAAACATGATAGCAAATAATAAACCGATGAATGTAATATTTAGAAAAAAAATGTTGAAAGTGGATCAATCAAACCAAACCAAATCGAATCAAACCGGTTAATTTAGTTTGGTACGATTTTTAAAAAAACACTAAACACCGAACCAAACCAAATGATAAAGATATCATCGGTTTGAACAATTTTTTTATCAAAAATTGGTCCAAACCGAACCAATTACGCCCGTAATACTAACATTCTTTAGCATATGTAAGTTCTTGATAAATTATTAAGGAATAAACTATTAGATTTTCTAGACAAAATCTCATTAGTATGAATACAAAAATCATTGAAGAATATATATTAAATAATAATATCTTAAGTATTTTTTACATATTAAAAAAAATAAAAAATAAAAAAAATTATAAAATTATTTTTTATTTTTTATTATTGTTTCTTCTATTATACATGCATAGTATAAAATGATAACATAGTAAAATACTTGAGCATATATCTATACAACAACATTTTAAATATTTTTTAAAAGTTAAATTTCAACAACAACAACATTAATAATAAACATTTTACTTGACACAACAATAACAATTAACATTACTAAGTTACATACACGTTTTTCAAACTAGCATTAACATTTTTAACAATTAATTACAAAAAAAGAGATTGCATTAAAGAACCAACCTTAAAACATTTTCTTTATCTTGAAGTTTGTCCTAGATAATGGTGTTGTACTTCATACAACAACTTCATTATCATTGTTTTCATTACATTAGTTTACATATTAGGACTTTGCATCCAACATGGATCATTGTGTCATTCATGTTTTGATTGGTTGTTGAGGGTTTCATGTGGATCACTGTTTTTTCATGTGGATTGATGAATTGGAAATATCTTGACCATTACTATTTTATAAATAGATGAAAATAATTTGTTATTTAATTAAAAGACACAAAAAATGACGGTACTTTTCACCTCGATTTTAAAAATAATTGAGGTAATAGGTGTAATTTTGTGTTGCTAAAATGCAATTGTTGGAATTCGAAGAAGGGGTACATCAAAACCATCTTTTTCCCCTCGGTTGCCAAAATAACTGATATAATAGTTCATAAAAAAATTTAAAAATAAAATAAAATATGCTAAAATGAAGTTTTGTTGGGATTCGAATAAGGGGTTGATCAAAACTTTTACCTCGAGTTCAGCTCAACCGAGGGAATAAAGAGTATTTTTTTAAAAATAAAATAAAATGTGGCAAGATAATAGTTTACCCCTCTTTTATTTGTTGACTGAGGTGAAAGTTTTGTCATAAAAAGTATTATTTGTAGTAATGTGAAAACACACAACATATTCTCTCAGTGATAAAACTGTCGGAGATTATATATATAATTCTTCGTTAAAATAAAAAATTTCATAATTTTTTATTAATTCTACTAGTATAATTTGCAATATATTCTCAACGACTTCTCATTAATTTAATTATAAGAGGAAATTATACCACATCCCCCTTGACGTTTGTTAAATTCACACAGACACCCCCTCTAGTTTTAAAGCATGCACTGACCTCTTCTACGCATACATATACCAATGAAACGTTTTAGTGTTAGTTTAACATACCTCATGAGAGGTGAGTGTATTTTTCCCTAATTATAATATATAATTAACAAATGTTAGAGGAAAATAATTTATCATGTATAAAGATAAGAGATTTTGTAAAAACAAAAACCTTTAACCAATACTATTTTCTGCTCTTGCAATCCATCACAAAGATTGTTTACACGCTCCTTTAATTTTCACTTTGTTAATCTTAATATTTTCATTATCAATGTTTATGATTCACAACGTAACATCCAAGATATATAGTGTGACATTCGCTTTATGATTGACTATTGTAAGGGTTTCACGCATATCACTAATCTTTCGTGTGGATTAATGTGTTGGCAGTGTCTTAAACATTGTTACTCAATAAATGGACGATAAAGATTTATTTATGGTTAAAACTATGACACTTTTCTCCCCGGTTATTTTAACTAACTGGGATAAAAGGTTATTTCTTTTTTCATACCAACTACGGGAATAGATTACTTCAATTGTATACCTAGAAGCCAAATGGTATACGGTAAGGTATATCACTTAAAGATTTTTACCATAAAACATTTTCTTTTTGAGTTATAATATTTCTAAGTATGATTAGGAATAGGTTTTTAAATATTTCCGGTCAAGGAAAGAATAACGTCATTCCATGAGATGGATTGCAAGAAGAAAAAAAAAGTTCAAGGCTCATAAACAACTACGACAAAAACACACAACTATTGAAAAATTTCATAACCAATTAAAAAAACCTAAACATTTTTATATCTTGCAATCTATCTAAAATAATGATATTTATAATTTTGAGTTGTAGAAAATGTGTTAGGTTCATGCAAAAATTAATGAACAAATGCTTTTATAGAAAAAATGAGTATATTGTTCCCTAGGCTATTAGAATACCTAAGGAATAAATTTCTTAATATTTAAATAAATAAATAAAAAAAAGAATGGAAACATTAAAAAATATAAAATACAAATGTTAGGATTTAAGGCGTGTCCCTTAGTTATTTTATCTACAACTGTTAAAATAGACCGAAGCCCATGAGCCGATCCATCAGGCCCGAAAAAAATTAAGGTTTAGGCCTCATTTTTCGAGCCCATTTACATCCGAGCCTTTTTTAGTCCAGTCCAAAAAAGCTCTAAAAAATATGGGTCAACCTGTATGGGCTATGGGTAGCCCGCCAACTCGAAAAAAATTAAATTTATAATATAATTTTAAAACATCTCATAAAAAATACACAATTAATTGGGGCAAGCAAGGAAGCCCAAATATTAAAATATCTCTTCCAGTGTTGTTGTTCACACAAAAGTCCATAACCTAATCCTCTCACAGCGACCTTCCAGTGTTGAATGTTCCAGTTGTTGTTGTTATGCACCAATAACCTAAAGACTACTGCCGCCTGCCTCGCATACATCTTCCCCTTCTTCGTCTCTGTTTTTTCTGTCTTCGGTCTCTCCATCTTCGACATCTCCTGGAAATATATGTTGAAACTGATATATGTTAGAAATTGATACATGTTGAAACCAATATATGCATATCATAGTGTTGTGATGCTTCCGTGATCTAGTCAAATTTTTCAACCAAGAAAGTCAAAGCACTGAAAAAATGATGAACAAAATATATTGTAATTTTTTGTCGAAAAATACCTTTGCAACTTGTTTTCATATGCATCCATAGAAATGCATTTTTTTTTTAATTTGCAACTTGTATCTTCTTTCTTGAAACGCTTCTTCATATTCCTCTTCAATTAACAAAGTATCCAAAAGTAGACAAGAGGTGGTAAAGATGATTTCGGTGGCAATGTTACTTAGATGGTTAGAGAATTTCTGAACAGGTGGAACAGTCGAAGTATAATAGCTAGCACTATATATTTGCTTCAGTATAATAAAAAATGTTACTAAGATGGTTAGAGAATTTCTGAACGGTGGAATATTTTTTGATAAGGTTCAATATTAAACTCAATAAAAGCATAAAGTTAAGGTACATTTATGACAAATTCAACCAGCCAAAACTGCAGGGTTTAATAACTTAAGAGACAAAGATAAATAAAGTTCCTATTTTCCACCTGAAGCTCAAGACATCTTCCATCTTTTCAAGTATATTGCGCATACAAGCATATGAAAAATTACTACTTGTTAGCAACATAAGAATAAAATATGTGCTATCACCCAACAGCCAGAGTATTAGTAATGCAGACTAGACTTTGCTTATAATAGCAATTTTTTGTTTCTATTTTCTTTATCAATATTTACTTCACTATATATTTGAAATTGTTTCAGGTTTGTGAATATACTAATCATGGAAACTGCTCCACTTGTACTCCTATTTTCTCATTCTAATGTAATTGATCTTGATAACAATGAGATTAACGAAGAAGAGTCTTCTAAACCATCTACCAAAAAAAAAGGCCCTTGCGTCTGAAGTGTGGAAACATTTTGTAAAGGCTGGGGTTATAGATGGTAAAGAGAAATGTAAATGTAAGGGTTATTGAAAATTCTTGAGTTGTGTTTCTACTAATGGAACTTCTCATTTAACTCGCCATGTTAACAGTTGTAGGCTTATTCCAAAATTTCATGTTGTGAGTAATATGATACTTGATGCTGAAGGAAGATTGAGAAAGAAAAAGTTTCATCCTAATTAAGGTTAATCGTGATATCTTGGCTGAAATGGTAATTACACACAATCTACCTTTTAAATTTGTTGAGTATAGGGTTTTTAGGAAATATCTTAAATTTTTGAATGATGAATGTACCTTTGTTACTAGTAATACGACTTCCAGCGATGTTATGAAATGTTACAAGGAAGAGAAACGAAAGCTTAAGTTACAGTTGACTCAAATTAGGGGAAACGTTTGTTTGACTTCTGATTGTTGGACTGCATGCACTAATGAGGGTTATATTTCTTTAACTACTCATTATATTGATGTGAATTGGAAATTGCAAAATAAGATTTTAGCATTTTCTCACATGGCACCTCCACATACCGGGCGATAATTAGCATTGAAGGTGTTGGAAATGTTAATTGATTGGGGTATAGAGAAGAACGTGTTTTCCATCACTTTGGGCAATGCCTCTGCAAATGATAGCATGCAAAGATTCTTGAAAGAACACTTAGGATTATCGAATAGCTTGTTATTTGAGGGAAAGTTCTTTCATATTCGGTGTTACGCGTACATTTTGAATCTCATTGTTCAAGATGGATTGAAGGTAACTGGTGATGCATTCCATAAAATTAGACAAAGTGTGGCTTATGTAAAGGTAACCGAAAGTAGAACACTACAATTTCATGAATGTGTTAGTAATATTGGTGAGATAGATACTACAATTGGATTAAGATCCCATTGTGTTACTAGATGGAACTTCACTTTATAATGCCTAAGAGTGCAATTAATTATCGTCGTGCCTTTTATAGCTTGAGTTTGCAAGATTCAAATTTCAAGTGTTGTCCTTCAAGTGAAGAGTGGACAAGAGCTGAAAGTATGTGTGAAATTTTGAAGTCATTCTATAACATTACTAACTTGATCTCTGGCTCTTCTTATCCTACTTCTAACTTGTACTTTGGGGAAATATGGAAGATAAAGTGTCTTTTGGATTCTTATTTTATAAGTCAAGATTTTTTTATTCAAGACATGGCTAAAAAATGAGGGAAAAGTTTGATAAGTATTGGAGTGAGTATAATGTTATCTTGTCTTTTGGTGCAATTCTTGATCCAACAAAAAAATTCAACTTCTTGAGTTTTGCATATACAAAACTTCACAAGAACACTAGTGAAAACAAGTGCAAAAAGATCAAGAAAGAGTTGTATGCGCTTTATGCGGAATATGTCAAACATGGGAGATCTTCTAATCCTTCTAACTTTTCACAAGTGGTACTTACTTCTGAAGGAGGAAAGGAATCTTTGATATCTTCGTTATATATTTGTGAAGTAAGTGTAAACTATTATTGTTATTTCTTTTGATTGCTTTAATTTTAAAATTTAAATTTTTATCTTTTTTGTATGTTTAATCTGTAGGAATTTGAAGAGCACGAAAGTCAAGCAAGTAACAATACTGAAAAATATGAACTTGATACTTACTTAGATGAAGAAAGGTTGCCTCCATCGGTTGGTTTTGATATCTTGTCTTATTGGAGAGAAAAGAGTAGTAGATGTTCCAATCCTGCAAGAATGGCTTGTGATATATTGAGTATTCCAATAACCACGGTGGCATATAAATATGCTTTTAGTATTGGCTCTCGAGTTTTAAACAAGTATAGAAGTTCAATGAAAGAGGAATTTGTTCAAGCTCTCATGTGCACATGAAGTTGGTTATATGGTTTTGAATGTAAACTCATTAACTTTACTCAAGTGTATCATAGTGATGCATATTATGGATATGTTATAAATTTGGTTATATGTTTTTAGTATTATCAATTATCATAATGTTGCATATTATGCATGTTATAAACTTGATTATATGCTTTTAGTATTATCAATTATCATAGTGTTGCGTATTATGCATGTCAAGAACTTGGTTATATGTTTTTTAACGACTATTTTTCTTGTTTTTGTAGAATTTGATAATGACATTAACACTAATCAAGGTAATGAAAGTGGACAAGCATCCAACACATTTGAACGTGTGAATGTCATTGAAGAAAACTCAAGTGATGTTGTGAGTCGAGTTATGACTAATTGACTTTGTGTTATCTTGGAAGAAACAAATTTATTTTGTGTTATTTTGGTAGGAAGAAACTTATTTTGTGTTCATGAATATTTTGTGTTATCTTGAAAGGTAAAAACTTATTTTGTGTTATCATGAATATTTGTAACTTAAAATTGGTTGGAACAAGTTATTTAATTTTTTGTGCTTCATTGGATAATTTGTGGTGCATATTGAATAGTTTGAGTTAAGTTAATTTTGGATATGAGAAATACTTATTTAGAAAGCATTATTTAAAAATCCTAGTTTTGGATATGAGAAATCTTCATGCAAATTGCAATTGCATGGTTACTTAAAGAAATAAGGAGTTTTTTTTGGAAATGGGCCCGTTTAGGGCCGGAGCCCATTTAGGGTCAGGTATCCCGCAGCCCAGACAGGGCTATGTCTGGGTAGTAAAAAGCTCGAGGCCTATATGGGACGGCCCATATGGGCAGGGTAGCCCATATTGACAGCTATAATTTTACCCTTTGGTTGTACATTGCAATCAAAGAAATATACTATATTTTTTAATAAAAAATGTGGCGTGCCCAGTGTTTATACCTAGATTATTAGTTGGGTGAGGTGAAAATTTTGTCATAGAATATACTATTTGTAATAGCGAACGAGTTGTAAACTTATGTCATACTTGCACAAAATAGAACACCTTTAATCACTACTCTATTACTATAAGATAATTTTAGACAAGAAAAAAAAACTTACTAGTTCTTTTGAGAGAAATTGAGATAGGCCATTATAACATACATAAAAGTTCTTAACTTTTATAATAGGCAACCCGTTGATATACAAACAGTGGACAAAACCATTGATCTCATATGTACATAAAATTATCTATGATAAATACTAATGACTCACATCCTTTAATAAATGAAAATTCTGGAAAATATCTTATCTTTCATCAACATGTCGGAATTGTTATTCTACTATGAATAACAAAAGTAAAGGCAGTTCGAAGTAATTACAAGTTCACAGGCCATGTGACCCTACATCATCAGCGTCACGTGCGTGGTTCCTTTTCATTTTAAATTATCATTGGAAGAACTAGAGGTGGCCATTTTCTAATATAAAGATGCCTTTAACTTTTTGACACAAATTAATGGCTTCACTATGGTAGCTCCATGATTTCATCGTTTTCAATTCGAGAATTTAAAATTGAGGAGTTCGTGAAACAAGATTACAGAGGATTTTAAAGCATAAAGGACTTAAGGGCCATGTCTAATTTATCGGGCCCCATAGTGGGCTCCAGTTGTACTGGTCAAAAAACACAATATAGAATGGAGAGTCCAATCACATATAGAGTGAAGGACTATGTGTGTTTCTCCCTTGAATTTGTGATTAATCTTCTCGATTGTGAAACTGATTTATTTATAGAAGATCCCTTTAACTTGGGATATAAATCCAAAATGTGGTTTTTCTCATTCCGTGATCATAATCACCGTAGTATTGGAAGATTCAATCTCCTTTAAATTGAGGGGGAGAAGATTCTCCTTTGACTGATATTATTTTGACACCTAATAGTCTATGTTTGAGAAGTTAAATATATGATGGATACCAAATCAATCATCCAGACCCAACTTCGTGCGACCAAGGCCAGTCAGGTTACCAAGCCCAGTCGGACGGCCAATGCCAATTGGCAACTAGGTCTAATTGGACGACCAAGCCCAATCGACAGAACAATTCCAGGATTACTACTCTTAAAATTTTTTTACAATGGATTTTATTTTATGATCCTAATAATATAATTTGTATTTAGTATATCCAAGGAAAATATACTCTACATAAATGTGAACAATCAAAATTTTGTACTTAGATGATTTTCAAAATAAGATTGTGTCCACTTGTTACTCACAAAATCATTTTCCAAAATGAGATTTTTTATTTTAACATTTCAAGAACTAGAAGATTTCTTAAGAAAATTCTTGAGTTATTTAGTTTAAAAACAAGTCCAAGATACTTAGTATCCTCAAATACACATCGTTTTTTTCACATAAACCTGATCACTTACAAAACCATTTAAGAAGCCACTTTTGACATTCATTTGATATAAAATTATATAAAGATTAAAAACATGAGATAATAACATAGTGACTTCTAATATAGCTACATGAAAATATTCTATTATAATATGTATCATCTTATTAACTATAGCCTTGAGCTACTAGTCTATCTTTGTTTCTTACCACTTAACATTGCTTATTGACGTTTTTTTAAACTCAATTGGTTCTAATGAGATACTTTCTTTTGGATTAAGGAACAAGATCATGAACATCATTTTTAAGAATTAATGGTCCCTTTTTGTATTGCCACCAACAAACCACAATTCAGTAAGGGTTCATATTTTGATGTAGGTTATATCATTGAAATAACTTCAACCACAAAGGACTAATTTCTTAATGAAAATATTTATGTAAGAGGATTTTATTTTCTTCCAATGATTTGATCTAAGGTGTAAGAAAATTTGCAATTTCATATATGCGTTTGAATACAGAAATCTCTATTATCTCCATCTACCTCCCTAGAGTAAAATAGAGGCACATATCCTATCCCTAGATGAAGTTGTCTTTGGTTTCTCTACTAAATGCAAACTTTTACACTAGCTTTAACTTTTAATTGTCAAGCTCTTCTTCATCAAACCTTAGACATGTTTAGTATTATATAATTAGTGTTTCTTTATTATACAATTTCTATGTCCTAGAGCGTCTAGAGTATTAAAATAAGATACAAATTTATCCATTGAATTCAAACCTCCTTAGGAGATCCTTGGTATTTAAAATAATACATGGAAAATCAAATTAGTGAAAACAAGAAATGTTTGGATTTATTCCTTTCTGCAATTAATATTGAGTCTTTTTTTATTAGGTATATATAGATTCGAGTTTGAATGTAACATGCAATGTTTTACTCCTTCCAAAAAAAAATCAGAGCGAAAACCAAGGAAAGTTGCAAGATTTCAGAAAGTTTTATGCACATTCCAGGAGGTATGACACAACCGCCCGTATCAGACAACAATGGCTGTGTCAGCGTGACAACATGAATTTCCAAAATCTTGTCAATGTAACACGGACGCCTGTGTTGTTTGACACAGCTAATGTCAGCTTGTGATGTTGATTTCAATATTTTCTCTTTTTGCTCAAGTTTTGGTATAAAAGGGTGGTTTGGGTATTTCTAACCGATCTGAGTGAATGTTATCTATTTAGATGAGTTTTGAAGAGGAATTCGGGGAATTATGACAACGGGAGAAGAGAATACCTAAGAGAATATTAGAGGATTCAAGAGTTTTGGTGGATGCAAATATTCATGAACATAAAGGATTGAAGATTCAAATTCCTCCAAATACTTGTAATGTCTCAATTTTATATTTTGTCATCTTTGACTATTATGAGTAGCTAATCCCCCAAGCTAGAGGTGTCCCTGAGTTAAATGGCTTTGAACTTCTTATTGCAATAACAATATTGTTTTTTATTATTAATTTAATCTCTTAATTTTTCTAGTGCCTTCTTTGTCGGACAAACACAATTTGATTTACGATTAACAATTAGGCTAGACCGCTATTGTTAATGCTTATATGAGATTATGTTATAGTAGATATCACCTAAGACTAGGGATATCTTATAGATACCGGAGTATTCTTGATAACACAATTGTTTGATTTCATCATAATTCTCTAAGGACTTAGGATTTAGGATGAATGATCAAAGGTTTTCTCATTAATGACTCAGGAGTAAACACCCTTAAGAACCGATAATTGATTATTAAAATAAGTTGTTGCAATATTAATTCAGAATTGTTATAGGGATAAATCACACACATACTCTAGCATGTTACTCATATTTGTTAAAACAAAGTCAATTTTCTCACTTTATTCTCAGTTATTATTATTTACTTGGAATTCAAACCAAAACACTAGTTTTTGTTTAATTGAACATAATTCAAATTTGATATTTATATGCAATCCTTAAGATAGATATTCGGAGAACTTTCCTCTTTATTACTACAGAAATAAAATAGTACATTTGCTACTTTACCGATCAGTGTGTTTGGGATTAGAATTTTTTCCAGTTAATCATTTCAAGTAAACTTTTAACTTATAATCGATTATATGATTTTTAGTTTCTTAAGTATATCTCCACATATTGCATGTCGTGCATTATTGTTCCTTACAAACTACACAATATTTATTGGGTCTATTAAATTTTGATTCCTCACTTAATTAATTGAGTCAATAATATTATGATCTGATATTAGAGAGTGATTATAAATCTAACCTTATTCCTCTAGCAATTAGAAATTACATATACTGTCATTCTCGGAGTATTTTTTTAAAATACATTCCTATCATTTTTTGAATCAAAAGATCAATTTTTTAGTGTAACGTTGGAAAAACATTATGAATGAAAATAAAAATATTGATGTGTCAAAAAAATCATATAATTGCCAGTTGAAAAGTAATTACGCGAAAATCATAATGAATAATCTACTTCCAAACACAGGAAAGCTAGTGATGATTAGCTTTACAAGATGAATAGAAGATGGCAGAAGCAACTAAACTTGAATCTTTTAAGTTGAAAGCTAAGCCTCCACCTTACCTTTCATATTTTTGTTTCTAGCAGCTCATCTTGAATGGTTACTTAAACCACTTAGGTTTTCCAAGTACGATAATTTGGTCACCTAGATAACTTTTCTTGTTGCAGACTCTTTGGAAAACTATGACTTTCACATGCCTAGAAACTATTTGGTTTGCATCATGAATTGAATGTATGATTCTTAATCCTTTTTATTCAAAAAATCTTGGAAATGAAATAATAGAAATAAAATTCATATTTAACACTACTACTTGTAATATATATATATATATATATATATATATATATATATATATATATATATATATATATATATATATATATATATATATATATATATATATATATATATATATATATATATATATATATATATATATATATATATATATATATATATATATATATATTGTTTTCTAGCAAATTGTCAAAATTAAAAAAAAATCAAATTCAAAGAGAAAGAGAAATACTAAATGACCGAATCTTTAATCATGATTAAAGCCTAATTAAGAATTTACAAAGGTTAAATTTTATAATTAACGAAGGAATATTCTTCTTTGGTGCTTGGCAATTTTTACTTTCACATTTACTCTCATTTTGTTTTGCTATTTTGGTAATACATTTATTGCCTTGCATGATACATTTTAGATGACTTAGGAACCAAGTTTTGACACCTCTTTTACCTTCCACGAACTTGAATTGTTCACCTCCCATCACTATCTCAAAACCCTATCAAAGTTTGTCATTATCTTCACCCAACAAAGTATCATTCTATTAAATAGTGGTCATTTTTGTAAGAAAGAAGGGATCTTTTTGAGAGTAAAGAAGTGCTGAAAATTTTGAGAGAGAAAGATAGTTTTTTTTTACTGTGAGAGTTTGAGCAATAAATCATTGATTGGACTTGCAAATAACATTAACACTCTCAATCTCCAAAAGCTTCATTGTCGATAACCTCCTTTTCCACATCTTACATATTTATTCTTTATGTGTTGTTGAGTTTTTATTCTTATATATTGCTATCCCCTTAAATATGTTATGTGTTTGTTATATATGTTATTTGTTTCTGTTAAAATTTTAAACATTTCATAGGTGCATAATTAGGATCATGTCTAATCATCAGAACTCCTAAAACTTTTAAAAAGTTGTTTTATTAGCATTTTAAAAAATCCAAGAGACATATGCATAACTCACTAAGCATTAAATATAAATATATGGGAAAGATCACACCTAAGTTTTGAAAAAGTAGAGAAATGCAAGTTCATACATGTGCATTCTCATATCAAATATATCATTAAAGTTTTACTATTTAAATCATACTATAAAAATATATTCTTCAAACCTAAAATCAGGAAATGTAAATATGATGTATTCAATATTCATATAATATCTTCAATATAATTTAGTATATAATAAATGAAATAACTTAGAAAATGTATTATTTTATTAATATCATATTAAATATTCAAATACATTATTTATATATCAACACAAAAAAATAATATGTATTTAGTACACATTTAAATAAAATACATGTTCTTTTTATATAATATTCGGTCTAACTAGTTGGTGTAAACTGTTGTCTATGATCTATCTTTGAATGCAACATTTATTTATGTTTTAATGTAAATAAATTGTTGATACTTATAAATCAAACATTTTATATATATTTAAATACAAAATAATATGTTTTTATAATAAATAAAGTTACCATCAAATATTGTGGATAAAGTATTAAAATTATAATTAAAACCTTAAATAATATTAACGAGAATTATTATAAAGAGGTGAATACTCTCGTACTATATCATATTGTTAGTATCCTTCATTTGATATCAAACACCATTTTTTTTTGAAATTGTTAATTTTAATTCATTTAACTTTTTATTAACGAATACATTATATTTTTCATATGCAACGATCAAAGATTGAATCTTATATGTAATTGTTAAGAATCAAGCTTATAAAGAAACAACATATCTCTTATATATTACATGTGCCACACAATATTGATTTTTTAAAGTAATTTCATTAAATTAATAAAATATCAAACTTGAATAAAATAAAATAATTATCATATCTCATTTCAAGCATACTTTTATAAATTGTTGTTCACTTTTTTTGTTTTTCTACCATAATTTTTTATTTTTGGTCAAAAAAATGAAATTCCAAAAACAAGTCACCCATTTGAACGCCTAACAATCCATAACGGTAAAACTAAATTTTGTTATCAAACAATACCGTCTAATTTATATAAAATAACTATTAATAATTATTTTCATACTCATGTTTATGCAAATCAATTTTTACTTATGATTTATTTGGAATGAAATATTCAATATAATACTTTTCGTATTATTATTTCTCACAAATGAATATAAGTCTTGTCGCCCAAACTCACAAACAAAATCTTTGTAAACACTTATATATTTATTATATATATTTGGGAGAGAAAGTATATAATGAAAACCACAACAAAACAATGGGCAAGCAAACGGTCTCTAGATACCAAATTCTCTCCAAAAGGAAAGATAATCAAGTTAAATTTTTTATCAAGATCAAATCGAGACAAAGTGAAGTACCTTATTTCTTTACAAAGTTTTATATAATTTTTTGAGTCATGTTAGAGTTTTCTATTGGCATTTTTTAAGGATTTCAAATAAGAAAAGAAACTTTAAAAAAACAATATTTTTTCATTTTTAATGCATTAATTACAAGACTTTTCTAAAAAAACATGTCTTTTTATTCTTTAGAAAACTCAATTATTTTCATTTCCAGTCAATTGAATACTCGTTAGCATTTTCTTAATTTTTTTAATTGCTTACTCATTTTCATTTTTACGTCACTTTAAACCACACACTTTTGTTTCCTTAATTATGTGCCATATTTGTATCATCTTATTACTAACTACAAAAGACAAACCTTTTATCTCTAGGTGTGATAGTTTCCAAAATTACAAGTTTATCATATCTGTTTTATCTAAATCAGTAAGCGAATTAGTGGGCCGCATTTAAAATAGTCCAATATTTTTACAAATTCAATGTCCTAACCAAGATTATCTTTACCAATTACCTTGTCTAATTAGTTAATAAATACCCCCACAAGATAGTTCATATAGCATTCAAATATTTCCTTCACCAAACCACCATGAAATTGAGTTGCAATGGTTGTCGTGTTCTTCGCAAAGGTTGCACTGAAGATTGCATCATCAAACCCTGTCTTGAGTGGATTAGTTCTCCTGAATCTCAAGGAAATGCCACCCTCTTCCTTGCCAAATTCTTTGGCCGAACTGGCTTGCTCAACCTTCTTGCCAATGCTTCCAATCAAAATGCCCCAGGTACATATACCTATCTATAATCTATATCATTTTCTTGAGATCTCGTAGTTTATTTCTCTCAAAGTCCTAAATTTAAATCTCGCTAAATACTAACAATTTTTGTGTTGGATTAAACCATACCAAATTTTGCTCTATTTTTAAATGAACCTCTGATATTTATCTTATTGGATTAGTCCACTATCTTGTTTCAATATAATAATTAAATTTTTAATCCATATTCAAATCTTTTCATAGATTATACACAATTCGAGTTTATAAACTTTTTATTTTATAACAATAATTTAATTATATTTTTTATATTTTTTTCGCACATATTTTCAGCTATTTTTAGATCACTATTGTACGAGGCTTCAGGTAGATTGGTAAATCCAACATATGGAGCACTTGGTTTATTTTGGACAGGAGAATGGAGCCGATGTGAAGCTGCAGTTGAAGCTGTGTTGACTGGATCAGACATTAACAAAGTTATAGTTGTTGATGAAAAGATATCATCATCTACACATATGGCTGAAAATCACATCCTTCCGGTTCCAACAACCTATGATATACGCCACATGGCAAAAGGTACTAATATGGACATCAGAGAGAAAACTCCATTCAAAAGAATTGGACAAGTTTTAAAAACAAAGCCACAAGTTGGTTATGTCGACTCTGAATCACTTTTGAAATCCTTTTTAGAAAATACCAATGTTAAAAATGTAAAGGCTTCATCGGTGAATCACATTGAGCTGAATGAAACCGTTGAAACTCAGGTGAACTTAGAACTCAGTCTCGGCTTCAATGGGAAACCAAATCAAATAAAAGGAAAAGAATAGACTTGTATTTCTTTGTAATTTAGTTTTTTTTTCTATACAATGTAATTTGGGTTTTATTTGGGAGGTATTTTTTAATTAGAGAGCGAAAAAAATATATAAGTTGTTTGTTTGTTGTATTCCTTAATTTATAGTTTTTTTTTTCATATATGATGAGTGGTATTTTTATTTTTAGTTATTATTATTATTATTATTATTATTATTATTATTATTATTATTATTATTATTATTATTATTATTATTATTATTATTATTATTATTATTATTATTTTATTTCAATAATATCAAAATCAATATCTTAGAAAATAGAATGAAATCACGAAAAGTTCATTCCAACGTTTGTTTTTACATTAGTACTTCAAATAAAAAGGACTAAAATATATTCAATAAAGTATAATGATTACAAAATTTAAATAAAAAAGGGTTTTCAAGATAATATCATCGAAAGAAAAAATATTTTAATATTTTAAAAGTATTTGTAGAGAGAGAATATTTTCATATTGACCATAAAATTTGAATTTACGTATGTTAGTCAAACTTAAATCAATTAGATTAAATTTAAGCATTAATTTTACTAATTACTAAATAAAATATGCTTTAAACCTAGAAGAGAAAATAATTACATGTAAGTTCTTGATAAATTATTAAAGAATAAACTGATATACAAGGCAGAATCACAATAATATAGATATAAAAATCATTAAAGGAACTAAATCATAATATATTAAATATTTTTCACATATTAAGAAAATCTAATAAAAAAAAGTAAATTATGAAAAAAATTATTAGTTATTTTTGTATATTTTTTACTACCTTTGTTCCATTTTTATAAGAGAAAATATAATTTTTAGGTTCATTGAATAATAGTGTATCTAGTCTATAAATAGACCAAATACATTAGTTATTCAATAAATCTAAAAAAGTAATTGTATCTTATAAAAAGGAACGAATGTAGTATTATAAATGCATAATTAAAATAATAACTTATTAACCACTAGTTAGTAAAGTATTTGATGTTTAGAAATTCACCAAAACCTATTGAAACTCTAGCACACATAATATCAGATGTTAAGACTCATGTCTCAACAATGCAAACATAATGTCAAGTCAGATGTTATAACATCTGATGACGTACAGAAACTTTTACCAAAGTGACTATGCTGAATTTAAAATTTCAGATGGTAAAATAACACAAAGAAATGTTAACTTATTTCGGTGCAACTCGCCAGCTCTAGGCACTACCAAGTCAGGAAGAAAATCCACTATCAATAGTAATAATTATAAGCTTAAAAAATCCCAATTTACAACTTATTTCTTAATCCTACACATTGTAACTTCTACCTAGGCACCTCCTAGATACGAGAAACCACCATCTCACTTCCAATCATTGCAGTGATAAAAGATTTTTCTTAATCCCGGTGACAGTCTATAATCCATCCACAATCACAGTGACTCGAAATCAAAACTTAACATGAAGTTTACACTTCAAGCACAATACTCAAACTCTTGCTTAAAAGTATTGAGTGAGAATAATAACTTGACAAATTGTCAAGAACAATCAGTCAACTCAAATGTATCCTAAGATACATGAGGACATACAAAATACAATTCGAAACCCCTTGAAGAACCCTCAAAATCTAATACTAAGAAAATACGGCTCCCCCTTATTTTTTTACAAAGTTCTTAATGAATGTAGGTCTAAGTAGTTTTTTAAATACTCTTTAGCAATCCATGGGTCTTGAATCTTCACTCATATATTTCTTGTTGCATAAACAGAGAGTTGCAACAATCTGTGCAAAAACATCACCATAAATCTTGGAACAAACATTAAAGTATCCTAAATTAGCTCAGCAACCAAATTTATAAACTTTAATGTTGATGGAGATTTGATTTGCTTGTTTCAGACTGCATCTACTCGACCTGCGAAAATAACTTAGATATATCCAAAATGAATTTTAGAAAATCAAATTAAATCAATCAAGAAGTAAAATAGCAACGCATGTTGTATCAGAAAAGGATGTCATGACATGTACTTCTACATATAGCTGAAAAACTCATAGCAGCTGAAACTGCTATATCAGTTGATACGGGTGTTAAAACATCTTGTTCAACATCATTAGAACCATGTTTAGTTAATCATAAAACCATACCTTCGGAAATTTTTGTCCGACACAACGAAAAACCAAATTAAATTGGAGAGAGGAATAGAACCACAAAACAAACTGCATAAATAATATATCAGAGTTATAACAGCTACACAATCAGGGATATACTACTCTCCCTTTCAGAAAAATAAGTTCTCCCTGTCATACCCCAAATTTTGACCTAATATACCACCTTACATTTGCATTGTTGCACAACTAACAGTTCAAACAGCATTAATCGGGTATAGCATTCACAGGTCAAAATTAGGGTTTCATCAGATTTTCATCTGATTTTCATCTGATTCAAGAGCTAACCAATTGGGGTTTGAGATTTTCTCACTCCATTTGATCTATCTTGATCAAATCATCAGCCTTCAATCCTCAGATGTCCATTTTTCTCATAGATCAATCGAGGATCGACCAATTAGGGTTTTGGTCGAGCATAGGCATTCTCTGATTTTTTGAGCAGTAATTGACTTTTTTGGATAGAGATTGGTCATTATATTTTAGATATAACATCTTGACCTAATTTCTGGATTCAAAACATCACAGAGGTTCATAGAATTCAACAGTCAATTTCAAAAACGTCTGATGAATTTTCATCTGCACAGAAAAGTCAAACTTTGACTTTTGGTCAAATTTTTCAAAACAAAACTTTTTCAATCATCAAAATACTTCAAATGATCCATCATGATCATAAAAAATCAAAGAATTTGGAAAAGTCAACAAAAAGTCAAAATTTCTATAACTTAGAAAAATTTCTAAGTGTTGAAATTTCACATTTTTTCCAAACTTCAAGCCATTTTTTCACCTAATTCCAATTGGAATTTGAAAAAACTCAAAACATGAAAGTTGTAGATCATGGAAAAATCTTTCCAAAATGTCCAAGAACTCTCAAATCCATGGAGTATAGCTATGCTTTTGAAATTGAAACATAAGGCTCCATGACACTTGATTTTCAAAGATCAAAACATCAAATTATAGGTCATTTTGAGTTTTCTTCATCTAGAAGCTTTCTAACCTTGCCAACTTGACTAATGGACTGATAAATATCAGCTTGAGGATAAGAATTGAAGATTGGATCAAATTGTGAAAATTGCACATGGTAAAAAGGAAGCTTCCTTTTACCTTTAAAGTCAAAAGACTTTCTTACCCTCTAAGGTAAGTTTGATTTTCCAAAATGTCATTCCTTGCCTAACATTTGCAGTCCTATTTGCCTATAAAAGCATCACAAATTCAAGAGAAATGCACACCAAAGCATTGCAAGAATCATGCTTTCACTTTTTTTTCCTTCAAAATCAAGAAACATGATGAACTTTTGAAAAACTTGCAATTTATAAAATCAGTGAAAATCATAATGATCTTTGGTGTCAAACATGCTTCATAATCACTATCAAACTTATTCAAAGCTTAAAATCAACATGAACAAAACTGAAAACCAGAATTTCATTTTCATTTTTCAAACTCTTCAAAACTGCCTTATAATTCGAATTTCCAGTTTGGCTTGATCAATTGTTGTTCTAATGATTCAAACACGATCCATATACATCATAGACATGATGCAGATCAATCACAGCAATCTGTAACTCCATTAACATCAATTTCGAGTTCCCTGTTAAGCTGACTGTAGGTTGACTTGGTTGGAGAGATTGGAGCAAGTTCAGAGCAAGCAGGCCATCCACAAAGCTTCCATACATGCCGATGAAGGTGTAGCAATCCTTAAACCAATTTTGGAAACACGTTTTGAGCTCCTTCGATTCTCATTTTTCCAGGTATCCATACGAACTTCAAACTCCATATTCCTTGCACCAATTGAGAAAAGCTCTTGGCCATTTGTTTTCTGCACCTAACACGAACATTAACCCTCAATAAAATCAAACAATCATGAACAATACATCATTTAATTTGAAAAATCAGTTTCTAGGGTTCTTCGAGTTTCCAGAAATCAAAACGTGATTAACTGAAAATAAATGAAATTAACATATGCCATCATGTTCGTGAGGAAAAAACGAGTAACTTTGATGTTTACAACGTTGAATTTCATTGAGAAACGAGGGAGATAGCTTGGATCAAAGATTCTGAAAATCAAAAACTATAAACCCATGTTCGCGCGTGTTCATGTGTTCTTCATTTTTCAAATTTTTGAATTAACCAATATTATATTAACGCGTGTTTTAATCCACTAAACAACTCAGCGCGTTTGGTCTAGTGGTTCCTGGCTTGGTCTTAAGTCATCTTGCCACGTGGTCTGCCTCAAGGTCATGGGTTCAAAACCCAGCAAGACCATTTTTTACAAACTTCCATTTTTTTCATGTTTTTTTTATCAAACTTCAACAATTTTTTTAACCAATCAAAACTTCTCATTTTGAGATGATTTTTTGTACACTTGTCATTTAATATATATATTTTATGATTATGTCAAAAAAATCCAAAAATATTTTCATCTGATTAAATTTTAATTGAGCCGAAAACGACGTTCTGAATACTTTTCAAACCTCCTTTTAAGGTGAATTTTTAAAGTTTTCGACTTCCGATTTTTTTCAAAACTTCTCACAAATAAACTTAACATTTCAAAACATTTTCAAATCATTCTTCAAAACTTTTTCATCAAAACTTGCATCTTTTACCATAATCGATCCAATTCAAAACGATAAAACTGAATTCATTTCTTCTCGAATTTCTCGATCGATAATGGGCCTCCCTCACGGTGTAAGTTCCAAAACATTCTTTTTATGTATATATTTCTTTATACATATTCATTTCTTTATGTACAATTTTTCATCTGTACATAATACAGACAAACTTTCTTCCGTTTGTTCTTTACACTAAACACCATTGGTATTGAAAGGAGCATTATTCCCTGTGAAACTGCTTTCAAACCAATGGGCCTCCCTTATGGTGTAAGTCCCAACCCTTTATGTACATACTTAACTTTATTTGTACATATTCAAAACATCTTTGTCAATATTCAAACATAAACAAATTTCTTTCATTTGTTTTTCATTCGTTTGTCTATACGCCGAATCCATTGGTTTTTTAAAGAAGGTTTCTCCTGAGCAAGTTTTCTTTTAAACCAATGGGCCTCCATCATGGTGTAAGTCCCATATCATTCTTTTATGTACATAATATTTCTTTGTACATATCAAACTTTTGTCAAACATTTTTTAAAACAAACTTTTTATCTGTACATAACACAGATACTTCTTTTTTCAAAATCTTTTATCTGTACATAATCTGATACTCTTTCTTTGAAAGTACTTTTCTGAGATAAACTTTGATCAATCATTTCATTTCATCTGTACATTTTACATGAATACCATTGGTATTGAAAGGAGCATTATTCCTGTGAAACGCTTTCAAATCAATGGGCCTCCCTCGGTGTAAGTCCCACCCTCCTATGTACATCCATCTTTGTCTGTACATAAAAAACTCATTCGTGTACATATTCATTTCCTTGTACACAGTTCAAACTTGTGAATAATCAAGTTACGCTCGTTTTAAACGCTCGTTTCACAAACACTTGTTTATATTCCATAAACTGCTGTAAATAAACATCATGCATTGTTTATATTTCCTTCATAAACTCCTGTGAATACATATCACACACACACACCTGTTTATACAACTGTCTAATAATAACATAACAATTAGACTAATCAATAGGTTCCCCACAGTATAGCCTCCTCTTGGGCTTCATACAAGACAATTCATCATCAGCATGAGTTTAGCCTCCGCTTGGGCTTCATACAAGACAATTCATCATCAGCATGAGTTTAGCCTCCGCTTGGGCTTCATACAAGACAACTCATCACCAGTTGAGTTTAGCCTCCGCTTGGGCTTCATACAAGATAACTTATCCCCATCATGGGTCAGCCTTCTCTTGGGCTTTGTACAAAGAAACTCTCCCACAGAGTTAGCCTCCGCTTAGGCTTCGTATAAGACAACACTCCCCTGTTGAGTCAGCCTCCTCTTGGGCTTCGTTCAAAAGAACTCCTCATTGAGTTTAGCCTTCTCTTGGGCATCATACAATGAAAGAGACAGGAAATCTCTTAACAGCCTCCTCTTGGGCTTCCAATACAAAGAATCACCCGCGCTAAGATAGAACCCTGAAAGGATGGTTTCCCGGTGAAATCACTTTTAAATTCCCCAATGAGTAAAATTTCCCGGTGAAATTGCTCTTATTCAGAAAAGGATGATTTCTCGGTGAAATCCCTTTCAAGCCAAAACCAGCCATACCCTATAGCTTCCTCTTGAGCTTCATGCAAGGACCCTCGATGACCCTCGATGACCCTCGGAATGCCTCCTCTTGGGCTAACAATACAAGGACCCATGGGCTTCTTAAAAGCATCCCTTTAATCCAATCAATTTCTCCTTGAGATTTAGACATCTATCATCTCTATGGAAGAAGTATCTCATCTATTACATCACATACAGTCAAAAAAACTTTTCAAACTTTTCAAACTATTTTCAAACAAAAACATCTCTTAACAGTAAGTGGTAACGCTTGTACACTCAAGCAAAACACCCAATATTTAGAGTTAAAAGATTCAATCATCTTTTTTCAAACATCTTTCTTAAACATGTAAGTGGTAACGCTTGTACACTCAAGAAAAACACCTAATACTTACGACGAAATATTTTAATCAATCAAACTTTTCAAAAATGTATGTGATGAAATAGATTAGATACATTTTTCATTAAGATGACATTTGTCTGTCTCTTGCTAACATCCCGTTGCTTTCCACTAGCATAAGTGGGAACTACGATTGCTCTGACTTTCTCAACATCCTTTTGAGAATACGTGAGCACAAGGTCTCATCCTTGCCGAGCAAATTTCTATCTCCCTCGACCAAACAAACCATAGAACCACAGAGATCCGAGCTACAAATGCTCGATTCCCACTAGGGATATATATGCAGAAGATCCACAGATCTTTGCAAGCACAATAATAACAAAACCTAGAATCTCACATAATCTACTGTTTCTTAAAATCCAAAGGAGAAACTTTCCCAATCATAAAAATAGCAATTAAAAAACACACAACATATCAAATATATTCATATATAAAGCTGTAGATAACTACATATATTTAGGGTGCTCCATCTATTCCCTTTATATACCAATCCCCCTTACTCAGAATCTCCCCAATGCGTTATGTCTAGTTTGTGCTAGTCGTTACGCATACCAATATCAATTGAGGGTATTTCAGCTTTCCCCTTTTTCATAATCATTAAATCATCTTTCTTGTGTTGAAAATAATAAAGCTTGATGCTCGCGGCATCTTTATAAACAAATCAAAAGATTTAAATCGTTGCGTACCAGAAGATCCGAACTCACGTTCGCATCCTCAGGCGCGTCACCTTTTAACGCGAACACTCCCCTCAAGGGATAACCCACATGAAAAGAGAGATCCAAACAGATTCTCAAACATCGGACATGATGTTATAACATTTGTTAATATATCCTCATCCTGCACATCTGACTACATCAGTAACAGCAGTAGAAGCGCGCGCACACACACACACCAAGACAACAACATGAAACATCATTTCCCCCCTAAATAGTTGCATTCATGAAGCAAAAATAACACACACAACACTTTACTCCCCTTTTTAGCCAAAATTTTGACAAAATGAATTAGAGTAATGTACACAAGAAAACACAAATAAAATCACCACTGAAAACAAAACATACCTAAAGAGAGCACATAACTACATATGAAATCAAACACCAATAAAGTTTTATATTAATCTATAATGATTTACTATGTCATTGAACTACATCAAAATTAACGTTATACGAAAGTCCATTTTGACGTTAATATTTGGATATCTTGATCGTATAGTAAATCATTATAGATTAATCTCAAAATTTATAGGTATAATTTATATGATGATATATTTCAATTCAATGATTGATTTTAAAAAATATTAATCAGATGTGACGTTTTTGAAGGAGTGTAACTCATGGTGTAACTCTTCGGGTGTAATTTGATCCTTCATCTCTCTCTCTCTCTCTCTCTCTCTCTCTCTATATATATATATATATATATATATATTAATTATTTGTTTGGCTGCGTACATAATTGGTTTTATTGGAACTGTTTGATATATGTTCTATGTGATGGGTAGTTGCTGAATGTGGTAAAGTGACAAGTAAAAAATAAAATATTATTTTTACCGAGTGATATATATGTTATATCGTATCGTATCCACTAAGATTGGTATATTAAATTGTTGTTCGACAAATCTCTCGTTAATGAGTTTGGGGTTTGAATGTGTTGGTTTGTATAGAAAGATATCAACAGAAAATAAATGCATAATAACAAAGAAAAGGATAAACTTATCAAGAATGCATATAATTTACTCATCACAAATTTAAACCTATTGATCAGTTGCACTCAACCTACTCTACTCGTCAAAACCATCATGGACACCACAAGATGTACCCACAACGAAGGTTATGTCTAATGCCAAGTCATGAGGCCAACCGTATTACTCTATCAACAATGTCTTGCATGCTACAACAACACGAAGGCATTAAGCTTTAGCATCCAAAGTGAATATTAGCTCTAAATCTATCTCTAGAATATAGAAACGAATAGATATACATCCCTAATCAAGATTTGTGAGAAATATGTCTATAACAACCCAAATCCAAACATGAAGCAAAAAGATGATTTTTAAAGCAAGCTTTATACAATACCATGATCAACAAATATACATATGTTTAAAGTAATTATACATACAAACTCAAACAAATAGAGATTACAAAGAGAAGAGAAGAGAAGAAGAGGAAACAAAAATTTATTAGTTTGTCAACACCAATTGACGAGGGATTTGACTCTGAATCATCTGATTGCAACCTCCAAATGATGTTTCTAACAAATGTATTTTTGACCTAAATATGAGTTTTTGCCCAGCTCGTATCGCCGGGAGCTCAAAAACCAAAGTTGGGTGCTCAAACCTGCACTTTTAGTGCTTTTCATGCTCCCGGAGCGCCTCTCCACTGTCGGGCGAGCTCGGGGTGCTGCTGACTGATACTTGAAAAATACATCACTGTTTCGACCATAACTTGAGAACTGTAACTCCAATTTGCGCATGTTTTGAAGCGTTGGAAATCTTATTCAATGATCTATCTATCAATGCCTAAATATCAATGCTTGAATACCTACAAAAATGATATAAAATCAATTAAACTCAATGATATTTACACGATAATGCAATATATACAATATAACATAAACTATACCGAAAATATACAAAAAGTTGAGATTTATTGACGAAAAGCAAACAAATTAAGTTGATGAGTGATAATTATTAATACTCAAATTCACAACAATTTAGCACTCATCAGTAGTCGGGTTAAGTATGTCGAAACGTATAAATATAATTAGTAATAATGTCGGTTTATATGATAGAATTATTTTATTATAGATAAGTATATGAAAATAATAGAATAATGGTAATTGGGCCTATTTAGGGAGAATGGAAAGAATAAATGCGGGGGTGTTTTAGTAAGCCCAATAGTGATTACTAGACTTAGTATTTATAAGAGTTTAATAATAAGAGAAAATAGAGTTAGTAAGAAAAAAAAGACGAAATGTGGCAAAACCTAGAGAAAATAGAAAAGGAGAAAGAAGAGAAGAGAAACTTAAGGATAAAATTCAAAGAGTTTATCGACAATCAAGGTAAGGGTGGGATTTTACTTAATTATTGGGATTTTATGATGATGTATGATGGGTAGAAACATGTTTAGGATGAAATCCCTAAATTCCCATGGTTTTGTAATTGTTAGGTTTTGATGATAATCCTTGATATGTGATAATTAATTGTGTTTCGATGTTTTGGTTGTTTAATACATGTTAGATATAGGTTATAGTACCTTAAATAGTGACAACTTGGATCTCAAAATGTGTTTTGAGTGAAGAAATCGCACAGAGAATCGTTATGTCCGCATATAAATTTTCTATAGATCGCAGAGTTCGCTTAGCGAAGTAGCCTGGGAGTAGAATTTTTATATAACTTCAAAAATTAATAACTTTCAAACCGTGAATTCGTTTTGAGTACCGTTCAAAGCGTTAGAAAGCTAACTCAATAATATTTTCAATAAAAAAATTTGTTGGAAGTAGGTGATTTAATCATGGTGTAATTGTATAAAATGACATGTATACGTGTTATGTGTATTGGTGGTTGGTGTTGGATTGTAATGATACTTTGTATATTGCTTGCTATGTGTTGTTATGATGTTTTTCGATAAGTGATGCTACGAATATTAAATTTTATGTGAATAATTCATGAGTATGTGTGTGTATATGAAAATGTGTGGTAATTGAGATGTGATAAATTATTGAAGATATGCATGGATGGTAAGATTAGAAAATGGTGTTAATTGCATATAGTTGTTGTAATTGCACATGCATCATTATTTTCAAGAGGAATGCTTGTTAGTTACGAGGGAGCTAGTGACTTGTCCCAAACCTAGAGAGGGGTTTGAAAGCTTAGAGGATGAACTTTGTGTGTGTTATTGGTCTAGAGGATGAACCCAATTTAATGTAAAAACTGAATAAAAATACCAATGATTTGTACCTCATGCATGATTATTGCATTTGAGTTGCATTAAGTCATATCGTGTGTATGTTTGCAATATGATATGTGAACTATTTGGGATTGTTGTATTTTGTGAAATTGTGAATGATGAATGAATACTTGTGAATAGTATGATTATTTGAGTGATATTATGTTTTTAAAGCATATTAAGTTTGAGAATATCATTTGTATGCATTTATGCTATACATTATATATTCTTATATGATTTCAATAATTATGTGAATTCCCACCCTTTTGTTGGAATGATGTTTGATAACAATAACGCCCAGGTACTGAAGATTAGAGTTGCTTCCAACAAGAGAGTGGATGGTGGAGTAATTTATTTTATTTCCATATTTATTTTGGGTTAAGTCATGCTCTGGTCATGTAACACTGGGAAACGTTTGAATTCATGTTTTGAGAGATACATTGTATACTTTATATTATTTTATCATCGTTATTTGAATTATGCAGTGAAGTGATTCCATTGCTACATGCTTACGTGAAAGTGATATGAAAAGCATGAATTTTGTTTAGTATTATTGAGCATGACAGAAGTTTGTTATGTATGGAGTATGTGTGACACCCTTAAGTGTTATACATGTTATATTTACTCTGATTTATGATGTAATATTTTGCGGAATTTTAGTTGGATGTTACATTAGTGTTATCAGAGCATGGTCGGTCAGTTGACCAAGTTGTTAATGTTTTTATTCCCTTTTATATTTGATATGTGTATATGACACTGCCGATATTATTCGTTCTATCGAGAATTATTGTTGGAAATTCTCAAAACAATGGTTGGATGAAGGAATGCCGACATTATTGTTGAAGCTATGGAAATGTTGGCTGGAGCGATTTGGCAGAATCCACAAGGCAGTGATAGGAATAATAATAATTATGTTGAGTTTCGTACTTTGGGGAAGTTTCAGAGGAACAATCCGCCAATTTTCAAGGGAACTCATGAACTTGACAAGTTAGGGGTATGGATGAAAGCAGTTGAGAATAATTTTTTAGTCATGAACTGTAGAGATGCACAGAGAGTGCAGTTTGGTACCCCAAATGATTGAAGAGGAAGTTGGGAACTAGTGGGATAACACTAGTTAGAGGTTTGAAGAGGGAACTGAGGTTACTTGAAATGTTTTTAGAGAAGCGCCTCTGGAGAAGCATTTTACAAAAAAATGTGCGTGGGAAGAAGGAAATTGAGTTCCTTGAGTTGAAACAGGGTAACTCAATTGTGGCAGAGTATGCTACAAAGTTTGAAGAGTTGATTAAGTTTTGTCCTCATTATAATGTTGCTAATGCTGAGAGATCCAAATGTCTTAAGTTTATGAATGGTTTGAGGCATGAGATCAAGAAAGACATTGGTTATCAGGATATTAGGCATTTTCTGAGCTGGTTAACAAGAGTAGAAATTTTCTCGATGTACTCACTAAAAGAATTGAACGAGAAGAAACGAAAGGGTCAATTCAGAGGGAAGTCGTATGTGACTCTTGCTGATAAGGGGAATCAAAAATTTGGTTATGAAAAGAAGCCGAGTGGGTAGGAGCTTCTGCTCCGGTTAAATGCTATAAGTGTGGTGTTGAAGGACATTGTGCTTCAGAGTGCACATGTATTGAACTGAAATGTTTCAAGTGTGGCTTTCCAGGTCACAAAGCTTTTGATTGCAGGAGTGAGGCAGAGGTGACTTGTTACAACTGTGGTGAGCAAGGATACATTAGTATCGAATTTCATAAACCAAAAAAGGATCAAGCTTGAGGGAAGGTGTTTGCTCTATCAGGTGTTGAGACTGCTAGTGAATACCGATTGATTAGAGGTACGGGCTTTGTTAATGCCACATCTTTGGCTGCTATAAGTGATATTGGAGAGACACATTCTTTTATTTCTTTGGATTGTGTTAAGAGATTGAATCTTGAGTTATCTGATATGAATGGAAGTATGTTTATTGATACTTCTGCTATGGATTTAGTAACTACTCCATATATGTGTTTGAATTATCCATTTTTGACATTTTCAGTATAGTCTCATTCTTTAAGCTCATCTATGATCACATCCCTACAAATCACTACTTGCTTGTTCATTGGATCGAATAACTTGTATCTATTAATTCTATCCTATTAGGATCATTTAACTCGGCTTGTCATCAAGCTTTCTTCTCAACTGATCTGGGACATGTTTATGTGTTATAGATCCAAATACCTTTAGATGACTCGAGTTAGACTTGACACCAGACAAACATTCTCTAGCGTAATTTCTTATAACTTCTTCGTCTTATTACTATAACATAATTGAATAATAAAATTTTATTAAATAATAATGTAAAACTACTTTACTGTTGTTCATAGTAAAATTATGTTTATATTCTATTGGGTGTGATTCCGCCGTATAGTACTAAAATATGACATTTTTAAGAAAAAATGTTCCTTACTCTGTCATCTTTTTAAGCCATATATTATGGTATTATTAACATCTAGTTTCAATAATAAGAATATGCATAAAAATAGAAAGTTTAATGATATTCTAACACATTCTTCCTAATTATTATTTCAGTTTAAAAATCATAAAAATATTTTAAAAATAATAATAAAGTTTTACTGAATATTTCTTTCTAAAAAGATTAGATACTTTAAGTTAAAGGTGATTATCAAGAAAGAAAATTTTTAAGAATAAAAAAGAATTGGTACAAATACTAATATATTATCCATGAATGAAAATTCTCGATTGACTACGAGATTTGAATTTACAATTTTATGTATAAAATTTTATCAATTACTACTATTTCAATGTTTAGTTTTATTAAACAAATAAAGGCTTCAAACGCATAAGCAAAATACAACAAAAAAGAGAAAACTATTAAGTTTATTTGGATGCAGCTCAATAATATAGGAATGAAAGTCAATTAAAGATATACGAAATTATGTTAGTGGGAATTTATCAACTATATCGCATGTATTGATAAAAATATAATTTTTTTTTACATTAGTGTTATTTTTGTTGAGTCTATTTTTATTTGATGTTATTCTTCAAAGTTTAATAGGTTAGAAATTTGTTAACACACCGTGCGATTTAATTTATATATATCAACACTTACTACAAAAATTCTATATTACCTATGTTAAAAAAGAATTTGCATCAATATATAAATAAGATAGCGAATGACTTCATATAAACATATCATTTTTTTCTTGATTATGAATCCAACTAAAAAGAAATTATATTGGTCATGAGTTCAATCCTCTGCGTATAATTTTTTTTTAAAGCACGTACGTAGTTTTTCCCCTCAGTGATATATCTTGTGAAGCCTTTTCATCATCATCCTTGTGTGACGTATACGTTGAGATTGGTTGTCGTGAGAATTACACGCATATCACTAATATTTCTTGTGGATTAAAGTGATGGTAGTATCTTGAACATTGATACTCAATAAATAGACCACAGAGATTTGTTTATGAACAAAAGTAAAACATTTTTCTCCGATTATTTTAACAACCGAGGTAAAAGACTATTTCTTTTTTAAATAAAAAATGAAATAAATTAATAACATTTTCCCTTGATGTTCATACGAACCAATGGAATAGATTAATTCAATTGCATACATAGAGAGAAAATTATGCATTGTATGATATGTCACTTGAAGATTTTTATCATAAACCATTTCTTTTTTGAGTTGCAATATTTCTTTTAAGTGTGATTAGGAATAAGTTTTTCGATGTTGTCAGACAAATAAAGAACAACAACATCATTCCATGAGATAAATTACAAGAGTAGAAAAATATTTTATTCAAGATTGGTAAAGATCAACGACAACAACACACAACCTTTAAATATTTTCTAACTAATTAAGAAACTTTAAATATTTTTGTGTCTTGCAATCTATCTAAGAGAACAATATTTACAATTTGAGTAACATAAAACGTATTAGGTTAGGGGAAAATTTAATGAACATATGCTTTTATAGAACAAATAAATAATCTATTTCCTCAGCTGTCATAATGGTTGTAGGAATAAATTGCTTAATATTTAAAGAAAAAATTAATTAAAAGAATGGCAACATCAAAAATAAAATATATACTGTAAATGTTAGGATTCAAAATGTGTCCCTTTATTACTTTATTTCTCAGTTGTGTGTTGCAACCGAGGGAATAGACTATATTTTTAACAAATAAAATGTGATGTGGCTAGACTTTATACTGTGCGTTGCAACTGAGAAAATAGACTATATTTTTAACAAATAAAATTTGCGGTGGTTAGAATTTATACCTTAATTATTTGTTAGGTGAGGTAAAAATTTTGTAATAAAATATGTTATTTGTAGTAGAGCATGAATAATAAATTTCTATCATACTTGCACAAAGTAGGACACCTTTAATTACTACAATATTACCATAAGACAATTTTAGACAAGAAACGAGTAACTTACTATTTCATTTGAGATGAGTTGAGATAGGCCATAGTAACACACATAAAAGTTCTTAATCTCTTTAAAAGAGAACTTAACTTAACACACCATACTTATACCCGACACTCCCATAATATGTGTGATTTTACCATTATGAGTAAATAACTAAAATTGCTAAACTATATTAAGAATTTTGAAAAATTGTACAAAAATAGCAAAACTTTCAAAGAAATATCAGAAGTTTTCTGTTTCCTATGAATAAATACCATCATTTTGAAAATCTTGGTATTGTCCTATCAATAAAATATACGGTATGTACCGAATGTTCTTGGAAAATTTGGAAAATGCAGTAGACGTGAGGTATTGAAAAAATTATATTAATTTTGTGAAATAAATAACTCGATAAAATATATATCTAAAATAGAAAATATGATACATTTATAAATAAAAATTAAATTATGATGACTTCCTAACTCTGTTTCTTCCTAGTGTCTTATGTTGTTTCACATATGCTACTTCTCATGCTCTTGCATCTTTACTATAGTTTTGTCTCTAACAATCATTGATGAGAGGCAATGAACAATCATATTTCAACTTCACCTAAATCCTATGATTGTCGTTGACAAATCCAACAATAATGATTTTATGTCTACTTATATATATAGCTCAAGCTACCATAAAAAAAAATGATGTTAAGTTTCTTGGATAGAAAAAAAAATATATATATATATATATATATATATATATATATATATATATATATATATATATATATATATATATATAGGATAACTCGTATTTATGCACACTATATTTAAAATAAATAATGTCACTTATTTAAGATACTTATCATATTACTAACTAAGCCTAGAGAGATACAGTAAACAATATTTTATTTTAATGGAATAATTCCTACTACTTAATGAGAAAAACGTGTATGTAAGAAGAAGACTAGATATGCAATAATACATTGGTGTAAAGTAGTTTTTTAATGTACTTTCTTCTATTTTAAAATTGAGTGGTTTATTTAAAGGAGAAAAATGACTTTGATAAAGGAATACAAAAACAAATGTTTATACAATTTAACCCCCCTCTAAACCTAAGGAGATAGTTTAGTAGATGGTGAAGATGAAAATAATGTAAAAATATTTGTATAAAATTTGAGCAGGTCTTTGAATAATGAAGGAAAAGAAATAGACATTCCTCAATTGAGAAGTTAATTTTAGCTTTATATTTTTCTTGTAGAAAAACTTAATATTACCTTATGCATTACAAAATTTATGCTATGTCGAATTTTTTTTGGACCAAGTACATATTCTCGAAATTGATTTTGAATGAGTGTATCACTAAACTGATTGTTGATTTTTCGGAATTACTTTTGTATTATGTTTTTGTGAAATCCATCAAAGGTTGGGTCATATATGATTTCTTATTCAGTCATCCCTATATGGTTATGAATATGTTAATTAATGTAGCGACACAACTTTGACACTTATATTTTGATAGATTTACACGTCAAGGAGAATTTATGAATATGACCATTAGTTTTTTCATTTCAAAGGATATCAACATGATTCGTTATAATTAAAATAAGAACTTTATAACCTCGAGATTATTCTTAAAGTTCCTTTAGTACTAGATGTTGCGGAGTACATAATTATTTGAAAAGAAGAACGGAATGGGGTGTATAGTGTTAAATCTGGTTATCGGCTTTGGAGGAAGTGCCAGAATCTTGGTAATGCGTTTATTGTTGAAGGAAATTGGAATAATATTTGGAACATCATTGTGCCTCCTAGAACCAAGCATCTTCCGTGGTGTATTTGTATAGGGTGTTTACCGACTAGAGCTAACCTCAATCATCATCAGGTGCAATGTCCTATTAGTTGTCCTTGGTGCGAGATTGATATCGAAGATGAGTGACATATCTTCTTTGGTTGTCCGTCTACATTTCCTAGTTGGCGGGCAACAAGTTTGTCTTCTACTATTGATTCTCGATTGCCCTTATTTGATGATGTTAAATTCATTATCCTTGATATTTGTAGTAAGGAGGATCGTAGAGAGGACGGTCGAGTTGCGGTCTTGTTGGATGTCCTGTGGAGATGTAGGAATGACGTGGTCTGGAATGGCTCTCAGGAAGATGCTAATAAAATCGGCATGTGGGCTTTTTATAATTGGCATGATTGATTTATGGCAAGGGAAATTAGTAATAATAATAGTGATAGTAGTCACCCTTCTAGATGGAATCCTCCCTTGGAAGGTTGTTTAAAGTGCAATGTGGACGCCGATTTTAATACTTTGTTGAACACGTCTAATCGTGGATGGTGCTTTAGGAATCATTTGGGTAACTTTGTGAGTGCAGGTGTGGCTTGGGATTTTGGAGCTTTATCTCCTTTGGAAGCGGAAGCCATGGTTTTGAGAGAAGCAATTCAACAGTGATCTCTCTCGATCTTTCTCATGTTACCTTCGAAAGTGATTGCCAAACTGTTCTCCTTGCTTTAAGTAATAATCGATTAGGTTGTTCTGAGTTTAGTTTTATTATTAAGGCTATCAAGAACCTTTTGTTTTCGTTTCCGAACTTTGAGGTTAAGTTCATTAAACGCCAAGCGAATTCGGTTGCCCATACCTTATCCAAGGCGGCCAATTCTTGGACTAGGCGTGTTGTGTTCCATTTGTTACCTCTTTGTATTGCTCAATGTTTAATTAATGATATAAGTTAAGTTTGTTCCTTTCAAAAAAAAAAAAAGAATAACTATGAAAATGGAATGCGTTCCTGGTCATTTAAAATTGGATTTCAAAAAATTGACACCTGAATATAAGTGTGTCAACCACCGTTTCGTACGATATTGTACAATTGTCACCAAATTATTTAAAAGATCAGACGACATCATAATTGTAAACATCTCAACAGAGGATAAAGGAAAGGGAAATGATCCCACATAAATTATTAAAAGATATCCTGAATCGACTCTTTATCATAACGGAAAATAGTATCCTTTGATCGATATATGTGCTATGAAAGTAGCGAAGTGTAAGTTTAAACATGTGCATTCTCATATAAAACATATCATCAACTTTTACAATTTAAATTATATTTTCGAGACAAAAGATATTTTTTAAAAATTAAAATCGAAAAATATAAATATGATGTATTCAGTTGGGTATACATATAAGTTATAACATCTTCTATTTAATATAATATATAGTAAATGAAAAACTCAAAAAATATATTATCTAATAAATACAAAATTTAATATAATTTTATTAATATTAGATTAATTATTCAAATACACTATTTATATATCAACACGAAATATAATCTTGTTCAGATTCAAATCAAATTGATATTCTTTTTTATATTATGTTCTAGTGAAACTAAATGGGTGTAATTTGTGATTTATGGTTCGATTTTTGCCAGCAACATTTATTTATGTATTAATATATAAACAAACCGTTAATGCTTTATAAGTCGACATTTTCTTTTTTAAATATTTAAATTCAAAAGAATATGTTTTATAATAATGAAGTTTTCATAAAAATATAGATCGCAAAGTATTAAAATTATAATTAAAATCTTAAACAATATTAACGAGAATAATTATAAAGAGGTGAATACTCTCGCACTCCATCATATTATTAGTATATACTATTACTTTCCTTCATTCAATTATCAAATATCGTGCATGTTAATTTTTTTTTTATGTAATCAAGAAATATATTTATATATATATATATATATATATATATATATATATATATATATATATATATATATATATATATAAAAAGAATTAAGGATTCTCAAAACTTGAGTACACAAGAACAGGATTGATCCGACAAAAATAAAAATACAAACCAACAAAATCTCTAAAGGTATAATAAAGGTTTTTTGTTGAACTCATAGAGATTACATTTGGAGTATGTAATTTCGTCAAAGAAGGACCACCTCGAAACCAAAATTTTAATATTTCACACCGTGTTGTTAAGGTTCCAAACTTCGTCCCGAAAGCATATACCATTCCAACGCATCCAAAGCACCCACATTGTGGCAAGCCAAAAAATTCCAAAATTTTCTTCTTTAATCTTCTTTGTAAGGCTAAAAAGAATACCAATTCATTTTACTTGTTAATAACGAATACATTACATTTTTCACACAACGATCAAAAATTGAATATTGTACTTGATAGTTAAAAATCAAACTTGAAAGAACCACAAATTTATTGATTTTTTTTTTAATAATCAAGTTTTTCAAAAAAAATTAAAAAAATAACCAGTATTTTAAAAAAATTACAAAAATGATCACTTTTTGGGCAGAATTACACTATGTCGTCACTCCCAATGACGACTACCTTTAATTTTAGGACAAGTCGCCACTCCCAATGGTTACTTCTCTCTATTTTAGGGCAAGTTGCCAGCAACTTTTCTCTATTTTTTTAATAGAAGTCGCTACTGGGAGTGACGACTTGTCCTAAAATAGAGAGAAGTCGACACTGAGAGTGGTGACTTGCCCTAAAATTAAGGGTAGTCGCCATTGAGAGTGGCGACATATTGTAATTATGTTAAAAAAATGATCATTTATGTTTTTTCTTTTTTTTAAAATACTAGTTTTTTTAAAAAAAATTTAAAAAACTTAATTATTAAAAAAAAAATTCCAAATTTGTCATATCTCTTACTTCATATGCCACCTAATATTGATTTTTGTAAAGTAATTTCATTAAATTTATAGAATCAAATTTGAAAAAAAAACAAAAAAATTATCACTTTCAGGCATACTTTTATTTATTATGGTTCATTTTTTTTTTACTTTTTATCCCATAAGTTGTTATTTTTGATCAAATAAAATGAAATTCCAAAAACAAATCACCCATTCACGCGCCTAACAATCCAAACGGTAACTAAATTCCATTATCAAAAAATAACGTCTAATTTATTTATGTAAAACAAATATTAGTAATTATATTCGTATATATATTTAAGAAAAAAATTACTTATAATTTATTTGAAATAAAATATTTATTATAATACTTTTCATATTATCATTTCTCGCTAATGAATATAAGTTTCATCATTTGAACTCACAAACAATATCTTTAAAAATACTTGTGATATTTATTCTGTATATTTGAAAGAGAGAAAGTATATATCATGAAAACCACAACAAAAACGATGGGCAACTCACAATCTCTAGATACTAAATTATCTCAAAAATGAAAGAAATTCAACACAAATATTTGATCATGATCAAATTGAGACAAAGTGAAGTACATTCTTTCTTTACGGAATTTCATATAATTCTTTTTATTATTTACTCACACTTAGCTCTTGAGAAATAACGTATTTCTACTCTCTCATTTTAATGTATACGTCGCTTTAACCAAAGCACTTTTATTTTCTTAATTATGTCTCACATTTGTATCCTCTTATTATCAACTATAAAAAAGAGAAGAAAAAAAAACTTTTATTAATTTCCAAAATTACCAATTTACCATCTTTCTTTTATCTAAATTAATAAGCTAATTAGCGGGTCACATTTAAATTAGCCCAATATTTTTACAAAATAAATATCATAATTACAAAATTTGCCAATTACTTTTTTTCAATTATCTTGGCTAATGAATTAATAAATACCCCCACAACATAGCTCTTATAGCATTCATATTTTTTCCTTCATCAAACCATCATGAAATTGAGTTGTAATGGTTGTCGTGTTCTTCGCAAAGCTTGTAGTGAAGACTGCATCATTAAACCTTGTCTTGAGTGGATCAATTCCTCTGAATCTCGAGGCAATGCCACCCTCTTTCTTGCTAAATTCTTTGGCCGAACCGGCTTGCTCAACCTCCTCACCAATGGTTCTAATTAAAATGCCTCTACTACGCCAAACAAGGGATTAGACAACGTTTTTTTAAGTCTTTAATAGCGCTTAAAAGCGCTGCTAAAATCACTGTTGCTAAAGGTATAGACAACGCTTAAGTTACTGTAAAAGCGCTGCTATAGATACCCTTTAGGCAATGTTTTTTCCTAAAAAGCGCTGCTATAGATACCTTCTTTAGCAGTGCTTTACTTTATACATCGTTTCTTTATTTCCCCTATAGCAACATTTTTTTATTGCCCCCTATAGCAGTGCTTTTTTCATCCTCTTTAGACAGCGCTTCTCATTAAAAGCACTGTCTATTCCCCCCTTTAGCAACGCTTTCCCTAAGAAATTTTTGAATATAATTTTTTTCCATTTAAAACATAACGCTGCCTATTATAAAATTAGCATATATGCACCAGATTTAATTTCACAGGTTTTTACCAGAATTTGCACCAAAATTTCATAAACTTGAATCAAATTTGTAGCTTCAATATAAAATTTGAAACAACAACAACATCAATATACATCTTCAATCCTTTTTTGCACAATATTTCATAAACTTGAAACAACAACATTAATATATACAACAATGAAACAACTTGAAACAACAACAACATTAATATATACAACAATGAAATAACATCAACAATGAATTACGAAACTTCTACATCGATCTGCACCTATTTAACCTGAAACAAAATCAAAAAATCGATTGGTGCAATCTTTGTACAACTGTTTCTCTGCATCGCTTACCAACCTCTCAAACATTTTGGGACAATCCTGAAGATCTTCTTCAAGTGCTTCTGCAATCTCTTCGACTCGATCACAATCGTATGTATCAGTGACATTGTCGTATGAAGCATAGGTCGCATTACTTTTCAACCCCGGTTCAACATTCTCGCTGCTTTTCTCACCATGAAATATCTAACACGTATAACCTCGATCAATTCCACACCTCAGTAAATGCGATTTCAATCCATCTACGTCAACCCGACCCATATAACAACAACCCAAGCAAGGACATTTCATTCTATTGGGGTCTTCAGCGTGTTCAACAACAAACTTAATGAACTCTAATACGCCATTCTCGTACTCTATTGACAATCGATCGGCAGACATCCATTTTTTATCCATGGTTTTACTACTAATTAGTAAGCTATACAAAAAAACTAATTAGGGCACAACGGTATAATGCGTTTCAGTCAAAATGCAAAGTATAATCGGAATGGATCCGGAGCAAGCAAACACAAATACAATAGTACACATTAGGCCAGACAAGTTCTTAAGATTTTTTAATAAGTACATTCTTAAATTAATTAAAATAAATTTTTGGGACTAAATTCTATAATATTTTAGTAGAAGCCCATTATCCATGTTCACTTTTGTAAGCATGAGAGTGCTATATAAACACTAAAGATATTTAGTGAAAAATCAATGTGGGGACTTGTTTAAAACACAACAACACATTCCAACTACAACCCATTAATACACCTTCTATCGCAGTTCAGATCTCATGAAACATGCATTGTAACTGCACTCTATATCATTCATCAAATTTCATACTCCATTACCTTCTAAAAGACCATGAACTCACACTAAAAATGCATGCTAGAAGTAGTAATATTACTATGATTGTGGAAAATGTAGTAATATTCCTAAGTTTGCTACCATATTACCCAACTTTAAAAACTATGTGGAAAATGGGAGGATTTTAAACACATCGAGTTCTGTAAAATGGAAGTATAAGAGAGTCACGTTTCATTTCTATCATCATGATTAATATTTCTATACATTAGGGTGTTAGTAGAGGAAATACTATTGATGTAAAGTCAAGAACAACATATATTTATTTATATGAAAGTTACAATTCATATTTTTACCAAAAACTATCATATCAAATGAAGTTTGGTATCACCCTAGAATAAAAATGCATGCTAGAAGTAGTAATATTGCTATGATTGTGGAACATATAGTATCTACTACCATATCAAATGAATTTTGGTGTATTGATGTATTATAACCTCTGATTTAGGATGAAAGCATGTGTGATTGCTTTTCATTTAGAAAGATGTTCCACTGTGCTTAATTGTTTTAAGATGACAACATGCTAAATTTCTTGAAATGGATGTATGATGATTTATGCTTATGGCTTGTAGTTTAATTGATATGGCATCCAAATTTCATGCAAAAAAATAGAAACAGTTGAATAAAAGTTGCATCAGATGATCCCTCAGATTACAACAAAGATCTCACTCACTGGCTTATGTTTGGTAACTAACCTTTTCAGCAAGAGGACAATCCCCGAGTCTTAAAGCGCTCAAAAAGCCATGATATTGAACATGGCCACTGCGAACGGGATATAAACTTGTATCAATTCCCACAAGATAACATGAAAAAACCAATTAACGAAGAAGAAGAAATAGAAGATTAAACAAATGAAACAACCAGTTAACGAAGAAGAAGAAATAGAAGATGAAACATGGAATGAAGTAGATAACATAGGATAGGAGTAGTACCAATTAACGAAATCAAAAATCGAAGAAGAATATTCGAAGAAGTTGGAGGGTGGCGCTGGTGGCGCTGGTGATGACAATGTTGACGGAGGAAATCGAAAATCAGAGGTTGGTCGTGGTTGTGACGATGAGAGGTTTTGCGAGGAAGGGAGTGTGTTTTGTGAACTGATGCGTGGATGAGGAATAAGAGTAGTGAACTAATGCGTGGAGGAGGAGGAAGAATAAGGAAAACCTAATTATTTAATCTATTTTTAATTTTAATTTTAAATGGCCTTAGACAACACTTTTGTAAAGCGCTGCCTAAGATGGACCTTTAGCAGCGCTTTATCTTTCTTTAGCAACGCTTTTAAAAGCGCTTTCTAATATGTCCCTTTAGCAGCGCCTTTACATGGGCCTTTGGCAGTGCTTTTGAAAAGCGCTGTCTAAGATGGACCTTTAACAACACTTTTAAAAGCGCTTTTTAATATGCCCCTTTAGCAGCGCTTTATACATGGGCCTTTAGCAACGCTTTTGAAAAGTGCTGTCTAAAGTGGTCCTTTAGCCGCGCTTTTCATAAGTGTTGTCTAAGGTGTCCCTTTTAGCAGCGCTTTTACACATTTTCGTTTATAATTTCTTTTTTTTTTTTTAATTTAACTTATAACAGTGCTTTTGTAGAAAAGCGTTGTCTAAGGTGCGTTGTCTAAAATCCTTTTTGGCGTAGTGCTTAAGTACCTAACTATCTATAATCTTTATTTCACTTTTAAATTAACTTAAAGGTTGATCTACTAATGCAAGTTTGAGATCTGAAATATATTTCTCTTAAAGTTTCAAATTCAAATCTCGTTAAATTCTAACCATTTTTGCGATGAATGAGTCCTTATAAAACTGTTTCGTTTTTAATGAATCTTTGCTAGTAAATGATGAAATTTATCTTCTTAAAATTAGTCTGCTAATTGTGTGTGCACATGATTTTATTTTCAATCTGTCTCCAAATATTTTCATAGATTATACATCAATTATAATTTATATACTTTTAATTTATACTAATAATTTAACTAAATTTGTGTTTTTTCACATAATTTCAGCTGTTTTTAGATCACTATTGTATGACTTCAGGTACATTGGTGAATCCAACATATGGAGCACTTGGTTTATTTTGGACAAGAGAATGGAGTCGATGTGAAGCAGCAGTTGAAGCAATGCTAAATGGATCTGACATTAACAAAATTATAGACGTTGATGAAAAGATATCATCGAATACACTCATGAAAGAAAATCATGTCTTTCCGGTTCCAGCAACCTATGACATATGCCATGTGGCAAAAGCACCAATATAAACATCAAAGAAAAAACTCAATTTAAGAGAATTGGACAAGTTTTCAAAGTCAAACCACAGAATGATTCTGTCAATTCCAAAATACTTTTAAAATCAATTATAAAAAATACCAATGTAAAAACTACGGAGGCTTCATCGATAATTCAACTTGAACCGAATGAAGCAAATAAGACTCAGGTGAACTTAGAGCTTAATCTCGATTTCAATAACAAATCAACTCAAACAAAGGGAATAAAATAGATTATTAATTTCCTTGTAATTCTGATTTTTTCTTCTTTCTATACAATGTACTTTTTATTTAGAGAGTGAAGCAAATACAGTAGGTTGTTTGTTTTTTTCCTTAATTCGTGTCTTCCTTTTTGTGCCATATATGAATATATGATAAGTGGTATTTTTATTTTCCTTCTTTTCATGTTTAAATAATATCAAAACCAGTATCTTAGAAAGTAGAACAAAATCATGTAAAGTTCATTCCAACATTTTTTTACATTAATATTTTTGTTTTTATTTATAAGCAACGACTATTTCAGTTAAAATGACGAAAATATATTCAATAAAATATAAAATAATTTTACAAAATATTTAAAAGATTAAAGGTTTTCAAAGTAATCAATCGAGAGAGAAAGAATATCTCAAAACTTTAAAATTATTTGTAGAAAACTAATTTTTTATCCAGAGATAAATTTTTCAAATTGACCATGAGATTCTAATTTACATATATTAGTCAAATTCAAATCAATTAGATTAAAATTACTATTATTCTAGAACTTTAGTTTTCTTATAAATAAAAGTTGATTTAAACTCAGTGATATAAACTAAGAAATAAAATACAAAGATATGTTAATTATTAAAAGATAAAATATTAAATTTACATGACAGATCGTCTAAGATATGAAAATCATTAAAGATATACTAAATCATAATTCATTAAGCATTTTTATATATTAAGAAAATATAATAAATAAATAAGTTATAAGATTTTTCTTATAATGCATAGCTGTATTTTTATTATCACAAATGCATGGTATAAAATTATAACCTAGTAACAATTATTAAAATAAGATATCTATGTATGTAGGGGTACGAATTATAATGTACTTTAGTAAATAAATAAATAATAATAATAATAATAATAATAATAATAATTATTATTATTATTATTATTATTATTATTATTATTATTATTATATAAATATATAGTACATTAAAAAAACAAATAATTAAAACGACTGAAAATTGTAGGTGTCCAGTGAACCACCATTTAAATGGTTCACCATAAACCATGATTTTGAGCCTTTAGAATATGAATATCGGTTGATTTATATGGTAATTAATTAAATTGGTGATTTGATGAATATTTGAATTATTTGAATATATATGATATTTAGATAATTGGATTTTAAGAGTAAGAATAGTAAATACCTAGTAATGAGCCTAATTATTAGAATTGATGTGGATAAGCGAGTTAAGTCCATCAAGAGAATAGAACAAAACAAGAGAACAGGAGAAGAGAAGAGGAGAAAGAGGAAAAGAGAAGAAGAACCCTAGAATATAAATCTTCAGGAGGTAGGGGAAATCCTCATTATTATTGATTTGTATCTGATTGAGTAGTGATTAGTATCATGCTATAGGAATGATATTTCAAGTTCTAGGTTTTGTTCACTCAAATTGAATTGGGAATTTGGGGTTTATTATGAGGAAAACTAGATTTGATGATATGAATAGGTTCCCTACGATATATATATGTTAGATTATGTTTAATTAGTGATAAAATAACATTAGAACCTGTTTTGGTAGTGGAAATCGTAGGCTGGGCAGGACTGTTTTTGATCGTACCTGATCAAAAGAATCGTCTGGCCCACGGAGGTGTTGGTAAGCAATGGTTGAATGAATAAGATGGGGGGGGGTACCTATAAGGTACTCTAATGCTAAAGTCAGTAATCTATGGGATCATAGTGCAAGTAAGAGAGTGTAAAGTGTTTAATACCAAGCTTTCTCGAATGAGAGGGAACTTATAGCCCTCAACATTAGGCCAAGGTCCTCTTAGTGGGCTGGCGTAGTAGGCCCAGAAGAGGACTGCCAGGATTCATGAGTGTGTGGGGACCAACATATGGTCCCGCTCCTGAATGAATTGCTCTAAAGTATCAGGAGATAATGGTAGCGACCTTATCATATTCCAGGTTGACTCCGTCATATTTGGGATGTGAGGTTCTGCCCTACGAGGTGTTATTGCCTGCTTGGTTCAAGGGCAGAATTGTCCTTGGGGCAGAAGTCCTGTAGGCCTAGGAATCTTGCTCAGCTCGATGGCCCTCGCAGGGAGGTATATAGCCAAGCAAGAGTGGATGAGCACAGTGTTGTCGACAGACAGGCATGCAAAACGAGGGGGACTTACCACCAATCTCTCTATATTGGGCCTAAGTTGTGTATGGACCTAGAGTTGGATAGTTTGGGCCTAGTCTGGAACAGTTTCGCTGCTCTGAAGTATCAGGAGATAGTGGCAACGACCTTCTTGTATTCCAAGTTGACTTCGTCATATTTGGGATGTGAGGTTCTGCCCTACGAGGTGTTATTGCCTGCTTGGTTCAAGGGCAGAATTGTCCTCGGGGCAGAAGTCCTGTAGGCCTAGGAATCTTGCTCATCTCGATGGCCCTCGCGGGGAGGTATATAGCCAAGCAAGAGTGGATGAGCACGACGTTGTCGACAGACAGGCATGCGAAACGAGGGGAACTTACCACCAATCTCTCTATATTGGGCCTAAGTTGTGTATGGACCTAGAGTTGGATAGTTTGGGCCCAGTCTGGAACAGTTTCACTGCAGAATTTTTCTGCATAATCGCAAGGCCGCTGAGCGGGCGTGGTGGTACTTAGCACGGTTGCCTGAGTGCAAAAAAAACTAATTCTTTTTTTATGCATGAATGTCTTAGGGGATTGTTTCCTTATGATTTATCATTAGTTTTCATGAATTTTAATAATTGTTATGATGAGTTTTGGATTGGTTTTGGATGTGTTTCCGATGAATACATGCTACTTGAAATTAGTATACGTATATCGTGTTTTTGTGATTTGTTGGGAATAACATTGATTTTTTTAATTGCTATATGTTATTTTTGTTATGTGTGATGGTGAACACTATGTGTATTGCTGGTTGATTATGATACATGATGTTTATGCAAATGGGGATAATTCAAAGTGTTGAATTATTGTGATATGCTTGGATGATTAAGGTTGATGAATAATCTTAATTGCATATTTCGTTGATTTGATGCACATGCATTCACGGGGAGGTTGAACTCCAGTATTGGTTGCTTTGATCCTTATATGGAAATAGAAGCGGTGAACTATGTGTTCATATTGGTGGACTTTGGTCTTGTCCGGATCGGAAGCGTGGCTTTGGTTCTAAACATTGAATCGAAAACAAGGTGAGCTTGATGTTCACAATGGTACCACATTCATGGGTCACATTGCATTGATGTCTCATGTGTAATTAAAGAATGTATGTTTTATGTTGGAAAATTTAGTAATTGGATATGTGATCATTTTATTAGTTGTATTGGTGAAATTTATGCTATATGTGATAAATTGAATATACTATACTTAGAATGTTTGTATAATGATATTCTTTGATACGGAATATCACATGAAGTGTAGAGAATTCCTTAATAGATACTTGTTTCTATATTACTTCTGATTTATATACATTTTGATAATGATGTGAATTCTCACTCTTCTGTTGTATGTGATATTCTATGCGACATCGTGCATGTTATGAAGATAGTGGTGTTTCGCATGAGACTAGTTGAGGAGTTTTAGCTCATTTTACCTATTTTCCTTAGGTAGTGAGTCATTGCTCTGGTCTATATAACACGGGGGATATATTTGAATTCATGTTATGATCTGTTTTGAGAGATAATTGTTATTATTCCCTTTTATTTGGATATGTATGAGATTATATGATGAATGACTTTGGTGCCTAGTTGCTTATGATATGATTGTTAGTATGTGATTTCAGTCGTTTAAATCATATTGGTGAATTAATTACTCAGCTGTGACATGCATGTTTCGTATTGTTATGTGAAAATGTGAATTTAAATACGTGTTATGATCATGACCAGTATGCAAATTAGATTTTTTTGAATGTTTTTGAAATCAAATGTGATGCCCTTTCTGAGATGCATAATAATTTACTCTGATGTATGTTGTATTATTTATGGGGTAGAAAAGGGGTGTTATATTAGTGGTATCAGAGCAATGGTTGATCAGATTGGCCAGGTTACTAATGAATTTAATTCCTGTTGTATTCGATTTGTGTATAGGACACAATCAATATTGTTTATCTTATGAGTGTTGTTGGTTGTTTGTTGTTTGGATGTCTTAGGACGATGGTTGCTGGAAGAAATGATGATGTTATTGCCGAGGCCTTGAGAATGTTGGCTGGATCACTTGGGAAGATTCCACAGGCGAATATTCGTCACAAAGATGAGGATGATGAGTTCCGTGCTTTGGGGAAATTTCAAAGGAACAATCCTCCTATCTTTGAGGGAGAGCATGAACCTGATAAGGCGCAATCATGGCTGAAGGCAATCGAGAAGATCTTCCGAGTTATCAGTTGTATTGATGCGCAGAAGGTGCAGTTTGGTACACATAAGCTGGAAATGGAAGCTGAAGATTGGTGGAACAACACTGTTCAGAGCTTTGATGAGGAGGGTATTGAGGTTACTTAGGATCTTTTCCATGATGCTTTTCTGGAGAATTATTTTCCAGAAGATGTGCGTGGAAAGAAAGAGGTAGAATTTCTTGAGCTGAAGCAGGGTAATGGAATTGTAGCTGAGTATGATGCAAGATTTCAAGGGCTTATTAAGTATTGTCCTCATTACAACACTGCTAATTGAAGGAACTGGACAAACTCATCTGATAGAATATCAATTAAGTTTCCATCAAACATTTCTTATCTCGCCTAAGGAGAAAGATAAACATCGATAAAACCTGAAAGGGAGAAATCACGGTCTTACGACCAAGAGATCGAGTAAGGGAGTCGGTTACGCGGGGGGAAGGTATTAGTTCCCCACACGTCTGTAGTACTCTATAGGATTCACTTTTATTTTCTATCTAATGGGTGTTATATATATATATATATGTGTGTGTGTGTGTATATATATATATATATATATATATATATATCACTTAATCGCTACGTCTATGTCTAATGCTTAATGTTAAGGGAAATGCATGTGAAAGAAAGAAAATAAAGAAAACACGGGGGAAAGAAGGAAGTAGTTACAAAATTTGCTCAGTCAAGCCCCATGACCAGATGCCTACGTATTCCCTCATGCAATGGGAAAGTCAGAGCTTCATAGCTCGACTCATATTTTTTATTGGTTTTGTGTTTTTTAATGGAACGATGTTAAGTTCACTTTCTACCGCAACCCGACCTTTGGGGTATTACGCGTCTGAACAGAAAGGAATTAAGACATCCTTGTGAAAAGTTTGAAAGATAAGCCAAGAAGGCGAAAAAGAGTTTGAATTGGCTGGTTGATTTTACCTTGAAAAAGGAGTTTTGAACCATTATTAAGTGTTTTGATTTTCAAAATAAAAGAAAACAAGTTTTAGTTTGACATGCAAGGATGCAAAAGAAAGAAAAACAATTAAGGGAAACCAACTAGTTGTACCCTAATGTTATCATACAATGATTGATCCTAAGGTTGAGGATAAAAGGGAAATGTCTACCTAGGTTAGCATGCATGGATGGAAATCTTAATGTCTAAGCTTGAAGACTACTCTAACCGAGAGGTCCCAGGGAAACGATCCTAATATCCACCTTGGTTGAACAATCGAGGGATACAAAGGGATGAGCCAAACAATTGCTTTGGCAGAATCACACAAATAATACAATGCACAACCAAATGATTCACACATGCGCGGGAAGATGAAAGAAGTCCCATAGCCTCAAAGGTAGCGAATCACCCGAGTCAACCAGGAGCCTTCTTTCAGAGGAAAACCATAACCACGAATGAAAATAAACGTGTCAACCAGGAGTTTCCCATGTGAGAAAGGTATCACAGCTTGATATGAATTACCAAGTATGAGGAGCATATGAGTGCGAGTATCAACATGTGAATGTGAACCCCATGACAAAGTGTGGAGATTCATACTCTTGCCACTTTTTATTTGACTCGATAAAGGAAGCATCACGATTCACGTGAGCTGAGCTGACACAGACTAGAACTGTGCAGGGGATGATTGTGAACCCTTTCCGTGTGCCTTTCACATCTTTTATATATATATATATATATATATATATATATATATATATATATATATATATATATATATATATATATATATATATATATATATATAAAAAATCATCAACATGACTTTTCTTGGTGATGCCATATGTAACACCCCAAATTTAATTAATTAGTTAATTAAATTATTGAAGAATTTAATTAATGGATATAAATGAAGTTTGAGAATTACTCAGAGTGATTGGATTTGTTGATATTATTGTAAGAGGCGTGTTTGGATTATTAAGTTAAAGTCGGATTTTAGTCGGGTAAATCGGAGGAATAATATTAAGAATAGTATTATTGATTTCAATGGAATTATTCGGCGAAGAGTTGAATTATGGGTATTAGTTGATTAGTTGGTTTAATTGGAGATTTATCATTAGAATGTTATTTGCGAGTTGTTACTAGTTAATTGATGGATGGAGGAGGTTGTAGAAATAACATGAGGAATAATAATATGAGTATTAGATTATTTACTTAAGTTGTTGGGCTGGGACCGTCATGTTGAAAAATTATAGAATGGGAGGTACGATTAGTAGGTCCATTAAGGATAATAGAAATTATATTATTATTATTGTATTATTGGATTAAAAAGAAATAGAAGGAATTAGGTTTCAGTAGAGAACAAGGTTTTGATTTTGGAAAATAGATCGTGAAAAAGAAATTGCAGACAAAAGAGGAACGAAGGTTTTGACGAAAAAGGAGTCGATCGATGAATTGTTGGGAAAGAGGCAAGGTTTGCACTCTACCAGAATATAAGATGCAATCGGGGAGTTGAACTACTTTGAATCCAAGGTAAGGGTGGGGTTCTTGCTCGTTAATTAGGAATGTGATGGATGATAGTTAGTTATGGATTTATAATCTTGCTGGTTTGTATCATTTTACTGTTGTGATTGATGGAAAATACCAAATTGGGTCGTGGGATTTGTCATACCCCAAAATTTGCCCTCCATCTTCTCAAGACATTCCATACATCCATACTCAAGGATTCCTCAAAGGTTGATCAGACAAACCCTCTCCTAGACAATCAACTCAAACTAGGGTTTGGCAATTCTCAGATCAAGATGGATTTCCAACATCTCCAATGGTCATCATGCCTCCTCATATGCTTCAAATATTCTCCATGTCAAGTTTCAAGCCTCACAGCTCAAGTTTCCTCAGACAATTGCTCAGATGGTTGAAAATCAGTTGTATTGGACAAAAAGTCAACTGTGGTCAACCTACAGTCAAACTTCATGATTTTTGGTCAACATCCTCATTTTGAAGTTACATTCATCATTTGATCAAGGGTTGATCATGATTCATCAAGAAAACTCAAGATTTGCTCAAAAGTCAAACTTTCTAAATTAGGGCTTCTTAGTGAAAAGTCAACCAGACTTTGATTGATCATAACTTCTTCATACTTTCTCAGAAATTTTTCCACCACCTCTTGTTTTGAAGGAAATTCCATTCCCTACAAATTCATGTCTCACAAGAATGTTCAAAAAATGCTTCATTTGAGAGGTATGGATCAAAACATTACAGGTCCTTTTCAAAGTCAACAAAAAGTCAACTTTTGTTTTGAAGATATATTGAGCATGGAAACTCCAATTGAGATGAAACCAAAGAGGTTGGTTAGAGGACTCTTAGATCTTTCCAAAAAGTCCAAGAACACTAAAAAATGTGGCAAATTGAGCAAGATACACTATTCAGAAGTTGGGCAATTTTGGACAATTGCACAAAAGGATATTTTGGTCAAAATGCAAAATTTTCCAAATGGGCCTATAATTATTTTGATCCAAACTTGTTTATGACATTATTTGTGACCCATAAATGCTTGGCCATGACAATTTTCTATTTTATTAATTTATTTTTGAATTTTAAACCATTTAATTCAAAATTAAATTATATAAAATATGAAAATAAGATATTTTTTCAAGATGATTGGATTTTGATCAAACTTGAGGTCCAAGGAAGCCCATACAACTTGCCAATTTCGTGCATGATCATGCATTTAAGAGAAAATAAAATTTCTTTCAAAATTTGATTTTATTTGAAAATCATTGAATGCATTCCAAATCAAATCTTTTTGCTTTGTTTTTTCTCTCCCAAATCCCTCTATAAATAGCCAGCAATACACACAGCCAAGGACACGAAACCCTAGCCCTTACAACAACCAAAACTTTGTCAAATTTTTTCAAGAATTGGAGAAAATCGAATTTTGATTTTCAGCAAGTTTCAGTCCAATCCAGCCATCCAATCTTGTTCATTGACATCCCAGCAATCGAAACCACCTCTTGCTTGAAGCCCAGCCTTTCAGAATCGATCCATCTAGCTATCACCGGTTTGCAATCTTTCTTAATTTCGATTTCGATATTCCATGCATTGTTAATCATTTTAATGTGTTTATTTGAGTTCAGGAGGTGCATTAGAATGTGTTGGATGCATAACATGTAAGGTTCCAGGTAGAAATCTCAGAATACCATTACTAGGGTTTTCAAAGTTGTGAGATTCGAAACTCAAAATCCAGGCCGTTTCAGGACACGAGGATAGTACCATCGTGCTCGCAAGGATCGAAATAGTCGATCTGGGCATTTTTTTCGTTTTGAATGATGCATTTTTTAGGTTTTTCAGGTTGATGCTTGCCGGAGAAGACGACCGGAGCTAGGGCTCCGGCGTCGCTGACCGGTTGACTCCGGTGGATGCAGGCGTGGCGTTTCTGGCTCTTCTGATTCGTCCATTCAAAAACAAATGGGGTCCACGCACGCTGACTCAGTTTGAATTCAAATCAGGGACGCGTCATCACTTATATTCAATTAATTTCAAATTTTCCAACACCAAATGCCAAGTGTCTCAGTGGTTAAGGCGTTGCCTGTTCCAAGATGCTCCTCCAGGTCCCCTGTTCGAACCATGCCAGGACCAGATTTGTTTTTCTTTTTACAAACTCTAACTATTTTCTTATTTTTCCATATTTCCATTTATTTTAATATTTTGCATCCATTTTAATTTATTTCAATAATTTTTATCATGCATTTAAAAACACCAAAAAATATTTTTTTTTTGCATTATTTTCAGAAAATGTTTATTTAATTTATAAAATTATAAAATATTATTTTGCATGCATATTTAATTTTATTCCTAATTTATCATTTTAATCACTTTTAACTAGTTTTTAATTATTAAATTGCATCCAAAAAATCCCAAAAAATTATTTTAGCATATTAATGTTATTTCCAGCATGAAATATTTTTCTCATCTAAAAATTTGCATTTTTACTAACATTTTCCTCTTATTCGATTTCCTCGTATTTTCCGATTTTCTCATCTTTTCACATGTTATCCCGTTTCGGACGATTTCTTTTTACTGTTTTCTTTTTGTCAATAATGTAACTGCTTATGGGATGTAATAGCTTAAACTAGGGCTTTTATTTTCCGCATTTTAAATTATGTATCTGCCCCAAAGCCATGTAATAGCGTAGGATTTATCTTTCCGCATCTTTACATTTCCGCAATTTACTTTCTGCACCCTATAAACTGCTAGTAATTAGGCGTGTATGGCAAAATAAAATGGACATAGCTCATTCATAATGCCAAGATAAAATACCTGAAATCAACACACTCTTTTCACACACGCACCCCTTAGGGTAATTCTCTCTTGTTGCCTTACGAATTCAAATGGTCATGTCCCTCGAACGTAGAGGTATTCTAGCACCGTTGCCTTCAAAACAAATCATCATAGTCCCTTCGATATAAAGATCATAGACCCACGATGTCTCCTCCGAATACATGATCTTGACCCTTGATTGTCGCCTACGAAAAATGATGATAGTCCCTTCGAATGTGCTAGGATACTTCCTACAAGTTGCCTTCTATGACCATACGATGTCCCTTCGAATGTCCCACTTACATCCAACGAATAGAGTTACCTACCAACTAATGGTATGGATAGCGCTATTCTAAAGGAGAAAAACACAAAACGACCAATTAAGTAGGTAATAAGACTTTTAGTTGCTTGCTCAAATCAAATACTTTTCACACCTCACACTTTTTGTCAAAGTTCAAACTCTTTTCAAAACGAAACATTTCCGAACACTTTGTATACATTCCTACATGAATCATTACAAAGTCAAAGCGAAATGCCTTTTCAAAACATTTTTGTCAAACACACAGAAAGCACAATTTTTAAAGTGATCTAAGAGCAACTAAGAGCTTGTAGATAACTACGGATGAAAAGGGGTGCTAATACCTTCCCTTTTCATAACCTTCTCCCTTACTCAGAATCTAACGAAGGTCTTTTTCTACTTTTACCTTCCCTTAATTGGATAAAAGAAAAGTCGGTGGCGACTCTTGCTATCCGCACATTTGCGATACAAAATCCACAAAGTCAGTTCACCGTGTTACAGAACTGGCGACTCTGCCGGGGAGACACCCTAAAGAGAGATTGCCTTAGGGATTTCTAGATCATTTTTACAGCTTTCTGTTTGACTTGCTTGCTTTATCTTTAAGGGTTGCTTGGGTATTCTATTGTTGGGGGATCCTACACCCGGATCCGGGTTTCCTTTTAGGTAAGTAGCAATAAATCGTCGCGACCGTTAGACGTATATCAAAACGGTCAACATGATGGCTACGTTAGTGTGACACTTTGGATGTCCTGATACTCTTCATTTCCAAGTTGAGGATAGTATTTGGCTTCCGCGTGGTGTCATCAAGCACTAACTAAACTTTTAGAACCTTAATTGACCCATCTTGACCATTAGAAGGTAGTGAGATGGCCGGCTTTGGTGCAGACTAAGGTTGGTTGATACTCGATACTACGCTCATTAAGATCAGACTTTTGGGATATTTTCGGTCGACCACTTGGTAGTCGTATTGAAATAAATGCCTACGAGAAGATCAATGATGTGAGATTCCTAGAACCGGTTACTATTATAGGACGGGATGAACTAACTCAAACTTTTGGTGGGGTAATCACCTATACCTCTTGCAAGCCTTAAACCTAGGCTCATTGTGTGAATTGCTTGTGTGTGCCAAACATGACATCATGACATCATCGCATTGCATATCATTTCTAACTATTTCAAGGACCTAGGATTTATCTTTGCTCTTTTGTAGGGATTATGGCTTCTAGAAAGACTATCGAATCAACTTCATGGGTATATCTTCTCACTCAAAAATTGGTTTGAGAGATTCCGACCATGCTCGATTCATCAAGAGACATGGTTATCTACTTGATTTGGTTATCTCCGGTTTCGAAGAAGATATGATGCATGTCCTATTCCAGTTCTTTGATTCGAAACACCATTGCTTTACATTCCCAGACTATCAGTTGGTTCCTACCTTGGAAGAGTTCTCTAAGCTACTTGGGATACCTATTCTTGACCAAATACCATTCACCGGTTTAGAAAAGGTTCCTAAGTACGAAGACATTGCATCAGCCTTACATCTTAAGCGCTCAGACATTGAAGCCAATTGGGAAACCAGAAGTGGAGTTAAGGGATTACTTGCCAAATTCCTGATTAAGAAAGCCCGGGAATTCCTCAAATTTATGAGTTTCCATGCATTTGAAGACATTGTAGCCTTGCTAATCTATGGTTTGGTTCTATTCCCTAACTCGGATCAATTCATAGATGTCGACGCCATCGAGTTGTTTCTTACTCGTAATCCAGTGCCTACTTTACTTGGAGATATTCTACATTCTCTCCACACTCGTACCAAGGAACTCTCATGTGTTGTGTACCGTTACTTTCCAGGTGGTTTATTTCGCACCTCCCTCCATCAGTTTTGAAGAATGAGCAAAGATTGAGATGGTCTCAAAGATTAATGTCACTCTCTCATTCAGATATCCGTTGGAATCTTTTCTCTCAAAAGGATTTCACATTCATTGAGCGTTGTGGAGAATTCCCTAATGTACCGCTACTTGGTATAAGGGGAGGTATTACTTACAACCCTTCTCTAGCTCTACGTCAGTTTGGTTTTGCTCGAAGAGATGGTCCGCATGATATGCTTCTCCAAGATATTGTGTTCGACTACAACCACGATCTCTAGAATTAAGGTTCATACGCTTGGGGCATGGTAAAGAAGACTGATACCAAGACTTTGGGACACCAAAACGCCATTCCTTGGGAACCTTACCTCAAATGGGTGCGAGCTCGAGCTCAAAACCTCATGATGCCATTTACGCCTGTTTTACCCGTAATTATAGAACCTGTTGCTATAGGTGACGTACCCTATACCATTCTCCATCCTGACATGCCTACTGATTTTGAAGACTTGAAGAGATCCTGGATTCAGCTTAAAGAAGAAAGGGATACATTCGAAGCTCAGTGTTACGCAAGTGAGAAGAAAGTGCTAGAGTTGACCAAGCTACTTCACGAGGAGCGAAACATCAACGCCTACCTCGGCACCAAGAGGAAGCGCCCATGGGAGACTTAGAGCTTTAAGATTTTTTTTTATGTTTTCTTTTATCTGTTATTTCTTGTACTTAAAAAGAAAAAGAATAATAAAAAGGAATACTAATAAATGTTTGTTCATTGCTTGTTTAAACAAATTTAAATCTCTAAGGTCCTTGAAAACATTGCATTGCATTCGCATAAACATTGCATAGCATAGCATAACATTGCGTCACAGGTACATTGAAGATTGGTTTTCTCATTCTCTCGCTATTTATTCAAGCAGAAAATGGCTCTCGAACAGTCTGTCAAAGATCTCCAAGCTCAGAATGCTCAGTTTCAGCAGATGTTCACCAGCTTGGTCCAAGGCCAAGAAGATCTGAAGAAGCTCATCAACAGGAAGAAGAAGGTTGTTGGTCTTCTCAACATGGGCGGGCGCTACAAAGGTGGTCCTAAAGTGGTCGAATAGAGCTCTCTGAAGGAAGTGTCAAGAAGGAGGATGAGTAAAGTGACAAGGGTGATGGCGAAGGTAGTCAGCATGAGCCTGAAAAAGACTATGACAATGGCCAATACTCTGATGAAGATGACAAGTACAAACAACTTGAAGACCGTCGAATCTTGTGGAAAACACGAAGATGTCGGTGAATTTTGATGATCGAGTCTTGTCCTGGTGTTGTGATTCCTCCCAGTTCAAAGTTCAACTTTTGCTAAGTATGATATCATGTCTTGCCCTAAGTGCATTTGAAATCCTATGTCCGAAGATCAATCCCCACGATGAAAAGTTGTGGATGCACTATTTTCAAGAGAGTTTGTCGGAACTCAATTGGAGTGGTATTATCGACTAGAGAATGACCGTATCCGTACTTGGAGTGACTTAGCGGATGCTTTCTACAAGCGATATGAGTACAATCTTTGACACCCACTCGCATGCAACTACAAAGCATGTCTATGGGTCGTGATGAGAAGTTCAAGGAGTATGCTCGAGTGGAGAGATCGGCGAGTTCACCACCCTTGTCCAATAGGGAGTTGGTTGATATGTTTATGGGAACAGCGAGGCCCATTCTTCAATCATCTAATTGGAAACTCTTGACCGGATTCACGGTGATATTGATGACGTATTCAAATGTTGCGAAGAGATCTTTTGGTGGTAAGAAAGAAGCCAATGCTGTGTATGGTCAAAAAAACCGAGCCAAGACCGACCGTGCTCAATCGTGGGGCGGTTGTGATCTCTAATCCTACATCGGCACACCTCGGTGAGACAACGTAGCGAGCCGCCATGAAGGCAGTTCAGAGATCAACATGCCATTGTCAAGCCTTGCAACACATGTTGAAAGCAGAGCTGATTACCTTGAGGGATCCTCCTTAGAATGTCAACACTTCCTCTCCGAGATACAATCCTAATGCTAAGTGTGCGTACCATTCCAATAGCTCAGGACATAGTACTGATAATTGTTGGGCTCTGAAGAACAAGATTCAAGACATGATTGAAGCTAAGCAGATCGAGTTTGACCCTCCTGTTGAGACTCCGAATGTGATCAATGCTCCTATGCCTAACCATGACAAGAGTTCCAATGCTGTTGGTGGCGAAACTTATGTCTTCAACATAGATGACTTGACCATCCCTCGATGGTATTAAGAAGAATTTGTTGCAAGGGTGTCAATCCAGGATGCCCGAGAATTTTCGTTGGTGTCCATCGCACGATGGTGTGCTTGGTTGAAGGCGTGTCCGATGCATGATGGATAGCCGTGAGATACTATTTCTAAAACCGCCTGTGCAGAAGCTGTGTGAAGATATGTCTAAGCTGAAGATCGAAGAGGTGAACGAAACTGCACCATCTGTGTGGGATACCTTGGGGCAGCCAAGTGGAAAGTATGATTACATGGTGAAGTACACTGTTCCTGAAAGCTACAAGATTCCTATTGAAGATGTTAAGGCGACCGGATGGGGTGACGATTTCCCAGAAGACCATGCTGATGTTAACACCATAAGGATTTCCTCTGCTGATCCTGTGCCTAGAGTGGCACCTCTTATTATCACTTCTCCAAGACCAGTTCCATATTCCTCTGATAAAGCTATTCCTTGGAATTATGGAGATGATGTTTACTATCATGGCGTCAAGCAAGACCCTCTGACCATTGAAGATCTGACCATTGAAGCTACCATTCCTAACATTGACAACATCACCGGATCAAGTAAGGTGACCAGAACCGGAAGGGTATTCTCTCCAGATATCTCTCCTCCCAAAGACACTGTGACTCCAGCTCGCATTTCAGCTATTCAATCCGTTCCCCAAGCTAGAGGGAAAGAACCAGTGACTCATCCTGCTCAACCAGAAGTGCCGAGGGAAGTTGTTGAAGACACCTCCAAACGAGAAATGGAGGAAATTTTGAAGATTATCAAGAAGAGTGACTACAATGTTGTGGAACAGTTGGGACAGAATCCGTCCAAGATCTCCATGTTGGCTCTGCTTTTGTGCTCTGAGGCACATGCTAACGCCTTGGTGAAATTTCTGAAGAATGCTCATGTGCCGCAAGACACTACCACTGACCAGTTTGAAGTTTGTATTGCTAGCCTGGCTGCCAACAACGGCCTAGGCTTCTCTGATGCTGACCTGACTCCTACCGGAAAGAAACACAACAAAGCCTTGCACATCTCTATTGAATGCAAGGGCACTACATTGTCTCATGTTTTGGTGGACACCGGTTCTGCTCTGAATATCCTTCCGAAGACTGCTTTTGATCCACTTGATATCGAAGGGTTGGTTCTGAGACCCGGTGATATAATTGTGAGAGCTTTTGATGGTTCTAGCGAGCGATGCTTGGAAGCTCATTACACTGTTAAGGTCGGTTCCCGACTTTGACTCCACTTTCTTTGTCATGGACATCCGTCCGACCTACTCTTGCCTACTTGGGCGCCCTTGGATACATGGGGCGGTATTATACCTACCTTGCATCGTACCGTTGAGAGGAAGGTTGTTACGGTATGTGGTGAAGAAGAATATATGGTCGGTCATCTACAATCATTCCGATACCTCGAGATGGAAGGTGAATTCTTCGAGACTTCCTGTCAAGCTTTTGAAACAATCCCCAGAGTCATGCCTGTTGACTCTCCTGTCACTCCTGAAGTTGCTAAAGTTCCGCCTAGGATGGCCTCGTTGAAAGATGCTCAAGCTGTTGTTGAAGCAGAAGGTAGTACTATTTGGGGACAACTCCCTGATCTCCCTCTCAAATTTGACAAGACTGGTTTAGGCTTCACCATCAAGGGTCAGAAGATGATACGCCGAGCGTCTTGCCAACTTCCTTTTTGCATCAGCCAGAGCGGAATCCATGCTATAGAAGACGACGACAACGACTTCGACATCAGCAAGTGGATCTTCCCAACTCCAGACAAAGAGCTCAGCAATTGGAAGACTGAAGACGTCATACAATCTCCTTTAGACAGGAGTAATTACTCTTGTTTTTGTTTTGCTTTTCGTATTTTCTATGTTTTGAACAATAAACTTTGAAAGCCTAGTGCCTTGCCCGGGGCATCATGGCTCGTTTGTGAGGGTTATTATCTGTCATTTGCATATTTTCATTCAATAAAATCGTTGGACTTTTGCATTCAATTGTTGTTTGTTTTCTTTTACTTTGTCACCCTTCAAAAAAAGCTATGTGTTTTACACACACCGTGATACAATCGAGAATCACTCCGAATCTCGTTGATAACATCTATGCTATTGCTAAATATGACTTGATAATCCGATCTACCAAGGCGAAAGTGAGGAAGATTGTGAAGTGCCGGAGAACTCGTCATTGACAAGAAGGCGAGTTATACTGACCACAGAAAACAAGTTGAGGTTGTGAATTTGGAGTCGATGAAGAGAAAAGAGATCAAGATAGGAGCGGTCTTGAGAATGTTAAAGGAAGATTGGTCCGGATGTTACGAGACTATATTGAGGTTTTGCTTGGTCATATGAAGACATGCGAGGTTGGACATTGATATTGTGGTACACGTTGCCAACAAAAGAAGGTTTTCTCGGTGAAACGAAGGTTCGTCGCATGCGTCCCGAGATGTTAGAAAATCAAAGCGAAGTTATAAACATTCAACACGGTTTCTTAGTACTTCATATCCACGATGGGTTGCGAATGTGGTACTGTACCTAAGAAGGATGGCAAGGTGCGAATGTGTGTGGATTACGGAGATCGAACAAAGCGAGTCAGAAAGACGACTTTCCACTTCCTCATATTGATGTTGGTTGACAACACCGCTCAGCATAAGGTTTTCTCCTTCATGGATGGTTTCTCGGTTACAATCAAATCAAAATGGCTCGAAGACATGGAGAGACTACTTTTGTTACGGTGGGGCACTTTCGCTACAAGGTTATGCCGTTCGGACTGAAGAACGCGGGTGCCACTTATCAGCATGCTATGGTAACATTATTTCATGACATGATTCATCACGAGATAGAGGTCTACGTCGACGACATGATAGCTCGATCACAGACTGAAGAAGAACATCTTGATCATTTGTAGAAATTGTTTGATAGGTTGAAGAAGTACAGACTGAGACTTAATCCTAACAAGTGCACCTTTGGAGTCCCCGGTAAACTCCTAGGGTTTGTTGTTAGTGGTAAAGGCATTGAGGTTGACCCCGCCAAGGTTAAAGCCATTCAAGAGATGCCAGCTCCCCGCACTAAGAAGGAAGTCAGAGGTTTCTTGGGCCGATTGAACTACATTGCCAGATTCATTGCACACTTAACTGCTACTTGTGAGCCAATCTTCAAGTTACTTAAGAAAGATCAAGTGGTAGAGTGGAACGATGATTTCCAGATCGCTTTTGACAAAATCAAGGAGTACCTACAGAATCCTCCTATCCTGATGCCGCCCACCGAAGGAAGACCTATTATCATGTACTTGATAGTATTAGAGAACTCAATGGGGTGTGTGTTGGGGCAACATGACGCGGTCGAAAGAGCATGCAATATACTACCTTAGCAAAAGTTTACCGTGAAACAAGATACTCACAGCTCGATAAAACTTGCAACGCTTTAACTGCTCGCCGACTAAGGCGATATGTTGACTTACACTACCTTGTTGATTTCAAGATGGATCCGATAAAATACATATTTGAGAAACCAGCTCTCGGGAAGAATAACAAGATGGCAAATGATCGACCGAATATGACATCGGTACACTTCTCGAAAGCGATCAAAGGAAGTGTAGCCGATCATTTGGCTCATCAAGCCATAGGCGACTATCGATCTATGCGGTTCAATTTCGAGATGAATATGTTTTACTAGTCACGATTGTGAAGAACCAGGCCGACGAAGGACACGAACAAGGATCGATGGACTATGGTTTTGATGGAGCCTCAACGCACTTGGCAATGGCATTGGCGCCATCATTACATCCCTACAGGACATCGCCTTTCACCGCCAGATTATGTTTGATTGCACGAACAACATGGCGAATCTGACGTGCATTATGGGTATTAAAGTTGCTATTGACTTAAGAATCAAGTTCTTACAAGTGTATGGAGACTCAGCTTTAGTGATCAGTCAGATTAAGGGCGAGTGGGATACGAAGCATCCAAATCTCATTCCGTACCAAGAGCATGTTTTGAGTTTGATCCCCTACTTCGAAGAGATTACTTTCAACCACTTTCCACGAGAAGAGAATCAGTTGGCAGACGCATTGGCTACTATGTCATCTATGTTCAAGGTCAGATGGGACAACGAGGCTCCCCAGATCATCATCGAGAAGTTTGACGAACGAGCGTATTGTTATGAGCTTGATACAGAAGAGAAACCTTGGTACTATGACGTGAAGAGGTATCTTGAGAGTCAGGAATATCCCGCATGGGCATCTGTCAACGATAAGAAGTTCTTGAGAAGATTTGCTTCCAAATTCTTCCTCAACAACGGCATCTTATACAAGCGCAACCACGATCTGTGCTTACTCCGCTGTGTAGACCAGAAAACAGCAATACGTATCATGGAAGAGTTACAAAGCATTTGGTACTCACTCGTTGGACATACAATGGCAAAGAAGATTTTGAGAACAAGTTACTATTGGTCCACCATGGAAGCTGATTGTCACCGCTACGCTCGATCTTGTCACAAATGCCAGATTTATGCAGACAAAGTACACGTACCTCCAGTACCTCTGAATGTTTTAACAGCTCCTTGGCCTTTTGCAATGTGGGGCATTGACATGATCGGAGAAATCAAGCCCACCGCTTCTAATGGACATCGTTTCATCCTTGTGGCAATTGACTACTTTACCAAATGGGTAGAAGCAGCCTCGTTCGCATCTGTTACCAAGAATATTGTGGCTCGTTTCATCAAGCATAATCTTATCTGTCGGTATGGCACTCCTAAAAGGATTATCACAGATAACGGCTCCAATCTCAACAATAAGATAATCACCGAACTCTGCACGCATTTCAAGATCAAGCATCACAACTCTTCTCCTTATCGGCCTAAGATGAATGGCGCAGTGGAAGCCGCCAACAAGAACATTAAGAATATTATACAGAAGATGACAGTGACTTACAAAGATTGGCATGAGATGTTACCATTTGCTCTTCATGGTTATCGCACTACAGTACGGACGTCAACAGGGGCAACCCCCTTCTCTCTCGTATACGGTATGGAAGCCGTCCTACCAATTGAGGTTCAGATACCCTCAACCAGAGTCCTCCAGGATGCAGAGCTAGGCGAAGACGATTGGATCCAGACTCGCCTTGACCAGATCAACCTGATTGATGAGAAACGACTCGCGTCCATCTGCCATGGACAGATCTATCAGAAACGAATGATCAGAGCATTTAACAAAAAAGTCAAGCACCGAGTCTACCAAGTCGATGATCTAGTAGTCAAGCGCATCATTCTCCCACAAGGTGATCCCAGGAGCAAATGGACTCCCACCTACGAGGGACCGTTTGTAGTCAAGACAGTATTTTCCGGGGGAGCTATGATACTTAGCACCATGGATGGTGAAGACTTCCCACACCACGTGAACGCAGACATAGTAAAAAATACTACGATAAAGAGACCCGCTAGGTCGATGGCCTAGGCAAAAATAGGGCATCTGGCGAACCAAAAGGTTCGGACAAAAGTTAAGGATATAAAAAATGTACACCCGAAAAAACGAAAAGGCGGCTTGGGCAAAAAGGGTATCCGTAAAACCGAAAGGGGTCTAGGCAAAAGTTAGGGATTTAAGCGTGCGACTATGTCTCGTCCGGATCACTTATCTTCTTCCAGACTACTATCAGCATTCAGGGTTCAAATGGCGAAAATCAATTCACTCACTTTCTACTGACAGCAAGGAGATAAGATAGTTGAAATATATGAGTACTAGCATAGTTGGAACTTAACGAGATTGTTTCCGCATAGCTTTTTACTTTCTTGTGTACAAACTACTTGGCCATACGCCACCTTTCAAATAAATACAAATTTCTTTCTCTTTATAATTTTCACTGTTGTTGTTTGCATAAAGTCCAACGTTTGCTTTGAATGATTATATGCATCTGACAATAAGAATCTATTTACAAACATGCGAAAAGAACATACGAAAGTAATTACTACAGGCTTCAGGATTTGAGATGACGACGAAAGTCACCAATGCATTTCCCCCATAGAGCGTGATCCCCACAGAAATGTCACTCACCACAAAATATTCCCCAACAAAGAAGAGGAGGATCCCCAAGCAGTGATTCCACTCAACTTAATCGGGCCACATCCCCGGCCGAGGTATTTATCCCCGGCGGATGTCTCTCAACAATTCCCCTTTTCTCCAGCAGCAGTGTCCAAACCCAGAACTTGGTCAGATAGTGCACCGGAGGAAACCTACACCTCTTATTCCCCAGTCAAAGATTCCAACGGGCTCCAGATTCTTCTAACCCGGTCTCCCAGCAACTATCAAGTGCTCTCCGGCGGGATCTACACTCAAAATCCCCGGTAGAGTACCTCCCAGACTCTCCCCAGCAGGGTTTATTTATGAAATTCTCAACAATATCTAGCCTCAAGACTTGGTCAGATAGTGCACCAGAGGAATCAAAGTTTCTTTCTTCTCAGGATCTCCATCCGTTCCGACCCCAGACAGAAGTCAGAAGTCAGAAATCCTCGAGCAGAACATCCGCATCTTCTTCAAGATGGATATGTTTTGAAATACCACGACATCTATCATTCATACATTTCACATAAAGTCATAATATATGCATATGTCATTCATACACATCGTCATGCATCATACTTTGCATAAGACTAACAAATATTCTATCAAAGTTTCTCTTGTTTTCTCCAAAACAGGTGAAAATCGCTTCTGACGCAAACAAGTCCAGGATTAAGACCCGAATCCAGACGGGAAAACTATCTGAAAGACCGCCCTAGTTGTCCTCCGACAACTGGTCCGGGATTAAGACCCGAATCCAAACGGGAAAACTATCCGGACGACCGCCTTCGTTGTCCTCCGACAACAGATCCAGGATTAATACTCGAAGCCAGACGGGAAACCTTATCCGAACGATCACAAGTTATCCTCCGATAACAGGTAGTGGATCAATACCCAATGCACAACAGGGAAGATATCCACATTTTTTGCCAACTACTACCTCCCTTAGAGTAATCAGCACGAAGATCTATTCTGATTCCTTCTTATTATCAACAGCAACTACAAAGTCTAGCGTACGACTCAATTGCCTTGGATGACATCTTAAGCCCATCTCCGACTACTTGTCAACATTTCTCCACTTTCAGAATGCTGCATATTTGGTTAAAAAACCAATACAAACCAATAACTTCATTCAAAGATGAGCATGAAGTCTAACATACGACTCCCTCCGGATGGCATCTTAAGCCCATCTCCATGCTCCTTCCACTATCAAGAACATCTGTAGAGCCTAGCGTACGGCTCACTCCTCAGCACCGACCTTTCCAGATGGCATCTTAAGCCCATCCCCGTCAATTCTCCTATCAACAATCTACAGTCCAGCGTGCGACTCATTCCCCAGCGAAGTCTCTACCTTCCCCAAATGGCATCTATAAGCCCATTCCCGTGTCATCAGCCAACCGCGAGTGCAAATTTTCAGGTGTACTCGAGTGTTCAATCATCTTCTACCTCCAGGTCACGAAAGGCGAACATGCCAATCTAACCCTTCTAGTACAAGAAGATTGAACAGGGGCAGTTGTCATACCCCAAAATTTGCCCTCCATCTTCTCAAGATATTCCATACATCCATACTCAAGGATTCCTCAAAGGTTGATCAGACAAACCCTCTCCTAGACAATCAACCCAAACTAGGGTTTGGCAATTCTCAGATCAAGATGGATTTCCAACATCTCCAATGGTCATCATGCCTCCTCATATGCTTCAAATATTCTCCATGTCAAGTTTCAAGCCTCACAGCTCAAGTTTCCTCAGACAATTGCTCAGATGGTTGAAAATCAGTTGTATTGGACAAAAAGTCAACTGTGGTCAACCTACAGTCAAACTTCATGATTTTTGTTCAACATCCTCATTTTGAAGTTACATTCATCATTTGATCAAGGGTCGATCATGATTCATCAAGAAAACTCAAGATTTGCTCAAAAGTCAAACTTTCTAAATTAGGGTTTCTTAGTGAAAAGTCAACCAAACTTTGACTGATCATAACTTCTTCATACTTTCTCAGAAATTTTTCCACCACCTCTTGTTTTGAAGGAAATTCCATTCCCTACAACTTCATGTCTCACAAGAATGTTCAAAAAATGCTTCATTTGAGAGGTATGGATCAAAACATTACAGGTCCTTTTCAAAGTCAACAAAAAGTCAACTTTTTGTTTTGAAGATATATTGAGCATGGAAACTCCAATTGAGATGAAACCAAAGAGCTTGGTTAGAGGACTCTTAGATATTTCCAAAAAGTCCAAGAACACTAAAAAATATGGCAAATTGAGCAAGATACACTATTCAGAAGTTGGGCAATTTTGGACAATTGCACAAAAGGATATTTTGGTCAAAATGCAAAATTTTCCAAATGGGCCTATAATTATTTTGATCCAAACTTGTTTATGACATTATTTGTGACCCATAAATGCTTGGCCATGGCAATTTTCTATTTTATTAATTTATTTTTGAATTTTAAACCATTTAACTCAAAATTAAATTATATAAAATATGAAAATAAGATATTTTTTCAAGATGATTGGATTTTGATCAAACTTGAGGTCCAAGGAAGCCCATACAACTTGCCAATTTCGTGCATGATCATGCATTTAAGAGAAAATAAAATTTCTTTCAAAATTTGATTTTATTTGAAAATCATTGAATGCATTCCAAATCAAATCTTTTTGCTTTGTTTTTTCTCTCCCAAATCCCTCTATAAATAGCCAGCAATACACACAGCCAAGGACACGAAACCCTAGCCCTTACAACAACCAAAACTTTGTCAAATTTTTTCAAGAATTGGAGAAAATCGAATTTTGATTTTCAGCAAGTTTCAGTCCAATCCAGCCATCCAATCTTGTTCATTGACATCCCAGCAATCGAAACCACCTCTTGCTTGAAGCCCAGCCTTTCAGAATCGATCCATCTAGCTATCACCGGTTTGCAATCTTTCTTAATTTCGATTTCGATATTCCATGCATTGTTAATCATTTTAATGTGTTTATTTGAGTTCAGGAGGTGCATTAGAATGTGTTGGATGCATAACATGTAAGGTTCCAGGTAGAAATCTCAGAATACCATTACTAGGGTTTTCAAAGTTGTGAGATTCGAAACTCAAAATCCAGGTTGTTTCAGGACACGAGGATAGTACCATCGTGCTCACAAGGATCGAAATAGTCGATCTGGGCATTTGAATGATGCATTTTTAGGTTTTCGGTTGCTTAGAAGACGGAGCTTGGGCTCGGTCCGGTTGACTCTGGGCGTGGCGTTTAGCTCTTCGATTCGTCCATTCAAAAACAAATGGGGTCCACGCACGCTGACTCAGTTTGAATTCAAATCAGGGACGCGTCATCACTTATATTCAATTAATTTCAAATTTTCCAACACCAAATGCAAGTGTCCCAGTGGTTAAGGCGTTGCCTGTTCCAAGATCCTCCTCCAGGTCCCCTGTTCGAACCATGCCAGGACCAGATTTGTTTTTCTTTTTACAAACTCTAACTATTTTCTTATTTTTCCATATTTCCATTTATTTTAATATTTTGCATCCATTTTAATTTATTTCAACAATTTTTATCATGCATTTAAAAACACCAAAAAATATTTTTCTTTTTGCATTATTTTCAGAAAATGTTTATTTAATTTATAAAATTAAAAAAATATTATTTTGCATGCATATTTAATTTTATTCCTAATTTATCATTTTAATCACTTTTAACTAGTTTTTAATTATTAAATTGCATCCAAAAAATCCCAAAAAATTATTTTAGCATATTAATATTATTTCCAGCATGAAATATTTTTCTCATCTAAAAATTTGCATTTTTACAAACATTTTCCTCTGATTCGATTTCCTCGTATTTTCCGATTTTCTCATATTTTCACAGGTTATCCCGTTTCGGACGATTTCTTTTTACTGTTTTCTTTTTTTCAATACTGTAACTACTTATGGGATGTAATAGCTTAAACTAGGGCTTTTATTTTCCGCATTTTAAATTATGTATCTACCCCAAAGCCATGTAATAGCGTAGGATTTATCTTTCCGCATCTTTACATTTCCGCAATTTACTTTCTGCACCCTATAAACTGCTAGTAATTAGGCGTGTATGGAAAAATAAAATGGACATAGCTCATTCATAATGCCAAGATAAAATACCTGAAATCAACACACTCTTTTCACACACGCACCCCTTAGGGTAATTCTCTCTTGTTGCTTACGAATTCAAATGGTCATGTCCCTCGTACGTAGAGGTATTCTAGCACCGTTGCCTTCAAAACAAATCATCATAGTCCCTTCGATACAAAGATCATAGACCCACGATGTCGCCTCCGAATACAAGATCTTGACCCTCGATTGTCACCTACGAAAAATGATGATAGTCCCTTCGAATGTGCTAGGATACTTCCTACAAGTTGCCTTCTATGACCATACGATGTCCCTTCGAATGTCCCGCTTACATCCAACGAATAGAGTTACCTACCAACTAATGGTATGGATAGCGCTATTCTAAAGGAACGTAAAATAACACAAAAACGACCAATTCTGAGTAGGTAATAAGACTTTTAGTTGCTTGCTCAAATCAAATACTTTTCACACCTCACACTTTTTGTCAAAGTTCAAACTCTTTTCAAAACGAAACATTTCCGAACACTTTGTATACATTCCTACATGAATCATTACAAAGTCAAAGCGAAATGCCTTTTCAAAACATTTTTGTCAAACACACAGAAAGCACAATTTTAAAGTGATCTAAGAGCAACTAAGAGCCGTAGATAACTACGGATGAAAAGGTGTTAATACCTTCCCTTTTCATAACCTTCTCCTTACTCGAAATCTAACGAAGGTCTTTTTCGTACTTTTTACCTTCCCTTAATTGGATAAAAGAAAAGTCGGTGGCGACTCTTGCTATCCGCACATTTGCGATACAAAATCCACAAAGTCAGTTCACCGTGTTACAAAACTGGCGACTCTGCCGGGGAGACACCCTAAAGAGAGAATGCCTTAGGATTTCTAGATCATTTTACTGACTTTCTTTGACTTGATTGCTTTATCTTTAAGGGTTGCTTGGGTATTCTATTGTTGGGGGATCCTACACCCGGATCCGGGTTTCCTTTTAGGTAAGTAGCAATAAATCGTCGCGACCGTTAGACGTATATCAAAACGGTCAACATGATGGCTACGTTAGTGTGACACTTTGGATGTCCTGATACTCTTCATTTCCAAGTTGAGGATAGTATTTGGCTTCCGCGTGGTGTCATCAAGCACTAACTAAACTTTTAGAACCTTAATTGACCCATCTTGGCCATTAGAAGGTAGTGAGATGGTCGGCTTTGGTGCAGACTAAGGTTGGTTGATACTCGATACTACGCTCATTAAGATCAGACTTTTGGGATATTTTCGGTCGACCACTTGGTAGTCGTATTGAAATAAATGCCTACGAGAAAGATCAATGATGTGAGATTCCTAGAACCCGGTTACTATTATAGGACAGGATGAACTAACTCAAACTTTTGGTGGGGTAATCACCTATACCTCTTGCAAGCCTTAAACCTAGGCTCATTGTGTGAATTGCTTGTGTGTGCCAAACATGACATCATGACATCATCGCATTGCATATCATTTCTAACTATTTCAAGGACCTAGGGATTTATCTTTGCTCTGTTTTGTAGGGATTATGGCTTCTAGAAAGACTTGGATAGCTAAAAGTATGATTTATCCTATAAAAGTTGTTTTAAACATAGGAGGTGAACATCTTTATGAATTGATGTGTTTTTCCGTATGGAAATTCGTTGTTTTTGAGAGTTGTTAGAAGTTGATGTTGTAGGAAATTGTTATTGAACGTTGTTACTATTAGAGACTTGATAGTCAACGTTGATGGTTGGATTGTTGTTGATTATGTTACAGGCGTATAGCTAGTGTTAATGAATTTATTTTGTTGAGTCGTAAATGGCAAATTGATTACGTTGGCCGTAAGGGGCAAAATGATTATGTTGTAGGCTTGTAAGCCAGTTGTGATTTCGTTGTCGTTATTGATAAGTTGACATTGTGAATGTGGTCGCATACATACATTTGCATATTACGTTGAGCCATGAGGGGAAAACCATGTTGAGCCGTTGGGGGCAGGATGATTACGCTGAAGGCTCACGCCTTGATGCCTCGTAATTACTGGAAATTGTTTACGTTGGGAGTTTTACTCCGATGGTACCACATGCATTTGCATTCATTGAGTTGCATATCATAACACCCGATGATGTTGTTTTTGTGATTGAGTTATGTTGTTTTTGTGATTGAATTATGTTGTTGTGGAATAGTGGTGTGATCGCAAAATAGTGATTTTATATAATTCGAACTATATATTGTTTATCATAATCTCAATTATATGGTTTGATATCTCACCCTTTGCTTGTTTTCATCGTTGCCTTTATATTGGTAATGTGCAGGTGATCGAGAATAGTTCGTAGAAGTGGGATGATAGCTTGGAGTCTCTAGTGTGCTTGTTGAATATAGAGAGTCTTTTTCTGATACGTAACACGGAATTAGGGAAATAGATATGTTCTTTTATTTGTTTTTATTGTTACGTATCTTAGTTTATGAATTTTGTTGAACCATGTGTCTTTGTGGATTTGAATTGATGTTGAGGCTAGAATGTCATGAAAACCGAATGGAATTGTCTTCCTCTGAATGAAAACCGAATGGAATTGTCTTCCTCTAGGTGCTTCAATCGATGGTGAAGATGAAATTATCTTCAGATAGAAACGAGCAATCGATTGGAACACTTGGAATGGCCTGAATCGATTGAATTCTTGGTCTGCCAATTTCTTGTTCTTCATGGATATTTCAAGCTTGGTTAGGGTTCTTGAGGCAGAGAATTCGTGTGCTTTACATCTGATATCAAATTAGGTTAACAAATTTGATCAAAAATCAAGCCTTGAATGCAAAGATATTTGATTTTAAATTAACATCTGATATTGCTATTTTTGATCTTCAATCAACTCCAATCAATCTTGCTCGCTTTCTTTGCTTCCAAGACTGATCCTTTTGGGCCTCCAAGTAATTCAAACAAAGTTTCACGAATTAATCTTGCACTTTTATATTTTATTTAATTAAAATTGAATTTAAATGATTTAATTCAAAAATGAATTAATTAAATGAAAGGAGGGCGTGTGATTGGACATAGAGGACATGGACTATCTTGGAAACAAGTTTAAATCATAAAAAGCAAGGCCCATTTGGAAGAAATTCAAGATTGATCAATGTTTTCTTCATGCACTTCTTCAAAATTTCCAATTTTGCTCAAGCCATAACTTGCTCAATTTTTATCATTTGAGAGTTATCTTGGACTTTTTAGAAAGCTTAAGATGTCCTTGAAGAGCTCCTTTTGGTTTCATCATAATTGAAGCTTCCATGATCATGTACACTTCTTTGGAAAAAGATGACTTTTTGTTGACTTTTAGAAAGACCTATAATGTCTTCACCCATATCTTTCAAATAAAGCATTTTTGGACAAACCTTGTGAGAGACAAAGTTGTAGGGAATTGAATACCCTTTAAAATGAGCTTTGGTGGAAAAATTTCTGATAATTATGTGAAAGTTATGCTTGGTCAAAGTTATGTTGACTTTCCCTTAAGAAACCCTAATTTAGAAACTTTTGACTTTTGATAAATTCTTGAATTTTCTTGATGAATCATGATCAATTCTTGATCAAATGATGAATGTGACTTCATAATCTTTATGTTGACCAAAAGTGATGAATTTTGACTGTATGTTGACCCTAGTTGACTTTTATTCCAATACAAGTGATTTTCAACCATCTGAGACATTAGAACTCATCTATGCCTTGAGAGAAGAAAAACCCTAGTTATGGATTGATTTCTTAGGAGAGGGTTTATTTGGTTAACCCTTAAGTAGTTCTTGAGTATGGAGATGCATCTTGATCTTGAAAATAGGAGGGAAAATTTTGGGATATATGATGGGTCAAGAGGTTGTCTCATTCGGTACTCTGTGAGTCCTTGATATTCATAGAGTAGTATGAGTTGGTGAGGTAGCGCAACAGAAATCATTCGCTTGGCAAACCCAATTTTTGGATTGACCTTCGATTCCTTTTCACAAGCTTTGAAACTGAACAATAGTTCACGACCTCACCTGAAGGTGCATTTATTAGGACTCAACCTTAGCCTGAATTTCCTTAATCTTTCTAACAGCTTCAGAAGATGAACAAGGTGTTCCTCTTTTGTTTTGGATTTTGCAATCATATCATCAACATAAACTTCAATCTCTTTGTGCATCATATCATGAAAGAGAGTGACCATTGCACGTTGATAAGTTGCCCCAACATTCTTCAATCTGAAGGACATCAGTTTGTAGTAAAATGTTCCCCAAGGTATAATGAAAGTAGTTTTCTCCATATCATCTGGAGCCATCTTTATTTGATTATAGCCAGAACATCCATCCATGAAGGAGAACACTTTAGCATGAGCTGTATTGTCAACTAATATATCAATATGTGGGAGCAGAAAATCATCTTTAGGGCTTGATCTGTTCAAGTCCCTATAATCAACACACATTCTAGCCTTGCCATCTTTCTTTGGAACTGGTACAATATTTAAAACCCACGAAAGATAAGAAACAACTTTTAGAAAACCAACATCAAGCTGCTTTTGAACTTCCTCTTTAATCTTCTCCTACATCTCAAGGTGAGTTCAATGAAGCTTCTATTTCATAGGCGGACAATCTGCTTTCAAAGGAAACTCATGCACAACAATATCAGTATCCAGCCCAGGCATATCTTCGTAAGACCAAGAAAATATGTCAGCATACTCTCCGGGCATCCCAATCAACCTCTGCTTGACACTTGCCTCTAATGTGGCCCCAATCTTGAGTTATCTCTTGACCTCCTCGGTACCCAAGTTGATCACTTCCAAAGTCTCTTTATGTGGCTGAATGGATTTCTCTTATTGCCTCAATAATCTGTCTAACTCTTTGGGAGCTTCACAATCTTCTTCTGCTTCTTCATCAGCTTGATAGATTGGATTTTCGAAGTCATAAGTAGCCATAGCAAAGTCATTACCATTGAAATCTTGGAATAATGGGGGACTAGATCTGCATGATTGATTTTACTTCTTTATTTTAGTTTTAGATTAAAAAAGAAAAATAAAGATCACATCGCCAATGTTGTTTGAAAAATAATGTAAAAGAAAGGCAAGGAGCGAAATATTTGAATGCAAAAAAAACATCCTTTATTGATGATAAACTTTGAAAATTCAAACATTGGTGGCCCTACAACATAATTCACTACACCTTGGGGAGAGTTTAGGAATTATTGCATGATGAAAACAAAGGAAAATTACTCTTGAAGACGGGTGACGATGACAACATCTTTAGAAAACCAGTTGGCAGCCCCCTGACCCGGAATAGTAGGATAAATCCAGTGATCCATATAGCAGTCATTGTCTGTCTCATCCCCAATAGCATCAACATCTTCAAATTGAACACCTTCACTAACAAACTTGATAGGTGGAGGAACCTTCAGGGACACAGTAATAGTCATAGAAGCTTTATAACCCAAACACTTCTTATCCTTCTGTGTCGGAAGCTCCAACACTCTACCCCAACCTTCATGGTGTCCAGATTCAACAATAGCGTGAGCTTGACGGTAGGACATTATCGAGACCTTTGGTGTTCTAACCTCAGCATGAGGAGTCTTGATAACTTGGACAATTTCAAACGCCTAAAACGAGTCTCCTGAATTTCCCCTTCGAATTCTACATAGCGGAAAAAGCTTAAACAACTGATAACATAATCTTCTTCACCACAGATGGTGACCACCTTCCCATTAACTATGAACTCCAACTTTTGGTGTAAGGTAGAAGTTATCTCATTTGTGCCCTGAATCCAGGGGCGACTAAGTAGACGACAATAAGATGGATTAACATCCATAACAAAAACAACTGTTTTAAAGGTCTGGGGACCTATCTTCACAGGAAAATCCACCTCACCCCAAATACAGACCTTTTGGAACCATCAAAAGCTTTGACGATCAGATCACTTGGCCCGAGCACAACCCCTTCATAATCAAGCTTCATCAAAGCGAATTTTAGAAGCACATTGATAGACGATCCCGTGTCAACCAACACGCGGGACATAGTCGTATGGATAATTTCCATAGATATGGATAGCTTTGTTGTGGTTCCTTCCTTTAGGAGGTAGATCATAATCAGTGAAGCCCAATTTTTTTCTTGTAGAGAAGCTATTCACAATACCTTCAAACTGATTAATAGAGATCTCTTGGGTTACGAAAAAGGTTCCCAACAAATTTGTCAAGGCATTTCTGTGCCGCTTAAGATCTCTTAGTAGAGCCAAGATGGAAATCTTTGCAGGAGTCCGACTAAGCTGATCTATGATCTTATAGTCACTTTTCCGGATATACCTCATGAGCTCAGTGATATCTTTGGCTAGATCTGAATTCAAAACAGGTGTTGGAACTTTCTGGGCCAACTCACTACCATCGGTTACAATTCCTTTTCCCTTTGCTTTTTCTCTAGCTTGAGCATCAATACTTGTCTCTGGTGGAGAGAACATTCGACCGCTCGGGTTGTTCTACTCTTGCCCATAACATCGTCTACCTCAGGTTTTTCATTATCAGACGGGGAATCAACATTCAATCTATTCCCGTTGTGATAGAACTGAGCACCATAGTGCCACAGAATAGCCTTTTCATTTGAATATGGTACTAGACCTGGTAAGGTAATCTTCACATGTGACTTCTTTGCTGGCACAAGAATTGTTATCAAAAATTTCATTGTGGAATCAAAATGGTCACAACATCAACCTCGTCTGCACCATCTTGGGCATTTACTACCCCTCGCTTAAACTGTAAGGTCTTCTTTTCAATCAAACTTTGAATTTCTTTCTTCAAGGGTTCACAACATTCAGGCTGCACCAGACAATCCTCGCAATCAAGATCACACCCAGGAAATTCTCCTTGCATCAACAATTGCTCTTTTACCCACATCATAGGAGTGGTTAGCTGATCAACATTCATAACCAGATCAAAATCCTCGTCATCACAAATTGCATTAGCAGCAACACCACTATGAGGAGGTAATGGCTGCTGAATGATGTTCGGGGTTGGTGGAGAGCCAAAATTAATGGCTTCAAAATCAATCAAATCTTGAACTTTATTCTTAAAAGCGTAACAATTCTCCAAAGTATGCCCCTGCGCATTAGAGTGGAAGACACAGCGGGCATTAGGATCAAAATTCTTCGGCAACTTGTTAGGATCGATCCTAAGAGTACAAAGTTCAATCATTTTCAACGGGTGAAAATAGGAAAATATTTCAGTGAGTGTCATTGATAACGGATCAAACTTCCTTGACACTCTTGGCTGGTAATTGTTCGTCTGGGGCACATAAGCCTGTTGCTGGGGAGCTGCCTTAGTGGGAATGGTTACGGCTACAACTAGATGGTCAGATTCACAGTATTTTCCCTTTCCCTTTCGGTCATAGAGAGCACTGGCTTCACCTTCCTTCTTCTTATTACCCCAAGTGCTTTCTTGTTACCACTAGACTGACCTTTGTCAACATTGGTGACCTGGATCTTCCCCCATTTGATTCCGATTTTAATTCATTCGACAAACATTACCATGTCAACAAAAGACCCATATATACTGCAACTTGCATAATACTTCCCCTACAAAGTAATAGCAAACATCTCCACCATTTCATGCACCACCATGGGAGGCTGAACTTTCGCGGCTATCTCGCACCATCTGTGCGCATATTCTTTGAATGATCCATTAGCCTTTTGGGATAAATTCTGCAATTGAGTTCTTGTTGGAGCCATATCTATGTTATATTGGTATTCCTGAACGAAAGCTTCAACCAGATCTCTCCAAGTTCAAATGTGTGAATTTTCGAGATTCATATACTAGTCTAAAGGACCACTAACCAAGCTGTCTTGAAAGAAGTGCATCAGGAGCTTTTCATATTTTGAATGAGCAGACATTTTTCGATAATAAGATCTTATGTGAGTCTTGGGACAAGTATTCCCCTTATACTTGATCAACTATGGCACTTTGAATTTGGGAGGGATTTTCACCCCTAGCACAAGTCCTAGATCAGTCATATCAAATCCTACAACTCCTTGGTTTTCAAAAGCTCTCGTACGCTCCTCGAGCATATGTAACTTCCTGTCAGATTCAGTTTGTTCATCATCATTAGAATACCAATCTTACATATCATCTTTCTCTTGCTAACGAATAAGGATTTGAATTCCCCTGTGAATATGTGGATGCACCACAACTTGTTTAACCTGACGATTCATCATGGGTGGAGGCACAACTATATTGACATTTTCAACATGCACAGTAGGCTGGTTCACCATATGATTCACTGGACCCAGAGTAGGACCACCAGTCAGACCCGCATTCAAACCACGGTCCTGATTCACAACTCCTTCTTCAACCTGATTGTCGATTGGGTCGTTGATAGGGTCGTTGTTAATTGGAGGATTGACCATAGTTTGGGCCATTTCGTTGGTTCAGCAACATTTCTCAAAATAGAGCCCTCAACTCAGCTTGTTGAGTAGCCATATTTTGGATGATCTTCATCAACTGATTAACCCTAGTATCCATCCCATTGTTCATCTATCGCCTGTATTTGTTCCATTTGTCTCTTTGAATTCCCTCTAATGTTGTATCGGTGAGATGTTGAAGAAGCAATCTCTGAAAAATACCAGACGAGGAGATAAGAAAATCCGATTGGAACTTTGTCATGCATGGTATATATATATATATATATATATATATATATATATATATATATATATATATATATATATATATATATATATATATATATATATATATATATATATATGGATGCATGAATGGATGTTATGTATGCAATGACATATTTAAATATTTCCAGGATTCTAACAGTTTGACTCAAGTTTCGGGAAAAACCAACAAACAAGATAATGGATACTAAAATCACTTATTATCATTAAGTCGAGACAAAGAGTTCTACAAACAGTCTGAGTATTTGATTTGGAATTCATACAATAAAATGAGCAATCCCATCAACAGGCCTGATGGTGATTCTCCACAAGATACAAATAAGGTATACATCTTAAATGTCTTACATCGGGTATCCCACAGAATTGTGTATCCCTATATGAACCTTAAGTCGATCAATCTCCTATATAGCAAGGGATAATTTAACATCCTTATCTTGGAGCTGTACTTCATGCGCCAACTTCTGGTTGCGCACTTGCTTCTCTAACTCTTCAACTTGAGCCTTGTAATTTTTCTCCATATCAACTTTGGAAGCTTTAAGGATCTCACAATCTCAACATTTTTGCTTGTATTTCCTTTCCAAGCTAGAAACAACTTTCTTGTACTTTTCCATATGAATATGTGGATCTTCAACTCTGGACCTCTTTCTCGTTGCCTCAGATGCTTTCCCTTAGAATTTCTTGAGCTCATGAACCAATTGATTCTTTTCTTGAGTAGCAATGAGACATTTCACTGTTAATGCCTCTTGTTCCTCGAGCAGAAGACGGTTTCGAGCAAGTACCCGCTCATAATCCCCTTTTGAGACAACATTTGGTACGTTTAACTCTCGAGGGTAAAAAGTTGTGGCTCCCGTAATAAAAGGCCACTAACGATCACAATTTCTTTCTTTAATCCGCTGGGTGTAAGAAGCATAAGTCGTAGGATCTTTCTTGCCAAAATATTGTCCTCCTTCGAGACGAATACTATTCCACGCTTGAATAGCCCTAATCATTGATCTGGTAACATCAAGCACATCATAGTATAGAGTTTCCCGCACAAACTCCTCGTTTAGAGGTCCCATCAAATCATATCCCAACTGCCTCAAAATGAGAGTTGGATTATAATTGATACCACCCCTTATGCCCATGAGAGGTACATTGGATAAATCCCCGCAACGGATGATAATTTCCTTACTTTTAGTCTTGGACATGTCACACTTGTACCAACCGATATCTTGGAATGTGAGGCCCATCAACCTTGGGACCTACCTTATAGTATACTGAGTATCAATAAAAGCACAATTACGGGGAAAAAAACCTTGGAACCAATGGTATAATAGTGGCGCACAATAGTGAACAACTCCACCTTTCCCCTTAAAATTTCTTGATTGTATGGAATGATAAACGTCTCCTAGAAGAGTTGGAATATGATTCTTCTAAATAAATATGGAAATAACATTCGTATCAACAAACTTGGGCTCATTCAGAAACAAAACCATCTCATAAATGCAACAGGCTAAGATGGAATTGAAACTTTTCCAATTTTTCTTAGTATCTTTGGCATTGACTTCCCTCAATAAGAAACCCAAATGAAATCCTCTTACGGCTCCTTTGCTTGCAACGTTGGTTGACACCATAGATTTTTCCATGAAAAGGGCCCCGACAATCTGATCATCGGTCTGTTTCTCCATAGAAGCATAAAAAGGCACATGATGTAGTTTAGGAATGTCCAAGATATTAGAATACTCTTCCAAAGTCGGCATCAACAAGTAATAAGGGAACACAAAAAACCTCAACTCGCAGTCATATAACTGGAATAAGGCCTGGAGGCCGTCCATCTGATACTCGGTGAGAGGAGACTTCAACCATGTCAGAATTTGTCCATAATCTTTGGTGAAGATTCTAACATTCTCAGGTGGAGACTTATTAGCCAATAGAACAAGATTCTCAAGAGCAGGCATGGGAAATTTATACACTGGATGACGTCTAAGACTGTCCTTCTTTTCATTATCCATCTTCCAAAAACAGCCCGACAAGTAGACTTTAAGGCTAGAAAATCCTGGAAATAAACAAATATGTATGTTAAGATATGCAAATTAAAAAATTTCAGGTATGTAATGCATCAGAATCATATCTCTTGTATGTTAAACCATTGCTGTATTGATAACAAAATCCTCGGTCAAGTAACAAGATCTAAGGTCCGGTGTCAAACTGGAACTCCATAGAAAATACCAGAAAATATGATATATTTGTCTGCCCCGTTTGATAAATATGATATCCATATCCTCTCCATATCCGTGCGGATATTGGCTAAGTGGATAATCCGTGGATTTTTAGATATCCGCGGATATTCGCAGATATCCATGGATAATATTTTTTTTTTAATTTTTTTTTAAAAAAAAATTATTTTCAACATCTTTTAAAGACATAATAAGTTATTTTCACATAACACCCATACAAATTTCTCTTATTTTAACAAATAAAGTTATCACATTAATTTTCTTCATTTTCACCAAAATATAATATCCATACATTTCATTTAAAAAAAGAAAGATGATGTGATTGTGAATTATGGTGAAAAAACGAACAACGAACAACATAGTATAATAAATTAATATTTAAGTAACACTTATAATTTATTAACAAATATGGATATCTGCGGGCATGGTCTCGTTAAACCCGTATCCATATCTATTACTAAATAGATATTTAAATATCCATTTATGTTATCCGTAGCTATGAATATTTTTGACATCCCTACCAAAGAACAATGTAATGGTGGTGATTGGGGTCGTAGCATCTGCACAGTTTAATATTTAGAGATAAAGAAAAGAAAGAAAAGATTAATTTAATGATGATGGTGCTCGGGTGCAGAGGCAGATCTTGCTAAAATATTAGGGGGAGCGACAAATATTATAATTGAAATTGACTAAAATTAATAAATTTAGATATATTTTTTTCAAATATATCCATAATAACTTTAACAAAATAAAAATAAAACATATAAAAGGAATCCAACCTCGAATTTGAGTACTCTTTTCCGCTCTTTTTAAGACTTGAAATCATCAGTTGTGAAGTGTGGTAAAGTGTGAAATTATTTCTTTTTCAAGGTAAAACATCATATTATCATATGTGGTGAAGTGTTCATGTTCAACTATTTATTTTTAATATAAAACATCATACTGTCAACACTTGAACTCATCACATTGTTTGATCACCAGTCGTTCGCTCCTCAATTGTTAATGTAAAGCTATACGATTTTCATCTTTATTGGAAATTTTCCTTTCGAAAAATACATCAATTTTTATTATGTTTAATCATTATATAACTCTAAAAAATAGACAAATAAACAATCAAACTTTACAAATAATCAGCCATACATAAATCTAATCAAATCTAATAACATCAAGCTAAAATTTAATTTAGCAATCCAAAATATCAAACATTATAAGTAAAAACACAACACAGAAAACCAATTTGGTATTGAAATTGTGAAAGTAAACCAGGGAGCAGAAAACTAATTGAAATTTAATTTGATATTGAAATTGTGAAAGTAAATCAGAAAATCAATTGAAATTGAATTGGTATTGAAATTGTGAAAATAAATCAGAAAATCAATTGATACTGAAATTGTAGAGCTTTATTTTGACACTAAAAAAATCATAAAAGAATGTTATTTTTTACACAAAACTAAACACATATTTGTTCATGAATGAATAACACTTTACACCAATTTGTAAGTATGAAATGTGCCTAAGAAAGGGTGAATTAGGTGTTTAAAAAAATTTATCGATTTTTTTATGAATACTTGATACAATATTTTTGGTTTGGTGAATGAAAGTATATGAGGATTCTTTCTTCTTTGGTTAAGATATTTATGAAAGCGGTAAATGCAGAAAAGTAAAGAACACAAGGATATATCCTGGTTCCCCTCATAGATCAAGAGTACTCTAGTCCCCTTACAACATGCAAGAGATTTCACAATAGTTAGAATGATTGTACAACATATTCAAACCAATGGTGATGCCTATTATATAACCTATAGGGAGACCAAAGGCTCTTAAAACCTTTAAGGACTAAAACACTAAGTGCAAGAAGAACAATCCTCTTCAATGCACAACTTGCTTCTAACAATCCTAGACAACAAGAATACAACAAGAATGTAAGATTTTTACAAGAGTTTTTGAGTTTGTAAGATTATAGAACAATATCACTTTGAGTGATTTATCAATATACTTTATCTTCCCTTCCAATAACAATAATTCACAATGACTTAGAGATATAGATTGCTCAAAATTTTTTGGTTTATGTAATGTGAAAGTATGCAGAAAATCTTATATAAAAGATGAACACTTGAATGTGAATATTTGAAATTTGAATAAATTTTGATTGGAAGAGGTAAGAAATGAATTTAAAAATTTGAGTATTTATATTTTCATGACACTTTTTAAAAATGTCATAAGTCTCTTCATTTTAATCATAAACAAGTGTCAAGATTAGAGACATACTTTTAGTGAAACGGAGCATGAAATGATGCATGCAAGAATTCTAAAATTTCAAAAACGTGCAAGGTGCAATCGATTTCACCTTTGTGCAAATCGATTGCATGGGATCTAATAGAAAGAAATTTCAAAAACATATAGAAAGCAATCGATTGCACCATTGAGCAAATCGATTGCACTTAGTTAAACAAGAAATTTTTTCAGCATGCAATCGATTGCACCATTGTGCAAATCAATTGCAACCTTAAATAGAATTTTTTTTTAAGAAATTCATTCAGTATACAATCGATTGCACCTTTGTGAAAATCAATTGCACAGTAAGAAAAATGTAATTTTTTCTTTGAAACTTAGAGAAATCAAATGTGTATGTCATGCAATCATGTTAGGAACTTTGAGCATCTAAAACTTAAGTATTTGTGAGACATTGTTATTATACCTTCTCAAAGTTTGTTAAATGTCTTGAGTCAAAGTCTTGATCATGATGTTTTAACTTTAGAGTGTATTTCCTTGAGAAATATCTTTGCCTTCTTGCCATGAGGTTTCTCTTCATCAAAATATGATATCGTTATTGAGATTGAGAAGCTTGATTCTACATTTTCCCCTTTTTGATGATGACAAACACCCTTCTAAGATGCTTTGTAATTTCCGGATTCAACTCCCCCTCAATGTGTGAATTTAAGAATGTTGGAGAATATTATGTACCTTAAAATTAAGGACAAGGAAATAACAAGCAATATAACTTTCTCCTCCTTTGACATTATCAAAAAGAAGGGAAAGATGGGTCAAGTATGACATATAATTTATCATCACATAGGCATTAAAAGTTAGCAATGCATAACACATATCAAAGTTAAAGATAACATAACTTAAGAAAATTCTTAAAAACGAGCAAACATTGTTTTGGTACAAGGTACCTTACATAACCAAATAAAATTGAAAGTACAAAAACAGAAACTTAAACATAATTGAAATAACACAACAACTTAAAATAAACAAAGACATAATAAAAGGCATAAGTCAAGATTGATCCATGTCATTGTTTAGCCCTTGATAAGGATGGTATCTTGGTGGAGGGATGGTCGAGTTGTTTGGATCATAAGGAGGGATGTATAGATGTGAGTAGCGATAGGAAAATTGATTGTTCACATTATTTTGAAAGTTTTTGATCCGGGTTGTTGTTGACTCATTGATCGAAGACATTTGAGAGTTGATATGGTTTGTTTTCCCTTTTGACAAGCATCACATAATTTATCTTTGACAAACTTTATCTTTGTAAGCCAACAAAAAGATTATGTTTGGTTAATTTATTTAAGTGATCCATATGATCTTTTACTTTCAAAGATAAATCATCTAAGGAAATCATAAAAATATTATTAATTCTTTTACCTTTGAGTTTTACTTCATTGTTGACTTCATTAATAATCAAGCACTCATCTTTAGTAAACTTGATCTTGAAGCCTTTGTCACAAAGTTGGCTAATGCTAAGAAGATTGTGCTTTAGTCCTTCAACATAAAGAACATCTTCAATGGATGTAAAAGGTGGTGCACCAACTTTGCCTTTGCCAAGAATTCTTCTCTTATTGTTATCTCCATAAGTGACATAACCCTTGCCCTTTAAGACTAGATTTGAAAATTAGTTTAAGTCTCCCGTCATATGCTTGGAATAACCACTATCAAGATACCATAGATTTGAAGTGGTTTTCAAGAAAACCTACAAAACAAATTAAGTTTTCTTAGGTACCCAAATTGATTTGGGTCCTTCATAATTAGTACCTTTCTTTACCCACACATAATGCCCACTTGGAACACTAAAGTTTCTTACATAGCAAACATTAGGTGTATGGACTTTAATACCACAATAAAAACACGTATGTTCAAAATTACTTATATATCTAGGAGGATAAGATTTATTCTCAACAAATCTTTTCTTTTTATAATAATGATGAACTACTTTAAACTTGTTCAGTTTCTCTTGGATTGGTTCGTTACTAGCCTTAACAAAGATAGTTTTGTTGGGACTTGGTTGAGAAAATTTTGAAAAACCAAGTTCACTTTTATCTTTAGGATACCTTTGTGTGCTAAGAACATTTTCCAATCCAACTCCTTTTTCATACATTTCTAGGACTCTTTTTAATTGAACAATTTGGAAAGAGAGTGCTTCATAATTATTGCATACAAAATTCTGTCTTTGATCACTAATCATCTTTTCTTTTTCATCTTTATATTCTTTTTCAATTGTTTCAACTTTTTCTTCTAAAGATGAAATTTTTTTTTTTAGGATGAGATAGTTCTATATAGAATTTTGCATTCATTTAATATTTCATCTATAGCAACTTGTTCACCATTATTATAAAGATGATTATCATAACTAACCTCGCCATCTTCATCATCAAAATGGTGTGAAGCCATCAATGCTAGATTTGCACTTTCGTCACTATCCGAATCGGATGAAGAACTTATCTCATTATCTTCCCCATGCAACATAAGCTTTTTTATTTTTGAACTCCTTTTTGCCTTTGAATCCATTTTTCTTGGAGATTTTTGGATAATCCGGATTTATGTGACCTTTCTTTCCACATTCATAACATGTGACATCTTGTGTTAATGTGGAGGTTTCTTTATCTTTGTGCTTAGAAAATTTCTTCCTTTGGACAAAGTTAGCATTACAAAGATTATTTTTTCGACCAAAATATTTTCCTAACCTTTTTACAAGAAGCAAGAAGTTTTCATCTTCCTACGATGCATATTTATCTTGATTTTCTTTTGAATCTACTTTCAAAGAAATGCCTTTGGATTTCTTCTCATGATTCTCATGTTTTTCAAGTCTTCCAAGTTCTGTTTCATATTCTTGAAGTTTTCCAAATAATGTTGCGGAAGTCATAGTTGCTAAACTTTTCTTTTTGGATATTATCGTCACTTTTGGTTGTCATTCCCTAGTTAAAGATCTAAGCACTTTAAGATTTAATTCATCATTAGTTAAATTCTTACCGAGTGCCTTCAAATGATTTGTCAAATGAACGAATCTCTTTTGCAAGTCAAGGATGGATTCTCCGGGCAACATTCAAAATAATTCGTATTCTTGACTCAAAGAATTCAATCTAGATATTTTAACTTCGGAGGTTCCTTCACGAGTTTCTACAAGAGTGCCCCATATTTCCTTTATCATTGTACATGTCGATACTCGAAAGAATTCATCCATACTAGAGCACTTTGGAGGAGATTGATTGCCTTTTTGTCATAGAGAACTTTTTTCTTGTCATCTTCATCCCATGATGCTTTAGGCTTCGATGATCCAACATCATTGACAACACACACCAGAGTAAAAGGACCATTTTGGACAGCATCCCATATTTCGTCTCCCTGTGCTTCAACATGAGCCTTCATGCGAATCTTCCAAAAGTCAAAGTATTCACCACAAAACAATGGAGGCTTGTTGTTACTACCACCATCTTTGAAAACCAAAATTTGATTTGCGGAAGCCATTCTGGATCTTTAGGAACAAGTTACCTATAACTTGCTCTAATTCCAATTGTAAGTATGAAATACGCCTAAGAGGGGGAGTGAATTAGGTATTTAAAAAAATTTATCAGTTTTTTATGAATACTTGATACAATATTTTTGTTTATGTGAATGAAAGTATATGAGCATTCTTTCTTTTCTGGTTAAGATATTTATGAAAGCGTTAAATGCAGAAAAGTAAAGAACACAAGGATATATCCTGGTTCCCCTCACAGATTGAGAGTACTTCAGTCCCCTTACAACATACAAGAGATTTCACTATAGTTAGAATGATTGTACATCCTATTCAAACCAATGGTGATGTCTACGATCTAACCTATAGGGAGACCAAAGGCTCTTAAAACCTTTAAGGTCTAAAACACTAAGTGCAAGAAGAAAAATCCTCTTCAATGCACAACTTGCTTCCAACAATCCTGGACAGCAAGATACAACAAGAATGTATGATTTTTACAAGAGTTTTTAAGTTTGTAAGATTGTAGAACAATATCACTTTGAGTGATTTATCAATATACTTGATCTTCCCTTCCAATAACAATAATTCACAATGACTTACAGATATAGATTGCTTAAGATTTTCTGGTTTATGTAATGTAAAAGTATGTAGAAAATCTTATATGAAAGATGAACACTTGAATATGAATATTTGAAATTTGAATGAATTTTGATTGGAAGAGGTAAGAAATGAATTTGAAAATTTGAGTATTTATATGTTCATGGCACCTTTTAAAAATATCATAAGTATCTTTATTTTAATCATGAACAAGTGCCAATATTAGAGACATACTTTTAGTGAAAGGGTGCATGAAATGGTGCATGCAAGAATTCTGAATTTTCAAAAACATGCAGGGTGCAATCGATTGCACGGGCTTTAACAGAAAGAAATTTCAAAAACATACAGCAAGCAATCGATTGCACCATTGTGCAAATCGATTGCACTTACTTAAAAAGTGAAATTTTTTCAACATGCAATCGATTGCACCATTGTGCAAATCGATTGCAACCTTAAACATAAGCTTTTTTTAAGAAATTCATTCAGTATGCAATCGGTTGCACCTTTGTGCAAATCGATTGCACAGTAAGAAAAATGTAATTTTTGCTTTGAAACTTAGAGAAACCAAATGTGTATGTCATGCAATCATGTTAGGAACTCTGAGAATCTAAAATTTAAGTATTTTTGAGGCATTGTTATTATACCTTCTCAAAGTTTGTTAAATGTCTTGAGTGAAAGTCTTGATCATGATGTTTTAACTTTAGAGTGTATTTTGCCTTGAGAAATATCTTTGCCTTCTTGCCATGAGGTTTGTCTTCATCAAAACATGACATATTTATTGAGATTGAGAAACTTGATTCTACACAATACACCAACACAAATAAGAACATATCATTGAAGGAACAAATCAGTCAAATTCGTCAAAACAATTGTTGAAGTTGTTAAACAAAGACACACGTGAACAAACAATGCCAACGTTGTCGCGTCACTGCTGTAAAAGTAATGTGTAGTTTTGCTTGATTTGTGATTTTTAGCAAAAGAAGACGAAAAAATTTGTTCTATTTTACTGGAAGTAACTTGGAAATTGGAAGAGGTAATGTACATAACGTATGGAACTGTGCAAAAAAAAACTTTGGAACTTTGTGTTAGTAGCGTATTACTGTTTGCGTAAGTAGCTTTGTAAGATTTTCTTTTTTACTATTAGCATAATACCTTTAGGTTAATAAAAAATTTATAAAAAAAATGAGGGGTGCAGCTGCTCCAGCCCGCACACCTGTAGATCCGCCACTGCTCGGGTGAGGGATTAAGTTGGACCCTTACCCTAGAAGCCACCCTGAAAGTTACATTATTTTTTGTTTCAATTTTTTATAAAATATTAAGCTTATGAAGGAATAACTATTAACAATGTGACACTAACCATTATCTTACCATCATTTTGAAATAAAAAAATTAAATTCAATAGATTTAAATTAAATAATTAATCTCCTACAAATGATGTAATGAGAGATCTATTCAATTATGAAAGAATAAAAAACTTGAGTTCATTAATCCTTACTTTTTTTTTTGGTAGCAATTGATAGGAGTACAAAGGATATTTAAACTCGATTAAAAAATGAGATGAACTCGAGATACAAAGAGATTACTCTCCAATTGAAACTTACGAAAAATAATATAAAGGATTCTTGCAAAATTCATAAAAATTATAATTGGGATGATTAATTTCTTCGATGAAATATTACCTCCACGCTGTCGCCTTAATATTCCAAACCACATTGAGAAGATTCCAAACCTTTCTCCAAATCGATCCAATCTGAAATCTCTCTCCAAATTAAACCATAAGTACGAAAAAACAAGAGCGAGTATTCCAAATTCTCTGGAGCAGTCAAGAAAAAAACACAAGAAAGGTCCACGGAACAAGGTAAAACACCTCTAAAACAAAAATGGTCCTTCGTTGGTAACTGGTTTATGAAAACCCTCCATCTAAAAGCCTTTATTTTGTACATGACTTCCAACTTCCAAACTTCATCCAAAGAAAGATCGAATCGATTCATAGGCCCATGGGGAGAGCGAAATCTACTTAAAAAGGAATACAACAACTCCGATGAAAAGCCACTAGCATTGTTCGGGAACCACTCAACAATATCCTTTCTCGATAACTCTCGTTCAATCGCATGCAGAAGGCTCCGCGATGGAAACAACATGCAATTTCAAAATAGAATAGATAACTGGTTTTTCAATAGGCATACTCATATCCAAATCGTGTGCCAAAAAGGAGTGGTGAAACCTTTACCAATACAAAACCTACAATTATCTATAAATGCATTTTCAGGAATCCTCTTCTCTAAATTAGCCAAATTATACCACCAAGTGGATTTGAAAATCTTGTTGTTAAGCTTAAAATCATGGACCAACATGTGCAACTTAATATCTCCATACCTCGCCTACAAAAATTTATACAATAATTCATACGATACTTCAATAATCCTCCATCTCCATTTATTCAAAAGCGCTAAATTAAAATCCTTGATCCTTTTAATACCCAATACGCCTTGGTCAATAGGTAAATACACTTTCTTCCAACTAACCCAATGAATTATATTACACTCCTCTGATTCTCCCCTAATAAATCGACTTTGAAAATTGATAATCTCTTGGCTAACCTTCGAATGAGATTTGTAGAAGGAAAGAAGAAATATCGGGAGACTACATAACACTGATTTAAGAAGCATGATTCTTCCTCCAAAACAAAGAAAACAACTTCTCCAACAAGAAAGGTTATTATTCACTTTTCCAATTAACACCTTCCAAGATGAACTCCTGCTAGGATTCGAGCCAACGGGGATGCCAAGCAAAAGAAGCTCTTTATCTTCCATCGTACAAGATAGAAAAGTTGCAGCTGCTTCCACAAAATGAGTACTTAAATTTATATCGATAAGCTTGCTTTTGTGAAAATTGATCCCAAGACCCAAAGCTAACTTGAATCCCCTTAAACCCGATTTAATGTCCCACACGTGTTTCCAACTTCCCTCTCCAACCAATAAAATATTTGTTGGTGTAAGCCCTAGGCCAATACTTTTGGTACTTGTATCGAATTATTTATTAATAATAAAAGGAATTTCTTTATTATGTTTGTTTTTTTCTTCAAAATAATAAAGTCCCTAGAATAGTTAGTTTGTTTAATGAGATTTTAAGTGTGACTTAATCATGAGACCCCATTAAACATAAAGACATTATTCTTAAAGTATTCGTAATCGAGTTTTAAATGTGAAGTGGGATAACATTAAAGAATTGATATTATTATGTAGATATTTTGATGATCACATATCACGGATCATGGATAAGGTGTTATCAAGTCTTGACATAGGTATGAATATTAGGAGTAATATTTATACTGGATTGACTCTCTATAAGAATACTACATTTAATGTTATGTAAAGTGTCATAAGTTATTCTCATGGTGATAAGTGGTGTATACCACCCTTCGACCTGAAACCACTATGGACCCTAGATGTAGAGTCAAGTGCTTTATTGTTGATCAAACGTTATCCATAATTGGATGGCCATAAAGAAAATTGATGGGTACTTCACAAACATTATGAGGGACATGAGTGACCTAGATGGAATTTGTCCATCCTTCATAACAAGATAAATGTCTAAGGGCCCAATATTGAACTGGATAAGGGTGACACGGTCTATACCTTATGTTCAATATGGATATAAGGGAAAAGGGTAATTGTACACACAAGTATTATCACGAAATATTTTTTCAGTTCACATGACATTTTCGTGACTCGGATAGCAATGATGTGCTATTAGATACCATTCACTATTTATTATGTTAAATGTGTGATTTAATATAATTACCAACGTCATGGAAACCTACAGGGTCACACACATAAGGACTGGTTGATGAGAGATAGAGTAAATAAGGAACACCATAAGGTATCGTACACTTAAGTGGAATACGGAATATGGTAAGGTACAACGCATTTAAGTGATATACGGTATATCCTAAGGTGTGATGTTCGTAGGCTTAATTGGGCTTTTAGATTGCATCCCACACAAGTGGTTCTATAAATAGAACTCTTTTGCTGAAGCATTTCAATCGATGAAAATTTGGTCTTGAAACCTAGACGTATTTTCTCTTACTCTCTCACTCAAAGCTTTCGTTCGTAAGTAGATAGCATTGTGACCAGAAGCAATATGTTCGTGTGGATTGAGTAGAGGCATTGTTCTTTATCAACGCTCATGATCACATTATCAAATTCCATAAGAGGTAATAGATTCTATCATTGACCATGCCCATTCGTAAGGATCACTAAAGGAAAATTTTATTTTTCGCTGCATATTGTATCGCGATTTTCTTTCAGTATCATTCGCAAACTGAAGAATGTCGATAACACATTGAACATTGATATTAAAACCAACAAAATACCCTAACTACGACGCCTTTCTAACCAAACCTGGCAAACCTTCCACCACATGAATGAAGACAAAAGAAGATAGCGGGTCACCTTGACACAACCCTCTCTCCATGGGAAACTCTTTAGTAGGTCTACCATTGACAAGAAGTGACATGGTACTGGAAAAAATCATCGATTCCATCTATCTGATCCAACGATCTTCGAACCCAATAATTTTCAACATGAATCTAAGAAACCCCTAACTCACCTTATCATAAGTTTTATCAAAGTCAACCTTGAAAAGTAAACACCCATTCTTTTCCTTAATGGAAAAATCAAGAACCTTATTCTCCACCAAAATACCATCTAACATTTATCTTCCTGGAACAAAGGCGCTTTGACAATTTGAAACAATTGAACTCAACACCATTTCTAATCTAGCTGCCAATAACTTAGAAATGGCTTTGTAAAGACAACCAAAAAGACAAATCGTCCTATAATCTTCCAACCCTAAAGGATTATAAGACTTGGGAATCAAAGTCAAGAACGACGAGGTAATGGAGTTAGACAAAAAAAAACTCTTTCATGAAAGTCCTTAAAGAAGCATAAAAAAATCCTCTTTACGAAAATACAAACACCTCCTAATAAACATAAAGGAATACCCGTTTAGACCCATACTTTTGGAACCATCACACCCCCACATGGCTTTCTTAACCTCTTTTTTCGATAATGGCTCTTCGAGAAAATATCTATCAATAGTATTGAGCGAATTAAAAGAAATCCCCATGAACGTCGGCCTACTCAACTCGGACTCCTCGAATTTGCTTCCAAAATGGTCATGAACCTCATCCTTAATCTCTTTCAACGAATCCAAAAGACCATGTTAAAATTAATGGAACCCTTAAAGTTGGGCCTACTCCTTTCTTATATAACACAGTGAAAATTGAAGGTGGGAGAAACACAAGAAATATGGGATTTGAATTGGGTTGCACCAAATATAATCTTTTCGCAACACAAAACACAAAGATAAAAAGTGAATAAAAATAGATGAACACAAATTTTTTTACACTAGTTCACTATTAATTAAGTTACTGCAGTCCACCCCACAAGGTGATTTGCCTTATACACAAGGACTTAATCCACTATAATTAACCAAATTACAGACAACCATAATAAGTATGATCAACCCTATTGGAACCACCAATATGCCTATTGATCCTTATTGCAAACCACTATTACAAAAAGCAAAGTCTTCTTGAGAATCCAGACTACACGAAGTCTCTCAAGGAACCTATCAACAATAGATGATTACAAAGATGTGTATACAGAGATACTTCTACATAAGCATATTACACAATGTTTAAGTACAATAACACAAAAGTTTTTATAGAAAGATAGGGACAAAATCTCCTTGCTTATTTACAAAACTATACAAATAATTTCTCTACAAAGTTTTTGCAGCGTTAAGGTGTAGTTTTGTTGAACTGATTCGTTAATTTCAAATTCTTCCAAGTACTTCTTTTATAGCTGAAAATAAGAGATCCGTTGGAGGGTAGAATAGGAAATACAAATACCGATGTTGTTGGATAAATAAATCCAGCGTCACCCTTAAAGATTTGTATGGGCTTAACATCCCAACTCATTGCGCCTAGAGAGAGCTTGCAAACCTTTGTTTAGGTGTATCCCCTGAAGGCTAATACCATAAGGAAATAAAGTTGGCACCATTAGAAAGACTATTGCATCTTCTTCTGAAGAAACATCAGTAATTCTGATGAATGTTGAATGTTTGCCAGAAAAGGATCATCACGTGTGTACTTCTCAAATAAGTTGTTGTTTTTGAAGACAAAAGCATTTTATGCAAAGATAATATTTGTTAAAGCTTTTGCTCCATATTAGAAATCACTTTTTCTCTAGATCATAAATCAAGCTTTTGCTTCCAGATCAGAAGTCAATATTTGTTCTTCAGAAAATCTATTGTTTCTCATTCTAAAGACAAAGTCAATATTCTGAAAGACTCTAATACTCCTTGGAATATGCACATCTCTTCATATAAGAAATATTCCATCAGAAAACAAGATCAAGGAAACTTATATTTTCTAGACTGATCATTTTATTACATCATAAAGTCCATCAGAAGATAAAATCAAAATAATGATATCTTATAAAGCTAATCAACACTTCTCATTCAGAAGTAGTTTTCATTAGAATATAACTTCATGAGAAATGTGTGAAAGAAAGGATCAGGACAAGGTACAATAACACATTCCACTACTATGGACGTACTGTACCAATACAAGGAATTTATGTACTCATTGCCTTAATGATCTCATTCTACCGTTGGCAGTTGGTAAGTTGAAAGTGACATGTGTAATACTATAATGGTCTACTTTTTAAGCCTATATAAAGGATCAACTTTACATTTTAAAAATGTAGAAGAACGCACAACAACAAAAGGAACAGTTATTCAGCTCAAAATGTGAAATATTCAATCAAGAGAGAAGATAAAAACACAAAGAGTTGTCGCTCATTATTTGTGTCAATATTGGTTCTTCATTATTTTTTGAAACATAAAGATTTGTTGCATAGATTTGTGTTAAACAATTTGTTGTAAACATTGGTGTAATTTTCTTATTCTAGAAGCACTATTGAAAATACTATTTGATTGTAATTATTTTGAGAATTGAATTCCTCAAGTGACTAGTGTTAGTATGTAGACTTGAGAGGGCTAAGATTTTTTAGACTCTTCGAGGTTGTTGATTCCTCAAGTGACTATGTTGTAATCTATATACTTGAGAGTGCTAAGGTGTCTTTCTGGACTCTTAGAGGTTGTTGTAATCTTTCAAGATTATTGGATTAAGTCATTTTCTAAGACAAAATCACCTTGGCGGGTGGACAAGAGTAGCCTTTTCTAAGTTGAACTTGTATAAATTTATTGTGACATATTTCTCTCTTGCATTGTTTATCATTGATTGTTTTTGGAAAACACTCTTAAAAGAAAAAAAAATTGAAAATCCAATTCAAACCCCCCGTTTCTTGTTTTTTTCTCCACCTTCATTTGGTATCAGAGCTCTGGCTCTGTTATTGATTTTCAAATTAAACACTTAACCATGTAGAGAGGTTCGGTCTGAGAAAAACGTAAATGGCTAGTGCAAACATAAACGAAAGAGATAGTTACAATGCAAAACCTCCTATATTTGATGGAGAGAAATTTAATTCTTGGAAAGATAGACTAGAAATCTTCTCTCTAAATTATGATGTACATCTTCAGGATCTTGTCATATTTGGCTATGAAGAACCTGTTTCTGCGATTGGTATTACCATTCCAAGAAACATAATGAATGATGATCAAAGGTAAGTGCTCAAGAATTTTTATAAATCTAGAACCATTTTTGCCTCCATTGTACTTATTCTGATGTCTCTTCCGATGTTGGGACATGTTATTCAACATCTTATGCTCTTGTTTCTTCTTAGGAGGTACAACCTTCACATTAAACCTTCCTTCTTTGTTCTTTACAACCTGAATATCATCACCAAGGTCTTTAGTATAGTAGAGCCATTTTTTAAAACTCTTACATATTTAGTAATCTTTTAAAAATTTTAATTGATCAATACAACCTCCTCCTTCAGATCATAAATGGTGGATAAATTCTCTACTTTCTCATCCTGTAGTTGAGCAATAACTCTTTTTTGCTCTTCTTCGAGTTGATACACTTCTTCACTTTTGAGACGTAAATCCTAGTAAGATGCAACAAGTTCCTCAAAATTAAGTTCTCCATCAATTGTTTCGTTATTAGAGTCACAAATTCTAGTCAAGCAGTCACTTGCTTGGCAGATTCCTCTTCATGATCACTTTCATAATCTTCCTCTGACCATGACACAGACATGCATTTATTCTACCTCTTGAAATACATCGGACACTCGACTCTTATGTGTCCAAAACCTTCACACTCACGACATTGAACTCTTCTTCCTTGGAAATGTTTGTCATCAGTTCTAGCCATTCTACCAATGTCTTGGTTTTTATTGACGTCGAGTGACATGTTCCTGGCATTTGTTCTGGACATCATCAATACTTTGTTAAAATTTTTTCCCAGTAACACAAGATTATTAGGTATCCCTTCTGTATTCAAGTCACATTCATCTTCTAAGTCTTCATTATTAGAGGCAAAAGCAATGCTTTTCTTCTTTTCAGACGTTTCATTGATCCCTAATTTGAAGGTTTGCAGGGATCTCATAAGCTCATCAACCTTCATGTTATTTATATTTTAGGCTTCGACAATGACATTTACCTTCATATCAAACCTCTCTGGAATAGATTTGAGAATCTTTCTCACCAACTTGGCTTCTGACATCTTTTCCCCCAAGGAACTTGAGGCATTGGCTATCTCAATAATGTTCATGTGAAAGTCATGAATACTCTCATCCTCCTTCATTCTTAAGCTCTCAAACTAGGAGGTAAGAAGTTGAAGTCTTAACATCTTTACCTTAGAGGTTCCTTCATGAGTGATCTTTAAGATTTCCCAAGCTTCTTTAGCAATAGTGCAATTACTTATCAATTTGAAGATGTTTTTATCCACTCCATTGAACATAGCATTAATACTTTAGAATTACCCAGAGCTAGTTTATCATCTTCACCATCACAATCTTCCTTATCCTTCAATACATCAATAGTCTTCTCATCCTTATCTTTGGCCAGTGTAGGCTCCTAATCCGTGACCACAAATCTCCAGGCCTTATTGTCCATGGATTTAATAAAGGCCACCATACGTTCTTTCTAATAGTCATAGTTGGAACCATCAAGAATGTTTGGTCTGTTCACATATGCTCTTCCTTTTTTATTGTACCAGAAAGTATCCTCTATGAATCTCACTCAAATACAGAGCAAATGCCTGCTCTGATACTAATTAAAATTTTGGTAATCATATCACAGATTTCCTAAGAGATATCGAGACACTGATCTCTGAACAATCAAAAAAATGAACAATATAAAACACAATTGATAGTGCAGAAATTAAAGCACACATAAAATTGTTAACCCAGTTCAGTATACAACAACACCTACATCTGGGGGATACCAGACCAGGGATAAAATAAACTAAATAGTATCAATTTGTAGGCCCACAACAAACTCTCATTAGTTTATAATCTACTCACTTAATCACTACTCGTGCTTAACTTCTACCTAAGACTCGCCTAGGTATGAGACCCTTCTCAAATTCCTTTCAGTCATAAACAATGACAATAACAACTCTAAGCAATTTAGAATAATTTTAGAAGACACACTTCAAAGACACGTAATCATTCAATGCTTAAAATATTAAGAATGATTGACAATACTTACAACTCAATGTATCAAATCCTAATCTTCTATCAAAGTGATATTAGAGAGGCTCACAATAAACAATACAATCATAATACATTAACTAAGACTCAATGTTCAATTAAGTCACAAGAACCCACAAAGTCACGTTTTGCAACGATATAAAAATACAATTCGGTTCCACACAGGTATTTGGGTTAATGCCTTCCTTTTATAACCTTGAATGGACTGGAGTTGGACTTCAAAACCACAATTGATCTATTGTAGAAAATTAGCAGAAACTTCTGCATAAAAATATGACTCCAATGATTTATTTTCTAAAATATTACCACATTTAATGAAACAAATTAATCTTCTAAATACATAAAAAAAATCTCTAATCTTTCACTCGTGAGCGACTCATATAATATCCTAATATTCCCATAATATTCAGGATCTAATAAAACATAATAAAACCAAGAGAAATAATTGTAACATACAAGATGTTAGATGAACTGGATAGGACATCGTGTTGACATCTTTTTGCTGCAAGTTTAGAATACAAACACATATGAGCTAGTGTATTTTGAGTGCTCTAACGATGAGTATGAATTCTAAACCTTCACTTTCTATGAATCATGAATACAAACACATATTTTTTCAGACACATTTATAAACAATAAAAATATTTTTTATTATTATTAAAAAATTCAATCAAATGTAATTAATTTTTTAGATTTTAATAAAAATATTAATTAAATTTATTATAATATCCTCTTTATTGAATTTAAAGAATGTTGGAAAATAAAATAGAGGAGTATATTAGTAATTATAATATTAAATGATTTAATAATAATTAATTTTTATTTATAATAGTAACTAAAAATTTAAAATTTTTAATTATTTATAAATATGTCAGAAAATATATATTAAATACATCACAGGCAAATTGATATTAATAAATTTAAAAATTAAAAATAAAATTTGAACTTAATCACAGTGTGAATATCCAAATACAAATTTGGATATTGTTTTTCAAAAGTATCATGTCAAATAGCTCATCACCATACTCCTCCAATATCATTTACTGTATATAGGTAAGAATGTTTAAAACACTTTTGTTGTACCTTAGTTCTCGCTGAGTTGTGAACTTTGTGAATGAGTGGCCCTTTGTACTTGTTCTGAGTTCTTAGCCACTCCTCTTTTACTTAACCCTCTTTTGATTAAAGATTTTAGATCTCGTGTTTTATCATTTAAATATTATTTAATTAAAAATGATAAAATTGTTGATATAATTATAGAAATGTCTATATGGATCTAACACTTATTTATCATCTACATATGTTAAACCATTTCAAGAACTAAACAAAATTGTCTATATATACAAAAAGTAGAAAACTAAAGCAAACCAAAATAAAAACTCATGCAAAATAGCAACTTATTACTTTTAGCAAATACTAACAAAAAGATTAGACTTAAGCAAAGCAACAAAAGCTATAGCTTTTATTTATTTTAGCAAAGGAAATGTTGGAATTGCAAACGAAGTCCTCTTCACAAACCTCCCTTTCATTCTTGGTCTCTTCTCTGCATTCAACTTCCTAACCTCGTACCTTATTTTCTTCGAAAACAACCTTGTTCTTCTCTTCTCTCTATATCTTGAAACCCTAGCCTCTCTTCCTCCATCCACCATTACCGGATTACAACCATATCCGCCAAATTCACCATAAGGATGCTGAATCTCCGAACCACAAATTCCCTAAAAATAATTAATCAAAAACACTACAATTAAACATTTCAGTTAGTTATATATTATTTTGTATTTGAATCAAACATAAAAATATTATATCGATGATCTTATATAATATCATATTATATAATAAGATTACCGACAAAACCATTTATATTATTTTGAGGGTGAGAGAATCCAAATCTATTAGAGAGAAAATAAGTCACACAAAAATAAAGAGTTAGAAATTTTACCATCCAATCAGTCCAGGTCTCATCAACATCTAAATTAGGTTTATCACCATTAGTCCATGGACATTTTTGGCCATCCCATGCAATGATTACTGCATCATAATCTAGCTGCAAAGACATTTTCCTCTTCCCCTTATTACTATTTTCATTTTGTTCTATATCCAAGTCAATCTTCTCCTTCACCTCTTCACATGTTTCATAATCAAAATTCATCTCAAATGAACCTTCTTTTCCCATATCCATTATATTATCATCTCTCTCAACAACTCCATGAGTCTCTTCACCTTCTTCCTTCACTTTCCCACTACACTCCCATTCCCCATCCTCATGTTTTGCATCAATCAATCCGAGCTCTTCCATCCCCATACACTCGTTCTCTAGTCCTCTACCCAATAAACTCTCCACATCGGCTGCAAATTCAGCCAATTCAATATCAGATGGAAGAATCCCCATCTCATAATTACTATCACCACCCAATTGAACTATGTTTTCGCTTCTATCAGAAGCGAAAGCAGAAACACCCGTTACAACTCCTAGTCCTCCTTCAGTTGAACCCGAACCAACTGAAGGAGAACTAATACATAATTCAGCAACAAAAGGATCGAAAATCGGTACCCTATAAAGCAACTGCTCCTCGCTCTCTTCATTCGAACCCGAGTGAACTTCATCAACTCCCAATTCCGGCACAAGATGAAACGGATTGTTAACATTAACGTTAACATTATTCTTATGTTTCCCTTGTCTCGGTGTTCTAGCTTTCTTCTTAAAACCCGAAAACGGACCGGAACTAATGGATCCATTATTATTATTATCTCCGGCGGACTTATACGAAGCCGTCTTCAACCGAACTCTTTCATGTCTTCTAGCTAAGGAGTTTGCGGAATGAACCGAAGAGTCACAACCTTGACAGAGAAAAGCATCATCTGCAGCACAATACCAACGTGCTCTCTTTGTTATGCAACTGTCACAAGCTCTGGCGGTTTTGCCTCCAACCGCTTTTGCTACGGTTTCACTAGAACAAGTCATCACAATGATAGTAATAATAATTCACAAAGCTGAAAAATGAAAAAATACTGAAAAGAAAAAGCACTGAAAAAAGTGTAGTGACCCACAGGAAGCGCTTTTGCAGTGAGTATTTAAAAAAAAGTTTGGATTTGAACTTTTTGAGAGATAAAAGGATTAGTGGGGTCCATAATGTAATTGAATTTATCTTATCTGAATTGTAATTGGTTGGAAATGTAAAGTTGATCCTAATCTCTTGAATCTCATTGGTTGAGTTTCTAATCATATGGATTTCTAGTGGTGGCCCGTATGATTGTAGATGGATGAGATTTTTGGATAGGAATATAGGAAAAATTGGAAATATGAAAAATTTGAATGAGACATTTTTGTTTCAGCGTCTTACGTGGGTAACTAGTCAGTGACTTTTGTTCTATGGTCCCTAATGTTAATCTTTTTTTCTTAATTTCTTTTCCACTCACTTTTGGTTTTGGCATTTTGCCAATTATTTAGGTATGATCTCCGTGCAGGGGTGTTCAAAATCAATTCAATTCAATAAAAAATTATAACTAAATCAAACCAAATTGAAATCGTAAAAAATTACAATTAATTTGGATTATTTTGGATCATCTTTTGACAAAATCATATGGTTCAGTTTGATTTGCGGTTTGTATTTTACAAACTGAACTAAACCGAATCAAATCGCATTATATTACAACTTAAATTTTACTTAACTCACATCTCACTCAAAACCTAAACCTATTATATTTTAGCCTTATGATTACGAATAATGTTCTCATTCTTACACTTATGATTTCAGTTTCTATCTTCTCAAATCTCTCCTATCGTTATTGCGTCATCTATGTCACATACATCTTATATCTTCTGCTCTAATATCTACTTTCTTATATTCTTTATTTTCCACCTTCTCATTTTGATGCAAAAGTTTTCTCTTTAATTTCATTTTTATCGCACGTCTTTTTCTATAATCTCTCATCTCATATGTTCTTTCTTTTTCATCTTCATTAATATCTCGGCTCTTTTTTTTGTTTCATTATAATATTTTGATATTGTTTTATATATTATTTTATATTTATTATTCCACTTTTGTATAATCTAATCTAATATATATATATATATATATATATATATATATATATATATATATATATATATATATATATATATATATATATATATATATATATATATATATATATATATATATATATATATATATATATATATATATATATATATATATATATATAAAGTTGTCAAAATATGATGAGTTTTGTTGTTATTTGTTAGTGTATGAATGAGTAAATACGAAATTATGTTGTCATCTATATGTGTATGTATGACTCAATAAAATATTTATAAAAAATCGAACCAACCGAACCGAATCAAACCGCATTAGTTTGGTTTGGTTTGGTTCAGTTTTTTTTCTAAAAGCCAACCGAATCAAACCAGACCACACATATTTTTTTCTTACAATTCAGATGATTTTTTTCGTCAAAACCGTCCAAACTGCATCACAAACACCTCAATCTCTTTGTGATAGCATGTCCTCCACGTTTAGGCTTGTTTCAGAAAAAATGAAACATGATGAAATAAATATTGTATAGGTTGTGGATTTAACATTTTTTATCTCTTTTGCAAAAATATAAATTAAGATTGAATGCATTTGCATGTATTGCACAATTTTTTTCTAAAAATTATAAAAAATTTATGTGTCTGTAAATATTTTAAAAAAATAATAAGGCAAAAGTGAGACAGACATACTCCATCCGTTTTAAAATGAGTGTTGTTTTAAAGGAAATTTTTTTTTTTCTAAATTAAATGTTATTATCATTTTTTAATGTAATAATGATTGCTATTTTTCAATTATGTCTTTTAATTATTTCACTTTACACTACTTTTAATATATTTATAGGGTTAGTTTAGTAAAAGTTTAATGTTTTGTAACAATATTATTATATTTCTTAATCTGTGTGCACAAATCTTAAACGACACTATTTTAAAACGGAGGAAGTATTAAAAAAGAATGTTTAAAAACCATGTTATACTCCCAGCTAAAATTTGTTATTAGTTTGATTCATCTCTTGTTAATGTGGACTATATGTTTTTTATATGGGATGATAAATATATGCTTGAGTCCAAATTCTGATTTATCTTGAAGTATCCATTTGGAGTGATTAGTTGGGTATGGATGGGGTAGTTTCCACTAGGCAGTAGAGGACGTTTGCCAAGTTGGAAGGATGTCATATATAGATGACTTCTACATTTACGAGTAAATTTGTAAGTTACTTATTGAGATAAAATGGGACCTATGCATGTTCCATGAGTTGTATATTATGTCGTATATGACGGTAGGTTTAAAAATATTTGATACCATAAAAATGAATTAGATATATTAGTCATTTTATAAATTTGAAAAATAGTATGCTATTTTGTTTTTATAACAGGAACGATAGAGTATCGCTGAAGAACAGTGTGTATGAATATCACCACTAAGCTTTTTCAAGAGAAAAATAAAATCTATACACCAATTTAAACTAGTTTTACACTAATTGAGAATTATATTTGTTTACTCCATATAATAATAAGATAAGTTTAATTTTGGAAGGTTTAAAAAAATTAGAAGCTATTTAGTGTTTATTTAATGTAATAAATATATATTTTAAAACGAACTATCTAAAAATAATTTTAAAAATGTTTTTGAAGTTATCTTTATCTTTTTCTTCAAATTATCATTTTATTAAAATATTTTTTAAAATATTTAATTTATGAACCCTTATTGTGCAACTGATATTAAAATACAATAATAAAAATATCATACGACAGACGTCTTAACATGAGTCTCAATCTAATATCCAAAGGGCTACTAGATGAAAAAGAATATAGTGAGGATATGAGATGAAAGCTGATAATAGCTTAAAGCAAGATAATTGGTACTCTTTATATCATAGAAGTCAAAGATGATAATGAATGTGTTAATACTCTCAAAGAAGACTCTTCGGTCAAGTTATGACATTAAAGACAATAACATATGAGTGAGAATGGTGAGATATTGAATCAAATTATATTAGGTCGAAGGTAGTATATTGGTTCGATGGTTCGACATAGTTTAGTATGTAATCGAAGGTTGCTCACATGTTGAAGGATGCTAGGATTGTTAGCATCAAATTAGACATATTTGTTATGTCCAATTGTTTAAGTTAGCTTGTATCCTAAATTAGCTTGTAATGGATATTTGTGATAAAAGCTCGTTAATTTAGTATGATAGGTTTATTATAAATAACATACTACTCTCTCATCATTGCATACTGCAAATCCTAATTTAGGGTGAGAGAGTTATTTGTTATTCTTGTATACTTGTAATCTTGTTTTGAAGATAAAGGAAAAAATAGTAGTTAATAACCAACATTAGTGTTCTTCTTGTTTTATTATCCTTTATACCACTTGTTTGTTTCTTGATCATTAAGGAACAAGTTTATACTTTGTTTTCTAAGGCATCGGATTCACATCAAATTAGAGCGGTGAACATGGAGAAGATGCCTTCAACAAAGTATGAGATTGAAAAGTTCACTGGAGTTAACGATTTCGGTATGTGGCGCTTGAAGATGAAAGCCCTACTAGTTCAGTAGAGTTGTTTGGAAGCGTTGAAAGGAGAAGCATTCATGAACAAAGCGTTAACGATAGCTGAAAAGACGAAGATGATAGAGAAAGCCCACATCGCAATTTTGTTGAGCCTTGGTGATAAGGTTCTTCGACAAGTATCAAAGGAGATGACGGTGGCAGGGTTATGGGTAAAACTTGAAAGTTTGTACATGATCAAATCATTGATGAATCGACTCTACCTGAAGCAAGCTTTGTATTCATTCAAGATGATTGAAGACTAAGTGTTGGCTTAGCAGTTGGATATGTTCAACAACCTGGTTCTTGATCTTGAAAATATTGATGTGAAGGTCGATGATGAAGATCAAGCGCTATTGTTGTGCGATTTTCCCAAATCACATGCTCACTTCAAATAAACCCTCTTGTATGGAAGAGAGTCCCTGAACTTTGAAGAAGTTCAATCAACCTTCTATTCGAAGGACTTAAACGAACGAAAGGAGCATAAACCTTCGACGATTGGTGAAAGTTTTGTCGCTAAAGCAAAATTCTTGCGAAAGGATAGTAAGTTTGACAAGAAGAAAGGTAAAAGTCAAAAAAAGTTTTACAGTTGGGAAACATCTGGTATTCTATGTTATCATTGTAAGAAAGAGGCTCACACAAGAAAGGTGTGCCCTGAACACCTGAAATATCATGGAGGTAAGGATAATGGTAATGCAGCTATTGTTCAACATAATTTCAACTCATTGATGTTCTTGTGGTTTCGAGCAACAACTCGTCGAAGGAGTGGATTATGGATTCTAGGTGCACTGAAGTCAGGTATGTACCCGATTTGAAGAGAATTTTGATTTCTCTTGGTGAATTCGACAAGAAAGGATATGTTTTCTAAGGAGAGAAAAGTATTCTAAGTGTCATGAAAGGTTCAGAGGAAGTCTTGAGAAGCGTGAAGAAACAAGGCTTGTATACCATTAAGGATGAAGTTATTAGTGGTCCAACAAATGTTGCATCCACGAAACCTTTGTCGAAGACAAAAATTTGGCACATGAGATTGGGCTATGTCAGTGAAAGAGTCTGGTCGAATTGGGGAAACAACATTTGCTTGGAGGAGACAAAGTCGAAAAGCTGATGTTTTGTGAACCATGTATACTTGGAAAATCTTGTAGGGTGAAGCTCAACAAAGGCAAACAAAGAACACATGGATTCCTTGATTACATCCATGCTGATCTTTAAGGGGCTACAAGGTGTCCATCACATTCAGGAGCAAGGTATTTTTTATCCATAGTAGATGACTATTCCAAAAAATTATGGGTATCCATTAGGAAGACTAAGGACGAAACGTTTGAGAATTTCAAGAGTTGTAAGACTCTGGTCGAAAATCAAACTGGCAGAAAGGTCAAGAGGTTGAGAACAGACAATGGCCTTGAATTTTGCAATGAGGCATTCGACAACTTTTGTGTTGCCTCTGGTATTGCAAGGCACAGAACTACTGTAGGCACTCCATAACAAAATGGTTTGGCCTAAATGTTTAATCGAACCATCTTGGAAAGAGTTAGATGCATGTTGACAAGTGTTGGGTTAAAGAAAGTGTTTTGGGATGAGGCTATTTCGACAACAACATATCTGATAAACAAATGTCCTTCGACTTTGTTAGATATGAAGGCACCATAAGAATTTTGGTCGGGACATCCGCCAGATCTTGACAATTTGAGAGTATTTGGCTGCGTAGCCTATGCTCACATTAGGCAAGACAAGGTCTCACCGAAATCTCTTAAGTTAATGTTCATGGGATACCTTGAAGGAGTCAAAGCTTATAGGCTATGGTGCCTAGAGCTAGGTCACAGAAGGATTATCGTCAGTCAAGATGTAGTTTTCAATGAAGCTGAAATGGCTTTTAAGAAAACTAATGATGTAGGTCAAAGTGCTGAAATATCTGACGAAGAGTTGGAATAGGTAGAGATTCCTGGTGAGGTGAAGCATGTTGATGCTGAATTGCATATTCCAGATGAAGTCGAAGAAGCAGAAGACATTGATGAAGTTGAGGAAACTGTAGATCACTACATATTAGCAAGAGATAAGACAAGAAGAGTCATCAAACCACCTCAGAGACTTGGGTAGATCTTATAGTTTATGCCTTAATCTCTGCAAGTGGGGTTCTAGATGAAGAACCTAGAGACCATAAGGAAGTTATGAGGATTCAAAATAAGACTGAATGGTTGAAGGCCATGGATGATGAGATGAAATATCTTCATGATAACAACACTTGAGAATTGATCAAGAAACCTGCTAGAGCCAGGTTAGTCAGTTGTAAATGGATTTTCAAAATTAAGGAAGAAATCGAAGAAGTGACGTTGAAAAGATACAAGGAAAGGTTGGTTGCAAGGGGTTTCACTCAAAAAGAAGGTGTAAACTTCAATGATGTGTTTTCTCATGTTGTGAATCATAGGTCCATTTGAATGTTACTTGCCATGGTGGCACAGTTCGATCTTGAACTAGAACAAATGGATGTGAAGACTGCGTTCTTGTATGGTGATCTATATTAAACAATCCTGATGAGGCAACCTGAAGGGTATGTCAAAAAAGGGAAGGGAAGATTATGTGTGCAAGTTGAATAAATATTTATATGGACTGAAACAATCCCCTCGACAGTGGAATAGGAGATTCCACAAGTGCATGGAACACATAAGTTTCATTAGAAGTCAGTTCGACCACTATGTTTACTTCATACTTCGACTAGGTAATTCATTTGTTATTTTGTTGCTTTATATTGATGATATTCTCATAGCAAGCAACAATGTCGAAGAGTTAATGAGGGTGAAGGCTGAACTCAATAAGGAGTTTAAAATGAAGGATTTGGGAGATTTTTCTAGGATTCTTGGTATTAACATTTGAAGAGATAGAAAACAATCGAAATTATGCTTATCTCAAGAGGCATATACACAGAAGATTCTCGAAAAGTTTGGTATGTCGAATTTGAAGCATGTTGTGACTCCAACAAACTCTCAATTCAAGTTAAGTATTAATCAGTGTCCCAGTACTGAGGTCGAAAGAGCTTATATGAATAACATCCCATATGCTAATGTAGTAGGTTATTTGATGTATGTTATGGTATGTACTAGACCCGACATAGAATATGAAGTAATTCTTATAAGCAGGTACATGGAGAATCCTATAAAGACTCATTGACAAGCATTGAAGTGGATTCTATGGTACATAAATGAGTCTCTGAACAGAGTCCTAATTTATGGTGGAGCCTTGGGTGAAGATAATAAAGTTGTAATTGAAGGATATGTCGACTCTGATTATGCAGGTTGTATGAGGATTCCAAAAAAATTATTTCTAGATATGTTTTCACTATGTTTAGTACAACAATTAGTTGGAAAACAACACTTCAGAAGGTTCTTGCATTATCAACCATTGAAGCGGAATGTATTACTTTAAATGAAGTTGTGAAAGAAGCATTGTGGCTTAAAGGTTTTTCTAAGGAGTTGAAAATTCAAGGTAAAGTTATCATTGTTAAATGTGATAGTCAAAGTGCAATACATCTGTCGAGGAATTCAGCCTATCATGAGCAAACCAAGCACATTGATGTGAGGTTTAATTTCATCAGAGGGGTAATCGAGCACGGAGAAGTCCAAGTGCTAAAGGTTACGACAAAGCATAATGCTGCTGATATGATCACCAAGATGTTGCCAAGTTGCAAGTTTTTCCACTTTATGCAGTTGATAAAGCTGCATGATTAAAGCTAGTTCATTCTTTAATAATAGAGTTTGTTTCAAGGTGGAGATTTGTGAGATATTGGATCGAACTCTATTGGTCGAAGGTAGTATATTAGTTCCACGGTTCGATAGAGTTTAGAATGCAGTCGAAGGTTGCTCACATGCTGGTGTCGAAGTGTTACATGTTGTAGTCGAAGTGTGTTCTAGCGTGTAGTGTCGAAGAATGATGGGATTGTTAGCATCGAATTGGGATTATTTGTTATGTCCAATTGTTTAAGTTAGCTTGTATCCTAAGTTAGCTTGTAATGGGTATTTGTGATAAAAACCCATTAATTTAGTATGTTATGTTTATTATAAATAGCATACTAGTCTCTCATAATTTCATACTGCAAATGCTAATTTAGGGTGAGAAGGTTATTTGTTATTCTTGTATTCTTGTAATCTTATTATGATGATAAAGAAAAGAATAACAGTTAATGACCAACATTTGTGTTCTTGTTTTATCATCCTTTCTACCCCCTTGTTTGTTTCTTGATCATTAAAGAACAAGTTTATACTTTCTAAGGCATCCGATTCACATCAAGAATAGATTTCAAATTTTAGCCAAGATATCTATTTTGAAAACCATGAGAGGATTACAATATTTCTTAAGCTATGTATTAATTGCTTAGTGAGAAATCTAGATATGGCTTCATTTCATTCTAAGATTTCGTGTAGAAGATCAAATATTTTTTATTTAGTTTATTTTGATCTTTATGGACCAATAACCCCTAGTATTCATGGAGTTTCAAGGTATTTTATTATATTTATGGGTGATCAATCCATAAATTTTTTTGGGCATATGCCTTAAAAACAAAAAACCAGATGTTTGAAGTATTCAATTAGTTTCATGCTAGGGTTGAGCGAGAAACTATCAAGAAGTTAAAAGGTGTTTGTATTAACAACAAATGAGAATTTATAGGTATTTTCAAACATTATTGTATGAGTGTTTACTGTAATGCCCCGATTTTTAATTAAATTAGTTAATTAAATTATTTAAGGATTCAATTATGGGATTTAGTCGAAATTGGACTTGTCGGTATTATTTTAAGAGGCGTATTTGGATTATTAAGTTAAAGTTAGATTTTATTCGGTTAGTCGAAGAATTAATCAAGTTGATCACGATGAAAAAATAATATTAGAAATAATATTATATTAATGATGAACTATTTTATTAAATTGAGTTGGGCTTTAATTGTGATGTCACAAAGTAATAAGGAGGTGTGTCTCTTAGGCCTCTTTAGATTACTAAGAGATTGAATAAAATAGTATTATTATTATTAGTAGGATTATAAAAGAAAAAAAAGAGGGTCATTAGAAGAAAAGAGAAAAAGGAATAGGGTTTTGGAGAAGGAGGCAAGAACAAAGAAAGTTGTTAGAGCCAAGGTTCCAGAAATCCGATCAAGGTTTAGAGCTGCCATCAATCCAAAGAGGTAAGGGTGGGGTTCTAACTCTATAACGGGATACATTATGGATGATATGTGGGATGAGATTTATAGATTTGCCCTTGTTTTGGTGTTTTGATTGTTGTGGTTTGATTTCAAATTGATGCTTGATAATCCATAAAAATTGATGAATGAATTTGTGTGTAATTAACCATGACGTGCTGTTATGGACTGTTGGGATGTTGGGATTGAGATGTATGGGATGTTGGGACCTTAAATCAAAGCTACACATGGATCTGGGATGCTGAAACTGATATTTCGGCATTTTCACGCAATATGTGTCGACACAAGAGGCCATGTATCGATACATACTGTACTGAGTTTTAAAAGCAGAAGTTTAAATTCAGTATGCGTCGATACAAATGGCTATGGGTCGACACATGATGTTAAAATCTTTGAGAAATAGAATCTGGAATGATGTATGAGCCGAAACATACGACTTATGCGTCAATACACACTGTTTGAAAAATTGAAAGTTTTAAAGGATGAGCCGACACATACGACTTATGCGTCGATACATACTGTTTGAAAAATTGAAAGTTTTAAAGGATGATCCGACACATACGACTTATGCGTCAATACATGCTGTTTGAAAAATTGAAAGTTTTAAAGGATGAGCCGACACATGGGCTTATGCGTCGATACATACTGTACGAAAAATGAAAAATACTTTTGAAAACTATTTTGGTCATATCTTTGCAACCGTAACTCTGATTTAATTGTCGTTTAGACCATTGGAAAGCTAAAATTATGATTTATCTTATAAAAATATTTTCAAACACAGTAGGTGAACTTTTGATGAATCGATGTGGTTTTTTCGTGTGTAATATTGGATAATTGTTGAACCGGGTGTTCTTGTTGTTGCACGTTGTTGTTGCCGTTATGTTGCTGTTATGATGTAATACTGCTGAATAACATTTATGATGTTGATGATGATGTTATTCTATTGCCTATATTTATGGGCAAATATTAAGTTGTAGGCTTTTAGCCAATGTTGAATTATTACTATGTTGTAGGCTTTTAGCCAATGTTGAATTGTTACTAAGTTGTAGGCTTTTAGCCAATGTTGAATTGTTAATGAGTTGTAGGTTTATGATCAATGTTAAATTGCGGTTGACTAGTTGTTATGTTGTCGTTGTCGTGTGTTGTTGTTGTTGTTGCGTTGTCATGATTTTGTTGTTGAAGACGAGGTCGCATGACATACTTTGCATTATTAAGTTGGCCTGAATTGACAATTTTTATGTTGGAGCTACTGCTCACCATGTGGGCCTGGATTGGCAAAATATTAAGTTGAAGGCTTATGCCTTGTTGATGCCTCGGTAAAATGGCAGATTTTTAAGTTGAGATTTTTACTTCAATGGTACCACATGCATGTGCACGGTTGAGTTGCATTTGAAGTTGCATAATTATAGTTGTTATATTGATGTGTCAATTTTATTTAAGTCGTTGTTGTTATTCATAAGTTGTGAAATAGTTGTTATGTTGTGTTGGAATTGTTGTTGTTATTATATAATTGTCGCTGATTCTATCGTTATAATTGTTATCATAAGTCGTGAAATGGTGATTCTATATGATCTGATCTATTATATTGTTTATCATGCATTCAGTTATATCGTTAGATATCTCACCCTTATCATTTGTTTCGTTGTTGCCTTTATACTGGTAACGTGCAGGTATTCGAGAATGAAGAATTAATTGTTGTTAGTCCAAGTCGGTTTAGTTGCTCTGATACGTAGCACTTGGGGGGATGAACGATTGTTGATAATTGTTGTTATTGTTTTAGTAGTTGAATCTTAAGTTGTCGTTATTAAAGAATCGTTATATTAATGTTGTTTTGAGCTAGACATGAGGTTATGTCGTTATAAGTTGAATTATATGAAGCCGCTTACTAATAAAAGTTATTTTGTTTTCAAAAGAATAAGTCAAGTTGTTATCAGTTTATCCGAACAGTGTTATGTATCTGAATTAATTATGGTTATACGAAGTTTTTCTAAGTTGAAAATGTGGCATCTCATTTAATTGTTGAAAATTTTGCACTATGATTTCCTTATAATTACTGGATAGAAATGGGGTGTTACATTTACAGGTGTTTTTAGTAAATAATCACGAGTTTAGTTCACTTAAGAGATTAAACTAAAAAATGTCAAGCATTATTTGAGCAAAAAAATACAACGAAAAATGTTTGTGGTTCGAATTTAAATGTTTAAATAATAACAAATTGTCTGTAAACTTTAATTACAATAAACTTTTGATAAAGATAATAGAAAAAGTGTAATAAATGACATTAAGGTAAATGTTCTCATTAAAGAGACTTAGGAAAGTAAAAAACATGGATTCAAACTCATACATTACCTCACAAACAATGTCTCTCTGACTTGGATACTTTAGTTCTATAGAGAATATTTGATGAATTGGCGATCCCATCATTGAGATCGAATTATATATTAGAAAAATGTTAACCCTCGACAACAGTTATCTTTATAGAATATGTCACGTATCCTTCTATGTCAGTTGCAATCTCATGATTTGCTTCGACACGTCTTTAGTGTTTAAACTACTGCAAACCCACCTTCATTATGATAATTTCCTTTGAAACCTCCCATTTGCCTCTGTCAAGAGTTTCTGACTAACTTCCATAGAGTTGTCGAGACATCCTTGATTTGATTGAATCTTGGACTGAAATATGTTAACTTCTCAGCATATGATTGATGTGTCGAACTTAACACTTTATCTAAGGTTTGCATAAGGTAAACCTTTTTGAGATTCTGGAAATGTTTTAAAGAGAGAGTGATCATAATCTTGTGGATATATTCTTGAGACTAATTCAAACTAAGCCTATCGCGTTAGTCGAACCCTCTTAGTCAACGTGACAAGTTTGTCAAAGACTGAGTCTTTTCATACTTAGTCATTTTCCACTGAGGTTTATTGATATCATTCCTTGTTGGATCCTTCAGAGAGAATTCCCAGGCTAATAGATGCCTCCCAAAAATGCCCATTTTGATCATATATAAAATAGAATAATTATTGTGTTTTTAGTAACTGCTCGACAATGTTCAAGATAGAATGCCCACACCATAGTCATCACGACCACGTTTCACCAAATTGCCATGTCAAGGACAGGCATGCAGATTGTCATCATTACTCCAATTTCCTAGGACAATCATGGGATACTAAATTAAAGTTGTTCTTGCAGGAAAAACTTATATATATATATATATATATATATATATATATATATATATATATATATATATATGTGTGTGTGTGTGTGTGTGTGTGTGTATTTAGGGATTTGGAGGCTCAAGCTAAGTATCTTGAACTCCAAGCTAATGAATATCTTGCTTATCCCGCTGGTGGGAGCCCTATATATACAGTGACCACGTGACTTCCACGTCTTAGCGCCAATAACGGCTTCCAGCTCCATAACTGAATTAAAGATGCATAACGTTTGCTGTTTCTAGCAATGATGGCTTCATTATGTAACGTGCGCCGCCAAGATTAATATGGCAGTTTCCTCCAGCTCGTCTTTAACATTCGCTTCATTAGTCGGGCTGGATCTTGGCTCGTATGGTCGGGATGTATGCCCGGTCCATACTTCAGCCTCCATACTCTCCATCTAGACACTATTCTCGGATCCTCCCTTGCTCTTTCCGACTCTATAGCTCGGTTGGGATTTTATGTACGATCATAAGCCCCCCGAGCATATGATTTCATGCGTTGAAGTCTTGTGGTCGATAAAAACAAAAATCATAGATCGTAGCCGAGATATACGTCAGTTTAGATGATTCGCAGGCGCGTGAACCACACTCTCCAGTTCTACTGAACAGTCACCTATTTAGGCGCAATGATTACCACTTAGTGGGCTTTATTTTAGCACTGTGTATTTCACTTTTCTTCAAAATGTTTAACGCCTGTTTGTATGCATTTGTTTGACGCTTTAATTTAGTGAACAGAGATATGCGAGACTATTAGCCCCCCAAGTCAAATGGTTTATCTTAAACCATGAAGACTTTACTGGGAAGTACATGATCCTAGTTCACTTGAGAACACTTAATCTACGCATGCAGACTAGCCCCCGAGTACTTTTCTGAGGTTTCGTCAAACCATAACTTTTCAAGTTTCAAAAAATGACTCGAGGCTTTAAGCCAAGTTTTGACGAGACGTCGGGCTGTGCTTCTTACTGATTCAAGCAACGTATCTTGAATCAAAGCTTTAAGCCGAGTTGCAGAGAAACGTCGGGCTATGCCTGTCACTGATTCAAGCAAAGTATCTTGAATCAAGGCTTTAAGCCGAGTTGTGGCGAAACACCGAGCTATTCCTAAAACTGATTCAAGCAAAGTATCTTGAACCAAGGCTTTAAGCCGATTTGTGGCGAAACGTCGGGTTGTGCCTAAAACTGATTCAATCAAAGTATCTTGAACCAAGCTTTAAACCGAGTTGTGGCGAAATGCTGGGCTGTGCCTGTCATTGATTCAAGCAAAGTATCTTGAACCAAGGCTTTAAGTTGAGTTGTGGCAAAACACCGGGTTGTGCCTGACACGGATTCAAGTAAAGTATCTTGAACCAAGGCTTTAAGCCGAGTTATGGCGAAACGTCGGGCTATGCCTGTCACTGATTCAAGCAAAGTATCTTGAACCAAGGCTTTAAGCCGAGTTATGGCGAAATGCCGGATTGTGCCTGACACTGATTCAAACAAAGTATCTTGAACCAAGGCCTTAAGTCAAGTTGTGGCGAAACGTCGGGTTGTGCCTGTCATTGATTCAAGCAAAGTATCTTAAACCAAGGCCTTAAGCCGAGTTGTGGTGAAACGTCGGGCTGTGCCTGACACTCATTCAGGCAAAGTATCTTGAACCAAGGCTTTAAGCCGAGTTTTGGCGAAACGCCGGGATGTGTCTTTCACTAATTCAAGCAAAGTATCTTGAACCAAGGATTTAAGCCGAGTTGTGGCGAAACACCGGGCTGTGCCTGACACTGATTCAAGCAAAGTATCTTGAACCAAAGCTTTAAGCCGAGTTGTGGCGAAACGTCGGGTTGTGCTTGTCACTGATTCAAGCAAAGTATCTTGAACCAAGGCTTTAAGCCAAGTTGTGGCGAAACGTCGGGTTGTGCCTGACACTGATTCAAGCAAAGTAACTTGAACCAAGGTTTCAAGTCGAGTTGTGGAGAAACGCCGCGCTGCGCCTGTCACTTATTTAAGCATAGTATCTTGAATCAAAGCTTTAAGCCGAGTTGTGGTTGTGCCTGTATAGGTCCAAGCAAAGTATCTTGAACCAAAGCTTTAAGCCGGGTTTTGGTGAGACGTCGGGTTGTGCCTGTCACTGATTCAAGCAAAGTATCTTGAATCAAGGAAATAAGCCGTGTTTTGGCGAAACACCGGGTTGTTCCTGAGTAGGATCACCAAAGGTGGGTTCCAAGGAAGAGAGCCTATTACAACCTATTGATCTATACAAGCTAGATTTTTAATTTTAAGGTGCCTCATTAAAAACCTTGGCCCTTGCCTAGGGAAAAGAGTACAACATCGTTATTCACGCATTTTACATAATTTAAGTGAAATACATTTTGAGACTAGCTACATTCCAAGTCCTAGGTATCTCTATGCCTTCCAGTGTTTCTAACTTGTTGGCGCCATTATGCAGCTTCTCTAGTACTCGGAATGGGCCCCCCCAATTAGGAGACAACTTTCCCTTCTTGGTTGGATCCGTAACTCTTCTGAGCACCAAGTCTCCGACCTCGAAACCTCGCTGCTTCACTTTTAGATTAAAACACTGTGCTATTCTCTGCTTAGCAGCAATTTCTCTTAGGTGTGCCATATTTCTCACCTCTTCTACAAGGCCGGCTTCAGCATCCAAACCCTAGTTGTTAGTTTCTTCCTCAAAATTTTCTCGTGACCAAGATTTTTGATCCGCACAATCATCTCTCCCTTTGCCCTTTTCTTTAGAATCTCGGGCTCTATTCTCCATGTTGCTTTCTTCACCTTTCACATAACATTCAGCCCGAGTAATAATTTCGTCCATACTCTTGGACGGTTTTTGAGCCAAAGACTCATTGAACTGACCGGCCTTGAGCCCGTGCTTAAACACCGCCACGAAGATCTCCTGATTGGGGTGAGAAACCTTTATGGTCTCTTCATTACATCTATCCATGAAATCTTGCAGTGACTCTACCAGATGTTGCCTGATGTTGAATAGTGAGGTAGTGGCCACCTTCCGATGGTGGTTTGCAGAAAACTGCTGAATAATCTTCTTGTTGAAATCTTAGTAACTAACCACGGAAAACCGTGGCAACCCCATGTACCAATGTAGCATGGATTCCCTGAAAGTGCCAACCATTAACTTGCATTTTAGAGAATATGTTGCTCCTGTTAATGTCATCATGTTGTTAACCAAAATGATGTGCTCCTGAGGGTCAGTCTTCCCGTCGTATATTGCTAGGACAGGAGGCTTGAAGTTCTCAGGAACAACATCCTTCCAAATGGCCTGAGATAAGGGTTGTGGCTCCAAGAGTTCTGCCTCTTGTTCTTCTGTTTGGTCCAAGCTCCTCTGTTGAAGAGCTTGAACATTATCTTGTAGAGTGTCACTATGCTAACGCAAATCATCGATCACGACCAACAACTGTGTCAGATACGAAGGATCGGTTGGTGACGTTGTTGACATCGTGCTGTCGTATATTGTGCGGTGGCCTGGGATTGATTTCACCGAGGCCCAACGGTGGCAGGAAAAACTTATATATCTGTATTTAAAGATTTGGAGGCTCAAGCTAAGTATCTTGAACTCCAAGCTAATGAATGTCTTGCTTATCCCGCTGGTGGGAGCCCTTTATATACAGTGACTACGTGACTTCCACGTCTTAGTGCCAATAACGACTTCCAGCTCCATAACTGAATTAAAGACACATAACATCCACCGTTTGTAGCAATGATGGCTTCATTGTGTAACGTGCGCCGCCAAGATTAATGTGGCAGTTTCCTCCAGCTCGTCCGTAACGTTCGCTTCATTAGCCGGGATGGATCTTGGCTCGTATGGCCGGGATGTATGCCGGGTCCATACTTCGGCCTCAATACTCTCCATTCGGGAACCATTCTCGGCTCCTCCCTTGCTCGTTCCGACTCTATAGCTCGGATGGGATTTTATGTACGATCAAAAACTTATCAAAATAAATCATTTAATTTAATATTTTCTCAGAAAATTAAATTCCAATTGTCGATTCGCAGTTGCCAGTTGTCCAAATTCCTTTAGAGGGTAAGTAAAAAGGTTTCTTCTCTTTGTGGCTATATATACGCCCTTTTTCATTTCTTGATCTTTTTTTCTATTTTCTTCCTCAGAGCCCTAAAAACCTTGAAACTTTATGCAAACTTCATTTCTACAAGCTTTTTAATCAAAAGCTCCACAAAAAACAACAATGGCTTTCTGCAAACATCAACCACACATTTCATCTACTACTAAAATTAAAGGTCCCATTCTCAAGGATGGTTGTACTTACATTCCCGAACCTCCAATACAAGAGGAAAAGGTTGATATATGGTATTCTAAGGCACTAATTCCCCTACTCCCTTGCATGTAATGTTCGTATTTTTATGGGTCCTTTACCTAAGCTATCTAAGAAACCATCAAACTATGTGAGCTTTTCCCTAGTTTCTCATCGGGATAACCTCTATATTTTAAGATGAGCCTTTTGATATGAGCTTTATGAAAAACCGAGTGTTATGTTCATCACTTTCGACTTATAATCCTTCTTACATTAGTTGGCTAGATAGGATTCAACAAAAAGAAAAGGTATAGAAAAATATTGGTATCTTAATTTGATTTAACTCTCCAAGTATTGTCACAAGTATAATTCCCATATGTTGTTAGTTTTTATTTGCTTAGAGGAATATTCGACCAACACATTTCAACTACCATGTGCAATGATCACCCCAACGATATTTCATATAGCAACAACTATTGATCTTAGACCAATTGGGGAAATCTTCGACCCCACTATGATAATCAAAACCAAACCTAGTTTCACCTTCTCTACCCTAATTTTAGTAATTTCATCAAAGTCCATCATAAGTTATCTGACAGCATAGGTACCGAGGAACACATATTTTTCTTTACCTACTGGCTATCCCACTTTATTTTCTACTCTAGCTCTCTTCAAGTTGCTAATAAATTTATTCCTCTGGCTACCCAACTCCATGAGATAAGGAATGTTTTCCTAAGAAAATTGATCTTGTATGTCTTGTATGAATCTTTGGGGCTTGCTTCTTGTGACCTCAAGGCATGAGAAAATCATGAAGAAAACTTCTTGGTTTCTGACCTCGTTTGGCTCCTGCAACTATGGCTTGATGTCATCTTTGAACCTTCCATCAAAACTAGGATTACTCCAAGTGATGGTAACTCTAAATCCAAAGAAATCTTTGAGACCTACTTTAATATGTTCTACAAATGTAAAACCTTCATCTCGACGATGGCACCTTTCGCTACTCAAAGCTATGAAGGCATGTTAAAACACCCATTGGATCAACATGGTTAACACCCATTGGCTAATTAGTTAAGATACAACATGTTAAACACCCATTGGCTAATTAGTTAAGATACAACATGTTAAACACCCATTGTATCAATAATTTAGAATCAAATATCTTGGATAGTTAAGGTATTTTTTAGGTTTTGAAATCGCCAGATCAACATAAGGCATTTTCTTAAACCAAAGGAAATACACCCTTGAACTAATGCAGGATGTTGTTGTTCGGGTTGCTAAACCATCATCTGTTCCCTTTGATCCAAACATCAAACTCTCCATTCATGAAGGTGATTTATTGGAAGACCCCTATTCTTACATGAGATTAATTGGTAGGTTAATCTATTTGACTAATTTAAGACCAGATATTTCTTTTATTGTTCAACACTTGAGTCAGTTTATGTCTCAACCTCGACTACCACATTATCAGGATGAAACTTGGGTTCTCATGTATCTAAAGTCATTTCAAGCTACTAGTATTCTCTTTTCTGTTTCTAGTGATTTGAAGTTGTTAGGATTTGCTGATTCAGATTGGGCTCGATGCTCTGACACTAAAAAATCCATAACAGACTACTGTGTAATGTTAGAATTTTTTTGTTGGGCTGGAAATTAAAGTAGCAATATAATGCATCTCGAGTTCAGAACACTTTAATCTAAAAATATAAGAGAGAGAAAATAAAAACAAAATTAAAGTTTTGTTATATGCATTTTGCAAAGAAACAATAGAGCATGCATATATAAACTAAGCATATATAACTTTGAAGGTAAACGTTCCACTGTGCTAAACATCTCATACACCATATTTAAAAACTAACTTAGACATTTAAAAACTAAATTAGACGACGTCAAAATGTTGGACCATCGTCTTTCACGGCACTTCACCAACTCCAACTGTGGATCTTAGATTACCTCAAATCAAATGATAAACATGAAACTCCGGTCTACAAGAGATGTGCTACGTTGACATCTGATCACACTTCATATAAATCTAAATACTTGATAAGGGGTAGATAAACATAAAAATACTAGGGAACTAGTAATTTGTTGTAGATATGATGAGACTTTTCAATTCGCACAAATGTGTCCTAGGTTCAAAATTCAAACATCAAATGCATAATTTGGCAAGAATGTGAGAGGACTTGTCACGGGACATATGTGGACATGTTACTTGTCGTGAGAAGGACTACACAGCTATTGGCTATTGCCTTCGAGTTCCACTCTTCTATTTTAAACATCAGATTGGAGTCGTTATTTTCTTTGAAGACAAATCAAATTGGAATCTTAGTATGTTGGTAGTTGGATATTGCATATGATGCCAAAATTCACTAGTAAAACTCAATAAATCATTTTAATATTTTGTGTTCAGATTAAAAATAATTATTAACATAAAATAATAACGTTATTTTTACATATAATAGTTTAGCATTTTTTCCCTACTTAATGGATGATTTATGCTCTTTTACGATATTAAAAATCACTTATTTTTCTTAAATACATTTTATATGGTGTGCCACTTTTTGGTGGTAAAATACATAGAAGAGGAACTGCATAAAATAGACTATGAAAATGAGACTTTTCTTTATATTCATTCTTGTTAATTATTTGCACTTTTGAGGATTTTAAATTCATTTTTTTAACTCCTTTTGTGTAAAAAATTTGACTTTTAAAACTAATATGAATTTGGAGGCTTAAACAAAATTTAGAATAAAATTTTGTAAAAGTAAAATTAAATAATTATAAAATGTATATTAATTTTTATTTTAAAATTAAAAACTATCAATAAATTTTTTAAATTACTATTTTATTTAATTAAATCTCTGAATAACATTTGTCAAAAAATATCTAAATAATATAAAATAAAATAAAATAAAATAAAATAAAATATATTAATTCTATTTATTTAATCCTTAATTAATATTAAAAAAGGTTCATGTTACTTTTTATCATTTTAATATTGTGAACTAAATTTATTATATATATATATATATATATATATATATATATATATATATATATATATATATATATATATATATATATATATATATATATATATATATATATATATATATATATATATATATATATATATATATATATATATATATATATATATATATATATATATATATATATATATATATATATATATATATATATATATATTAGATTAATATATATTTTAAAATTAAAAGAGATGTCTGTGTCACTTTTATAAATCTTAGAAGAAGTGTGTGTGTAATGTTTTTCTTAAATTTATTGTATAACTCATCAGTAACATTAAAACATCATTCCAGATACGGTTTTTTTGTTGAATTAGAATGTATTTATTTCTAATTAAGTGTTGAACTGGAATATTTACATAGTCGTTAGTGTTTGGCGATTCTTTCATATAGATGTAAAATTTGTTTAATATACGCTAGTTTACTTTACATGTACATACATGCTTTTGGTTTGAAATTAAACTAGGTAAATTATGATTGGCCTGGGCAAAAAAATAGTGTGGCCTATCTCAATAACTTTAATACCTTGGACTCTAGTCGTGTGTGCATAGGAATATTGCCATAGTGATTTGACAAATACCAAAACTATTTCATGCAATCATTTGTTCAGTACACGTGCTTTTAGTTTGGTTGTGCTTCAATGCTATGAAAACTCAAAAACACCTCAACTTTTTAGTTTGGAGGTACCAGACAATTGTTAGGCTAGGCCAAGGTTCAAATATCATTGAATGAGGTATTTAGTCATTGATTTTATTGACTAAAATGTGAGCCAGTATGAAGCAATTGCAAAAGAAAATCTGCCAAAGATGATTTATTGTCTATAGTTGTGTGTACCAATTTTGGGGAAACCCGTCTTTACTAATTGTATAGCTGTCATACTACAAAATTTCATGTTGTTCTAGAAAGCAGTGAACAAACTATGGCATGTCTCTGTTTGTAAGTGAAAAAATTCACTTTGTACCCCTGCCTTTAGCTTTGGACTTCTATATAAAAAAAATTGGACGGAAATGACCTTCGTATAAATAATATATGTTTTTAAAAAATTCATTTCTTATATTTCATTCTCAAAAGTGTTCTGAAACACTCTGCACAAGCTTACAAATCGGAACAGATTCCACAAGCATTGCGGTTCAGAAGTTACACATCAAAACACATCAGGTTAGTGTTCAGAAACTTTTTCACACACCAAAACACCTTTTAGAAGCGTTTCGGTTTAATAGATTTATGATTTTTTTTATTCAGAACAAATGTTGAAAGTGTTTCGGTTTGAGTGAGATGCACCGGAACAGATTCCACAAGCGTTCAGGTTTGTTAATGGAGATTTCGAAACACTTCCCAGAAGTGTTCCAAAATTTTGAATAAAGTGTACACCGAAACACTTTTCAATAGTGTTCCGGTTTGGTTTTTTAATTCTTTTTTACTCTTTTTTTGGTTATTGTGTAGAATGAGAACATTAGGCCCTGATGGACGCCTTCCTCGAAAAAATGACGGTGCATCTGGATCCGGTTCAAATCCTCCGCAAAAGCCTAGGGAATGGCCTAGAGGTCCATCAAACACATCCCTTCTGGTTAGATACCACCAGCACTGTGCTCGACACTTGTGGTATGGAGAGGTAAGTAAATGACAATGTTATGTGAAATAAATAACATATTGTTGTCATAGTTTTTTAATATGTTACTTTATTTCTTTTAGGAAAGAGGACAAAAAAATAACTTAAATGTGTTGCACACGGACAAAAACTTCAGCAGTGGGTTCCCCAACAACTCCCTAGACAAATGGAACATTGGGGGAATGAATTGGGTCTTACATCGTTGCAAAGAACAAGTCTGTCGAAGGTAGACCCGAACTTGATCACTGCCTTTGTAGAGAGATGGCATTCAGAGACATCGTCATTTCTCATGCCATATGGTGAGATGATGATTACTCTAGATGATGTCTATTGTCTTCTTCACCTCCCTATAAGGGGTATTTTCTAGGATCCCCAACACGTCACTAAAGATGCTGCTGCTGAGCTTGCTGTGACCTATTTAGGAGTGTCACGTGGTGAAGCTATGAGTCAGGTTCGTGCAAATAGAGGTGTCCACTACAAGCTTGAGTGGTTGCACGATCTATTTGTTGCCCATATAACTGCTAGTAATTGGGCATATGTGACCTGAGCATACCTTATGATGTTAGTTGGTTGCACTATTTTTGCTGACAAGACATTTACGCTTGTCGATGCAAAATATCTACCGCTTTTTGGGGACTTGGATGGTATGGAGAGATATAGTTGGGGGGCAGCTTCTTTGGTGACCATTTATGATTCTCTTAGAGATGCATGTGTCTTTGCCACCAAACAAATTACCGGTTATCCTACTCTTCTTCAAGTATTTAATTAATATTTTTATATAATTGTTTATTATACTAAATTTATTATTATTATTTTTTATAATTTGTATTGAAACAATGCTGGATCCATGAGTATTTTCCCGGAATTGGAAGAAAAGAGGAAAACTGGCATTTAAGTGATAACCTTGGAATGCCCAGAGCGATGAGATGGTCGTACAGTCAGGGAGTGTTGAAGGTGGATGCCTTGTGAGCTATTCTTGATAGACTGACACCGGTGGACATGGTGTGGTGTCCATTTGAGGACCATAGGCAATGGCGCCCATTTGACGAGCTTTCTTTTTTTTAGAGGAAGACTACAATGGTGAGGTACATATGTTCTATACTTGTCTGACAGATGTTTACGTCAGTTTGGTTTGATCCAGTATATACCACGTCCACCCACTAATAATATTGAGCGGACGTTAATGTTAACTGGATTGGCTACGACCAGAGCATTGTAGAGGTGGTTGGACCGACAACAACAGTCACATTTGCTTCTGAGACTGTGGCAAATTATTTGGACTGGTATTACTGTGTGTCACACTCTCGATTGGTACCACCACCTAAGGATGAAACAAGAGAGGTGTCAGTTCCTCAGTATGCAGGAAGGCTACCTGATCCTAAATTGGCTTGTATCTCCGTATTGATTCATCGTCACCTCCCGAGATTTGGTTTTGAGGAGGATGATCCGCAGTTTGCGGATTTATTTGCGGCGTTGCATTTATGTCTTGAAGAGTGATTTTCATGTTGTGTTTTATGACTTATTTTATGACTTATGTGTATGACTTATGTTTTATAACCTATGTAATATTTTATGATTTATTTTATGACTTATGTGTATTTATTTTATTTTATTTTATGTGTTATTTTAAGTTTGAATGGTTGTGATTAGACCGACACTTTGAAAGGTCTAGATTGGACTGACACTTTGAATGGTCTAGATTGGACCGACACTTTGAATGGTCTAGAATAAATTAAAAGTACTATAAATATGAGTCATGTGTTGTTTAGTATTTCCAACTGAAAATGTCTCTCCCAAATTGGTTGATATATGTCGAAGTGTATTTCAATAGAGAGAAAGATGTTGTGAAGTTTCAGATCCCAGATGGATTTGTAAATCTCGAGGGGTTGAAGTAAATGTTTGACTATGAGTTGTGTCCAGAGACTGATACTAGGAGGTTGAAGAAGATTTCGTACCGCGAAAAATGGAACATAGATGTTAATGGAAGGATAAGTTACAATGTGGTAGAGGTGAAGAGCAATGAAGACATGAGAGCAATGTGGAAATCATATCGTCGTAGAGTAACTAAGGGCCCTGTTGAGTTTGAAGATTTTTACTGTGGAAAATAGTAAACAACCGTTGGTCCTCCCTAAGTCCTAAAACTAAGGGTTACTCGCGAGATCGACCAGTTGATCTCAAGACACATGCTAAGGTTTTGGTAAATTGCCTTTATTGTAAATAAAAAGACCTTGGCGAAGCGGTTTCGAGCCTAAGGAAGCAGTAGCAATGGCTTTCCACACACAAAGAATTCTGACTATTGGTGACTCGTGACCAACAGTTTACATTGAAATATTTTTGGTAAATGAGGCTATTGGTGACTCGTGACCAACAGATAAATGAGACAGAAGTAAGAGAAAAAGCAGTAAAGATAAAGTTAAAAATAAATTGATTGCACTGGAATAAAAAGTGTGGTGATTCACGTACATCAAAGCTTGAGTTACTCTTTCTTCCTTTAGCGCGAAATTGGGCAGAGTTTTGGCAAGCAGTTTGAGAGTACAAATGAACACACAGAATTCTTAACATTCTAACTTATTTATAGTAATTACAAAGTAACTACTAAAGCTAATCAACGGACGAGATTTAGTCTTTGAAAGCAACTTCCGCACACGTTTCGCCATCCGTTCAAAGCTTCTAACCCATGATCTCCTCATTTTTGACTTTTTCCCGCTTCATGTCTTCAGAAGGAAACTGCCTTCAGGTTTGGTATATCTTATTGAGGCATAACAAAATTTCCTAAGTCCACTAGCAAGCGTCTTCGACAACAATAGTGTTGGTGTAAGCCCTAGAGGCCAATACCTTTTGGTACTTGTATCGAATTATTTATTAATAATAAAAAGGATTTTCTTTATTATGTTTGCTTTTTGAAAATAATAAAGTCCCTAGAATAGTTAGTCTGTTTAATGTAATGTTAAGTATGACTTAATCATGAGATCCATTAAACACAAGGACACTATTCTTAAAGTATCCATAATCGAGCTTTATTGTGAAGCGGGATAACATTAAAGCATTGAGGTTATTATGAAGATAAACTGATGATCACATCTCATGGATCATGGATAAAGAGTTATCAAGTCTTGACATAGGTATAAATATTAGGAGTAATATTTATACTGGATTGACCCGCTATGAGAATACTACATAGAATGTTATGCAAAGTGTCATAAGTTATTCTCATGGTGATAACTAGTGTATACCACCCTTCGACCTGAAACCACTATGGACCCTAGATGTAGAGTCAAGTGCCTTATTGCTGCTCAAATGTTATTCGAAACTGGATGACCATAAAGACAGTTGATGGGTACTTCACAAAGCATGTTGAGGGACATGAGTAACCTAGATGGAATTTGCCCATCCTGCGTAATGGGATAAATGTCTGAGGGCCCAATATTGAACTGGACAAGGATGACACGGTCTATGCCTTGTGTTCAATATAGACATAAGGGTAAAAGGGTAATTATACACACAAGTATTATCACAGAAAGGTTTTGTCAGATCACATGACATTTTCGTGACTTGGGTAGCAATGATGTGTTGCTAGATACCGCTAACTGTTTATTATGTTAAATGTGATTTAATATAATTGCCAACATCGCGGAAACCTACAGGGTCACACACATAAGGACATATTAATGATAGATAGTATAAATAAGGAGAATCGTAGGGTACGGTGTACTTAAGTACATTTATGTTCACGTCAAGTTTTATCAGGTTTTCCTCAAATTTTCTAGAGACTTATATTCATTTCAAATTTCTTCACATTTTCTAAAGACTTAAATTCACTTCAAATATCATCATATTTCTTAAGGTTTATGTGCACTTCGTAATTATTCAAAATTTCTTAAGGTTTATATTCACTTCAAATTTCTTCAGATCTATGTTCACTTAAGATTCCACCAGATTTTCTTAAGATTTATGTTCACGTTTAGTGTCATCAGGTTTTCCTCAAATTTTCTAGAGACTTATGTTCATTTCAATTTTCATCACATTTTCTAAAGACTTATATTCACTTCAAATATCATCATATTTGTTAAGGTTTATGTTCACTTCGTATTTCTTCAAAAAATTTTAAGGTTTATATTCACTTCAAATTTCATCAGATCTATGTTCACTTGAAATTCCATCAGATTTTCTTAACATTTATGTTCACGTCAAGTTTCAAAAGGTTTTCTTAAAATTTTCTAGAGACTTATATTCTTTTCAAATGTCATCACATTTTCTAAAGACTTATATTCACTTCAAATATCATCATATTTCTTAAGGTTTATGTTCACTTCGTGTTTATTCAGAATTTCTTAAGGTTTATATTCACTTCAAATTTCTTCAGATCTATGTTCACTTGAGATTCCACCAGATTTTCTTAAGATTTAGGTTCACGTCATGTTTCATCAGGTTTTCCTCAAATTTTCTAGAGACTTATATTCATTTCAATTTAAATCACATTTTCTAAAGACTTATATTCAATTCAAATATCATCATATTTCTTAAGGTTTATGTTCACTTCGTATTTCTTCAGAATTTCGTAAGGTTTATATTCACTTCAAATTTCTTTAGATCTATGTTGACTTGAGATTCCACTAGATTTTCTTCAGATTTATGTTCATGTGAAGTTTCATCAGGATTTCCTTAAATTTTCTAGAGACTTATACACATTTCAAAGTTCATCAAATTTTCTAAAAACATTTATTCAATTCAACTATCATCAGATTTCTTAAGGTTTAAATTCACTTCGTATTTCTTCAAAATTTCTTAAGGTTTATAATCACTTCAAATTTCTTCAGATCTATGTTCACTTGAGATTCCACAAGCTTTTCTAAAGATTTATGTTCACGTCAAGTTTCATCAGGTTTTCCTCAAATTTTCTCGAGACTTCAATTCATTTCAATTTTCATCACAATTTCTAAAGACTTATATTCATTTCAAATATCATCAAATTTCTTAAGGTTTATGTTCAATTTGTATTTCTTCAGAATTTTGTAAGGTTTATATTCACTTCGAATTTCTTCAGATCTATGTTCACTTGAGATTCCATAAGATTTTCTTAAGATTTAGGTTCACGTCAAGTTTCATCAGGTTTTCCTCAAATTTTCTAGAGACTTATATTCATTTCAATATTCATCACATTTTCTAAAGACTTATATTCACTTCAAATATCATCATATTGCTTAAGGTTTATGTTCACATTGTATTTCTTCTGAATTTCTTAAGGTTTATATTCACTTTAAATTTCTTCAGATCTATGTTTGCTTGAGATTCCACCAGCTTTTCTCAAGATTTATGTTAACGTCAAGTTTCATCAGGTTTTCCTCAAATTTTCTCGAAACTTGTATTCATTTCAATTTTAATGACATTTTCTAAAGACATATATTCACTTCAAATTTCAACAGATTTCTAAAGGTTTATGTTCACTTCCTATCTCTTCAGAATTTCTTAAGCTTTATTTTCACTTCAAATTTCTTCAGATCTATGTTGCCTTGAGATTCCACCAGATTTTCTTAAGATTTTTGTTCATGTGAAGTTTCATCAGGATTTCCTTAAATTTTCTAGAGACTTATACGCATTTAAAATTTCATCACATTTTCTAAAGACTTATATTCACTTCAAATATCGTCATATTTCTATAGGTTTATGTTCCCTTTGTATTTCTTCAGAATATCTTAAGGTTTATACTCACTTCAAATTCTTCAGATCTATGTTCACTTGAGATTCCATCGTATTTTCTTCAGATTTATGTTCACGTCAAGTTTCATCAGGTTTTCCTCAAATTTTCTAGAGACTTATGTTCATTTAAATTTTCATCACATTTTCTAAAGACTTATATTCACTTCAAATATCATCATATTTCTTAAGGTTTATGTTCACTTTGAATTTCTTCAAAATTTATTAAGCTTTATATTCACTTCAAATTTCATCATATCTATGTTCACTTGAGATTCCACCAGATTTTCTTAAGATTTAGGTTCACGTCAAGTTTCATCAGGTTTTCCTCAAATTTTCTAGAGACTTATATTCATTTCAATTTTCATCACATTTTATAAATACTTCTATTCAATTCAAATACCATCATATTTCTTAAGGTTTATGTTCACTTCATATTTCTTCAGAATTTCGTAATGTTTATATTCACTTCAAATTTCTTCAGATCTATGTTCACTTGAGATTCCATCAGATTTTCTTAGGATTTATGTTCACGTCTAGTTTCATCAGGTTTTCCTCAAATTTTCTAGAGACTTATATTCACTTCAAATATCATCATATTTCTCAAGGTTTATGTCCACTTCATATTTCTTCAATATTTCTTAAGGTTTATATTCACTTCAAATTTCTTCAGATCTATGTCCTCTTGAGATTCCACCAGATTTTCTTAAGATTAAGGTTCACGTCAATTTTCATCCGGTTTTCCTCAAATTTTCTAGAGACTTGTATTCATTTCAATTTTCATGACATTTTCTATAGACTTATATTCACTTCAAATATCATCATATTTCTTACGGTTTATGTTCACTTCGTATTTAATCAGAATTTCTTAAGGTTTATATTCACTTCAAATTTCTTCAGATATATGTTCACTTGAGATTCCACCAGATGTTCTTAAGATTTAGGTTCACGTCAAGTTTCACCAGGTTTTCCTAAAATTTTCTAGAGACTTATATTCATTTCAATTTTCATCACATTTTCTAAAGACTTATATTCACTTCAAATATCATCATATTTCTTAAGGTTTATCTTCACTTCGTATTTCTTCAGAATTTCTTAAGGTTTATGTTCTTCAAATTTCTTCAGATCTATGGTTACTTGAGAGTCCATCTGATTTTCTTAGGATTTATGTTCACGTCTAGTTTCATCAGGTTTTCCTCAAATTTTCTAGGGACTTATATTCTTTTCAAATTTCATCACATTTTCTAAAGACTTATATTCACTTCAAATATCATCATATTTCTCAAGGTTTATGTTCACTTCGTATTTCTTCAAAATTTATTAAGGTTTATATTCACTTCAAATTTCTTCAGATATGTTTACTTGAGATTCCACCAAAATATCTTAAGATTTAGGTTCACGTCAAGTTTCATCCGGTTTTTCTCGAATTTTCTAAAGACTTATATTCATTTTAATTTTCATCACATTTTCTAAAGACTTATATTCACTTTTAATATCATCATATTTCTTAAGGTTTATGTTCACTTTGTATTTCTTCAGAATTTCTTAAGGTTTAGATTCACTTCAAATTTCTTCAGATATATGTTCACTTGAGATTCCATCAGATTATCTTAGGATTTATGTTCACGTCTAGTTTCATCAGGTTTTTTCTCAAATTTACTAGAGACTTATATTCTTTTCAAATTTCATCACATTTTCGAAAGACTTATATTAACTTCAAATATCATCATATTTCTTAAGGTTTATCTTCACTTCGTATTTCTTCAAAATTTATTAAGGTTTATATTCACTTCAAATTTCTTCAGATCTATGTTCACTTGAGATTCCACCAGATTTTCTTAAGATTTATGTTCACGTCTAGTTTCCTCAGGTTATCCTCAAATTTTCTAGAGACTTATATTCATTTCAAATTTCATCACATTTTCTAAAGACTTATATTCACTTCAAATATCATCATATTTCTTAAGGTTTATGTTCACTTCGAATTTCTTCAAAATTTCTTAAGGTTTATATTCACTTCAAATTTCTTCAGATCTATGTTCACTTGAGATTCCATTAGATTTTCTTAGGAATTATGTTCACGTCAAGTTTCATTAGCTTTTCCTCAAATTTTCTAGAGACTTATATTCTTTTCAAATATCATCAAATTTTCTAGAGACTTATATTCACTTCAAATAACATCATATTTCTTAAGATTTATGTTCACTTCGTATTTCTTCATAATTTCTTAAGGTTTATATTCACTTTAAATTTTTCAAATCAATGTTCACTTGAGATTCCATCAGATTTTCTAGGAATTATGTTCACGTCTAGTTTCCTCAGGTTTTCCTCAAATTTTCTAGAGACTTATATTCATTTCAAATTTCATCACATTTTCTAAAAACTTATATTAACTTCAAATATCATCATATTTCTTAAGGTTTATGTTCACTTCGTATTTCTTCAAAATTTCTTAAGGTTTATATTCACTTCAAATTTCTTCAGATCTATGTTCACTTGAGATTCCACCAGATTTTCTAAAGATTTAAGTTCACGTCAAGTTTCATCAGGTTTTCCTCAAATTTTCTAGAGGCTTATATTCATTTCAATTTACATCACATTTTCTCAAGACTTATATTCACTTCAAATATCATCATATTGACTTGAGATTCCATTAGCTTTTCTTAGGATTTATGTTCACGTCAAGTTTCATTAGGTTTTCCCCAAATTTTCTAGAGACTTATATTCTTTATTAAATTTCATCACATTTTCTAGAGACTTATATTCACTTCAAATATCGTCATCTTTCTTAAGGTTTATGTTCACTTTGTATTTCTTCAGAATATCTTAAGGTTTATATTCACTTTAAGTTTCTTCAGATCTATGTTAACTTGTGATTCCATCGTATTTTTTTAAGATTTATGTTCACATTAAGTTTCATCATGTTTTCCACAAAATTTTCAGAGACTTATATTTTTTTTAAATTTCATCACCTTTTTTAAAGATTTATATTCACTTAAAATATCATCATATTTCTTAAGGTTTATGTTCACTTCGTATTTCTTCAGAATTTCTTAAGGTTTATATTCTCTTCAAATTTCTTCAGATCAATGTTCACTTGTGTCATACCCCAATTTTTGACCTAATATACCACCTTACATCTGCATCATTGCACCATTAACAGTTTAGAACAGAATTAATCGGGTGTGGATATCACAGGTCAAAATTAGGGTTTCATCAAATGTTCATCTGATTCAAGAGGCAAGCAATTAGGGTTTGAGTCTTACTCATTTCATTTGATCTATCTTGATCAAATCATCAACCTCTGATCTTCAGATATCAGAATTTTTCTCTTGATCTATCAGGATCGACCAATTAGGGTTTTCATCGAGCATGAGCAATCTCTGATATTCTGATCAATGCATAACTTTTTTGAGTAGAGATTGATCTTCATATCTTAAATACAACATGTTGACCTAATTTCTGGATTCAAAACATCACAGAAGTTCACAGAATTCATCAGTCAATTTCTGGGTCATCTGGTGAAATTTCATCTGCACTAAAAAGTCAAACTTTGACTTTTGGTCAACTTTTTCAAGACAAAACTTTTTCAATCATCAAAATACTTCAAATGATCCATCATGATCATAAAAAATCAAGAAATTTGGAAAAGTCAACAAAAAGTCAAAATTTCAAACACTTAGAAAAATTTTCAAGTGTTAAAATTTCTTACTTTTTCCAAACTTCATGGCATTTTTTCACATAGTTCCACTTTGAATTGGAAAAAACTCAAAACATGAAAGTTGTAGCCCTTGAAACAAGCTTTCCAAAATGTCCAAGAAATCTCAAATCCATGGAGTCTAGCCATACTTTTGATTTTGAAACTTAGAGCTCCAAAATCCATAATTTTCAAGTACAAAACTTCAAAGTTATAGGTCATTTTGCATTTTCTTCTTCTAGAACACATGCCACCTTGAAAAGATAAGCTAGAGCTGATAAAAATCAGTTGGATGTAATTATGATGGATAGGATCAAAGTTGAGAATTAACCATGGTTAAAAGGAAGCTTCCTTTTGCATTTAATGCAAAAAAGACTTCCTTGCCCTCTAAGGCAAGTTGAAAATACCAAAGCCAAACTTTCTCACTTATCTTTCAGAATTTGTGACCTATAAATAGAGGTCTTGTTTTCAATTTCAAACCACACCGAAGCCATGCAAGAACATGCTTTCTCTCTTCTTTCTTAAAAATCAAGAAACATAGTGTTAATTGAGAAAACTTGCATTTTGATAAACTAATGAAAACTTTGAGTAATTTGGTGTCTAAATATGTTTTAATATCAATATGAAACTTGTTTGAAACATAAAATCAATACAATCCAAGCTAGAAATCAGAATTACACTCCATGTCCACAAACTTGCTCAAAACTGCCTAAACCATCGAATTCCATATTTGGCTTGAACAAGTTGTGATTTCTTCACTCAAACATCATCAACATACATCATAGACATGATGCAGACCATTAACAACAAACTGTAACACCTCTAACCACGATTTCCAGTTTTACTTTGAGCTATATGCAGGTCGACTTGGTCAGAGCTATCCAAGCAAATTTAGAGCAAGCAGACCACTAAAATTCGATCTCAAACGAGCAGTAAAACACACCACTTGAACTCTGTGATTTCTTGATTCAAATCAAAAAAAATCTTGGCCATTTTGTTTCTACACTATCCACGATCAATAGCCCTCAATCAATTGATCAATTCATCCACCATACACGATTTCAATTAGATTTTTCAGTTTTAGGGTTCTTCGTGTTCTTCAGAAATTCAATCAGGTTAGGCTTAAAATAAATGAAATTAAGTGATGCCATCATGTTCCTGGGCTCAAAACGATCAACTTTCATGTTTACATCTTTTAATTTCATCAAGAAACGAAGATTTGAGGATTGATTGAAGGATTGGAGATGAAGAACAAGCTTGCGCGCGTTTTTTGAATTCAAATATCCAGTTTAAAATATATTTAGTTGGTTTAATCCAATACACGGATATTTCCCCAGTTGCAGATCACTCTTAAGTCACTTATACCATGCCTTGCCTACAGGTCCCGGGTTCGAGTAGCCTTGGGACCTTTTTGCCAAACTTTTTAATTTTTCATTCATGTTTTTTTACAAACTTTGACCTTTTCAAAACCCAATCAAAACTCCTCATTTTGAGGTGATTTTTTGTACACTTGTCAATTAATGTATCTATTTTATGATAATGCAAAAATTTTTAGAAAAAACTTTCATCCGATTATATTTTGATCGAGCCGAAAACGACACTTTTGAGTACTTTTCAAAGCACCTTTAAAGGTGATTTTTTTTTCAAACTTTCGAAGCCCGATTCTTTTCAAAACTTTTCACAAGTATATTTCACTTTTCAAAAACATTTTCAAAAACATTTTCAAAACATTCTTCAAAACTTTTCATCAAACTTAAATCTTTTACCATGATCGATCCGATTAAACGATAAAACCGATTTCGTTTTCTCTCAAATTTTATAATCGATCATGGGCCTCCCTCACGGTATAAGTCCCAAAATTCTTTTATGTACATAATTATTTCCTTGTACATATCCAATTCTTTTATGTGTACATCTATTTTACTTGTACATAGTACAGATATCTCTGTAAATACTCAAACACAGACAAACTTTGATCATTCGTTTCCGTTTCGTCTGTATATACACTGAATACCATTGGTATTAAAAGGAGCATTATTCCCGGTGAAACTGCTTTTAAACCAATGGGCCACCCTTATGGTGTAAGTCCCAACCATCCTATGTACATCCACATCCTCCTATACATAAATACTCGTTCGTGTACATATTTACTTTCTTGTGCACATTCAAACTTGTAAATAATCAAGTTACGCTCGTTTTAAACGTTCGTTTCACATACACTTGTTTATATTTCCTTCATAAACTCTTGTACATAAACATCATGCATTGTTTATGTTTCCTTCATAAACTCCTGTGAATACATATCACACACACACTTGTTTATACAAATATCTAGTTATAACATAACAACTAGTCTAACCAATAGGTTCCCCACAGTATTAGCCTCCTTTTGGGCTTTATACAAGATAACTCATCCCTGCAGAGTTCAGCCTCCTCTTGGGCTTTGTACAAGGTAACTCATTTCATCTGAGTTCAGCCTCCTCTTAGGCTTCATATAAGAAACTCATTCATCCGAGGTTTAGCCTCCGCTTAGGCTTCATATAAGACAACTCTCCCTGCCGGGTGACCTCCTCTTGGGCTTCGTTCAAAGAACTCCTCATTGAGTTTAGCCTTCTCTTGGGCATCAAACAAGAAGGAGACCAGGAAATCTCTTAACAGCCTCCTATTGGGCTTCCAATACAAAGAATCACCCGCATTTGGATAGAACCCAGAGAGTATAATTTTCCGTTGAAATTGCTCTTAATCCTAAAAGGATGGTTTCCCGGTGAAATCCCTTTTAAAGCCAAAGCCAGCCACACCCTATAGCTTCCTCTTGAGCTTCATACAAGGACCCTCGATGACCCTCGATGATCCTCGATGACCCTCGGAATGCCTCCTCTTGGGCTTACAATACAAGGAATCACGGGCTTTTTAAAAGCATCCCTTAATCCAATCAATTTCTCCTCGAGATTTAGACGTTTATCATCTCTATGGAAGAAGTATCCCATCTATCACATCACATACAATCAAAAACTTTTCAAACTCTTTTCAAACAAAAAATATCTCTTAATTGTAAGTGGTAACGCTTTTACACTCAAGCAAAACACCCAATGCTTACAATTAAAAGATTCAATCATTTTCAAACATCTTTCTTAAACATGTAAATGGTAACGCTTGTACACTCAAGCAAAACACCTATAACTTACGACGAAAGATTCAGTCAATCAAATTTTTCAAAATGTATGTGATGAAATAGATTAGATACATTTTTTCATTAAGATGACATTTATGCAATGTCTCTTACTAACATCCGTTGCTTCCACTAGCATAAGTGGGAACTACGATTGCTCGACTTTCTCAACATCCTTTTGAGAATCACGTGAGGCACAAGGTCTCATCCTTGGCGAGCAAATTTCTTTCTTCCTCAAACCAAACAAACCATAGATCCCTTTAGATCCGAGCTACAAATGCTCGATTCCCACTAAGGGATATCTTGAAGATCGAAGATATTTGCGAGCAATAATAACAAACATTGGTCCCTCATAATCTATCCTTCTTGAAATCCCAAAGGAGAAACTTTCCAGTCATAGAAATAACAATTAAAACACACAAACATATCAAACATATTCATATATAAAGCTATAGATAACTATATATATTTAGATGCTCCATCTATTCCCTTTATATAACAAACCCCTTACGAATCTCCCCGTGCGTGCATCTAGTTCACGTAGTCGTTCGCATATCAAAATCAATTGAGGATATTAACAACTTTCCCCTTTTCATAATCATTAAATCATCTTTTCTTGTGTTGAAAATAATAAAGCTTGATGTCATTGCATCTTTATAAACAAATCAAAAGTAAATCGTTTCGAGCGGAGAATCCGGTTCATTCGATTCCCTCCGTCGCTTTTACGAGCAGGAAAAATGGCGACTATCTTTGGGAGTCTGCTGAAATTTTGATTTTCAAAAAAATGTGACTCTGCTAAAGAGCACCAAGATTTTTTTGTTTTCAAAAAGAAAAAAAAGGGGTTAAGCTTTCATATGTTGCATATGTTTGTTTTTCTTTATTGTGTGTTTTCGCGATTTCATCGATGGAAGAAATCTAACCAATTTAAAACATTTTAAGATCTAGGTGGGGGTATAGACCTATTAGCTTGTGAGAAGTCTCAGTACTTACGGAGTTAATTTGAGATCCCTCTCTGAGTGGAGGTTGTCTTGGGACTTATATTCTTTTCTAGAGACTTATATTCTTTTCAAATTTCATCACATTGTCTAAAGACTTATATTCACTTCAAATATCATCATATTTCTTAAGGTTTATGTTCACTTCGAATTTCTTCAAAATTTCTTAAGGTTTATATTCACTTAAATTTTTTTCCAGATCTATGTTCACTTGAGATTCCACCAGATTTTCTTAACATTTAGGTTCACGTCAAGTTTCACCTGGATTTCCTCAAATTTTCTAGGGACTTATATTCATTTCAATTTTCATCAAATTTTTTAAAGACTTATATTCACTTCAAATATCATCATATTTCTTAAGGTTTATGTTCACTTCGTATTTCTTCAGAATTTCTTAAGGTTTATGTTCTTCAAATTTCTTCAGATCTATGTTTACTTGAGATTCCATCAGATTTTCTTAGGATTTATGTTCACGTCTAGTTACATCAGGTTTTCCTAAAAGTTTCTAGAGACATATATTCTTTTCAAATTTCATCACATTTCCTAAAGCCTTATATTCACTTCAAATATCAACATATTTCTCAAGGTTTATGTTCACTTCGTATTTCTTCAAAATTTCTTAAGGTTTATATTCACTTCAAATTTCTTCAGATCTATGTTTACTTTAGATTCCACCAGATTTTCTTAAGATTTAGGTTCACTTAAAGTTTCATCCGGTTTTCCTCAAATTTTCTAAAGACTTATATTCATTTCAATTTTCATCACATTTTCTAAAGACTTATACTCACTTCAAATATCATCATATTTATTAAGGTTTATGTTCACTTCGTATTACTTTAAAATTTATTAATGTTTATATTCACTTCAAATTTTTTTAGATCTATGTTCACTTGAGATTCCATTAGATTTTCTTTAGATGTATGTTCATGTCAAGTTTCATCAGGTTTTCCTCAAATTTTCTAGAAACTTATATTCTTTTTAAATTTCATCACATTTTCTAAAGACTTATATTCACTTCAAATATCATCATATTTCTTAAGGTTTATGTTCACTTCGAATTGCTTCAAAATTTCTTATGGTTTATATTCACTTCAAATTTCTTCAGATCTATGTTCACTTGAGATTCCACCAGATTTTCTTAAGATTTAGGTTCATGTCAAGTTTCACCAGGTTTTCCTCAAATTTTCTAGAGACTTATATTCATTTCAATTTTCATCACATTTTCTAAAGACTTATATTCACTTCAAATATCATCATATTTCTTAAGGTTTATGTTCACTTCGTATTTCTTCAGAATTTCTTAAGGTTTATATTCACTTCAAATTTCTTCAGATCTATGTTCACTTGTGATTCCATCGTATTTTCTTAAGATTTATGTTCACGATAAGTTTCATCAGGTTTTCCTCAAATTTTCTGGAGACTTATACTCATTTAAAATTTCATCATATTTTCTAAAGACCTATATTCACTTTAAATGTCATCATATTTCTTAAGGTTTATGTTCACTTCGTATTTCTTAAGAATTTATGAAGGTTTATATTCACTTCAAATTTCTTCAGATCTATGTTCACTTGAGATTCCACCAGATTTTCTTAAGATTTATGTTCACGTTAAGTTTCATCATGTTTTCTACAAAATTTTTAGAGACTTATATTTATTTTAAATTTTATCACATTTTTTAAAGACATATATTCACTTCAAATATCATCATATTTCTTAAGGTTTATGTTCACTTCGTATTTCTTCAGAATTTCTTAAGGTTTATATTCACTTCAAATTTCTTCAGATCTATGTCCACTTGAGATTCCATCAGATTTTCTTAGGATTTATGTTCATGTCTAGTTTCATCAGGTTTTCCTCTAATTTTCTAAAGACTTATATTCTTTACAAATTTCATCACATTTTCTTAAGACTTATATTCACTTCAAATATCATCATATTTCTTAAGCTTTACGTTCACTACGAATTGCTTCAAAATTTCTTAAGGTTTATATTCACTTCAAATTTCTTCAGATCTATGTTCACTTGAGATTCCACCAGAATTACTTAAGATTTAGGTTCACGTCAAGTTTCACCAAGTTTTCCTCAAGTTTTCTAGAGACTTATATTCATTTCAATTTTCATCAAATTTTCTAAAGACTTATATTCACTTCAAATATCTCATATTTCTTAAGGTTTATGTTCACTTCGTATTTCTTTAGAATTTCTCAAGGTTTATATTCACTTCAAATTTCTTCAGATATATGTTCACTTGAGATTCCATCATATTTTCTTAAGATTTATGTTCACGTCAAGATTCATCAGGTTTTCCTCAAATTTTCTAGAGACTTATATTGTTTTCAAATTTCATCACATTTACTAAAGACTTATATTCACTTCAAAAATCATCATATTTCTTTAGGTTTATGTTCACTTCGTATTTCTTCAAAATTTCTTAAGGTTTAAATTCACATCAAATTTCTTCAGATATATGTTCACTTGAGATTCCACGGATTTTCTTAGATTTATGTTCATCAAGTTTCATCGAGTTTTCCTCAAATTTTCTAGAGACTTATATTCATTTCAATTTCATCACATTTTCTAAAATTATATTCACTTCAAACATCATATTTCTTAAGGTTTATGTTCACTTCGTATTTCTTCTGAATTTCTTAAGGTTTATATTTACTTCAAATTTCTTCGGATCTATGTTCACTTGAGATTCCATCAGATTTTCTCAGGATTTATGTTCACGTCTAGTTTCATCAGGTTTTCCTCAAATTTTCTAGAGACTTATATTCTTTTCAAATTTCATCACATTTTCTAAAGACTTATATTTACTTCAAATATCATCATATTTCTTAAGGTTTATGTTCACTTCGTATTTCTTCAGAATTTCTTAAGGTTTATATTCACTTCAAATTTCTTCAGATCTATGTTCACTTGTGATTCCATCGTATTTTCTTAAGATTTATGTTCACGTAAAGTTTCATCAGGTTTTCCTCAAATTTTCTGGAGACTTATACTCATTTAAAATTTCATCATATTTTCTAAAGACTTATATTCACTTTAAATGTCATCATATTTCTTAAGGTTTATGTTCCTTATTTCTTAGAATTTGAAGGTTTATATTCACTTCAAATTTCTTCAGATCTATGTTCACTTGAGATTCCACCAGATTTTCTTAAGATTTATGTTCACGTTAAGTTTCATCATGTTTTCTACAAAATTTATAGAGACTTATATTTATTTTAAATTTTATCACATTTTTTAAAGACATATATTCACTTCAAATATCATCATATTTCTTAAGGTTTATGTTCACTTCGTATTTCTTCAGAATTTCTTAAGGTTTATATTCACTTCAAATTTCTTCAGATCTATGTCCACTTGAGATTCCATCAGATTTTCTTAGGATTTATGTTCATGTCTAGTTTCATCAGGTTTTCCTCTAATTTTCTAAAGACTTATATTCTTTACAAATTTCATCACATTTTCTTAAGACTTATATTCACTTCAAATATCATCATATTTCTTAAGGTTTACGTTCACTACGAATTGCTTCAAAATTTCTTAAGGTTTATATTCACTTCAAATTTCTTCAGATCTATGTTCACTTGAGATTCCACCAGAATTACTTAAGATTTAGGTTCACGTCAAGTTTCACCAAGTTTTCCTCAAGTTTTCTAGAGACTTATATTCATTTCAATTTTCATCAAATTTTCTAAAGACTTATATTCACTTCAAATATCTCATATTTCTTAAGGTTTATGTTCACTTAGTATTTCTTTAGAATTTCTCAAGGTTTATATTCACTTCAAATTTCTTCAGATATATGTTCACTTGAGATTCCATCATATTTTCTTAAGATTTATGTTCACGTCAAGATGCATCAGGTTTTCCTCAAATTTTCTAGAGACTTATATTCTTTTCAAATTTCATCACATTTACTAAAGACTTATATTCACTTCAAAAATCATCATATTTCTTTAGGTTTATGTTCACTTCGTATTTCTTCAAAATTTCTTAAGGTTTAAATTCAATCAAATTTCTTCAGATATATGTTCACTTGAGATTCCACCGGATTTTCTTAAGATTTAGGTTCACATCAAGTTTCATCAGGTTTCCTCAAATTTTCTAGAGACTTATATTCATTTCAATTTGCATCACATTTTCTAAAGAATTATATTCACTTCAAATATCATCATATTTCTTAAGGTTTATGTTCACTTCGTATTTCTTCTGAATTTCTTAAGGTTTATATTCACTTCAAATTTCTTCAGATCTATGTTCACTTGAGATTCCATCAGATTTTCTCAGGATTTATGTTCACGTCTAGTTTCATCAGGTTTTCCTCAAATTTTCTAGAGACTTATATTCTTTTCAAATTTCATCACATTTTCTAAAGACTTATATTTACTTCAAATATCATCATATTTCTTAAGGTTTATGTTCACTTCGTATTTCTTCAGAATTTCTAAAGGTTTATATTCACTTCAAATTTCTTCAGATATATGTTCACTTGAGATTCCATCATATTTTTTTAAGATTTATGTTCACGTCAAGATTCATCAGGTTTTCCTCAAATTTTCTAGAGACTTATATTCTTTTCAAATTTCATCACATTTACTAAAGACTTATATTCACTTCAAAAATCATCATATTTCTTTAGGTTTATGTTCACTTCGTATTTCTTCAAAATTTCTTAAGGTTTAAATTCACATCAAATTTCTTCAGATCTATGTTCACTTGAGATTCCACCGGATTTTCTTAAGATTTAGTTTCACGTCAAGTTTCATCAGGTTTGCCTCAAATTTTCTAGAGACTTATATTCATTTCAATTTTCATCACATTTTCTAAAGAATTATATTCACTTCAAATATCATCATATTACTTAAGGATTATGTTCACTTTGTATTTTTTCAAAATTTCTTAAGGTTTATATTTACTTCAAATTTCTTCAGATATATGGTCACTTGAGATTCCATCAGATTTTCTTAAGATTTATATTCACTTCAAGTTTCATGAGGTTTTCCTCAAATTTGCTAGAGACTTATATGCTTTTGAAATTTCATCACATTTTCTAAAGAGTTATATTCACTTCAAATATCATCATATTTCTTAAGGTTTATGTTCACTTCGTATTTCTTCAGAATATCTTAAGGTTTACATTCACCTCAAATTTCTTCAGATCTGTGTTCACTTAAGATTCCATCGTATTTTCCTAAGATTTATGTTCATGTGAAGTTTCATCAGGTTTTCCTCATATTTTCTGGAGACTTATACTCATTTCAAATGTCATCATATTTTATAAAAACTTATATTCACTTCAAATGTCATAATATTTCTTAAGGTTTATGTTCACTTCGTATTTCTTCAGAATTTCTTAATGTTTATATGCACTTCAAATTTCATTAGATCTATGTTCAGTTGAGATTCCATCAGATTTTCTTAGGATTTATGTTCACGTCAAGTTTCATTTGGTTTTCCTCAAATTTTCTAGAGACCTATATTCTTTTAAAATTTCATCACATTTTCTATAGACTTATATTCACTTAAAATATCATCATATATCTTTAAGGTTTATGTTCACTTTGTATTTCTTCAGAATATCTTAAGGTTTATATTCACCTCAAATTTCTTCAGTTCTATGTTCACTTGAGATTCCATCGTATATTCTTAAGATTTATGTTCACGTGAAGTTTCATAATGTTTTCCTCAAATTTTCTTGAGACTTATACTCATTTCAAATTTCATCATATTTTCTAAAGACTTATATTCACTTCAAATGTCATCATATTTCTTAAGGTTTATGTTCACTTCGTATTTCTTCAGAATTTCTAAAGGTTTATATTCACTTGAAATTTCTTCAAATCTATGTTCACATGAGATTCCACCAGATTTTCTTAAGATTTATGTTCACGTGAAGTTTCATCATGTTTTCCACAAAAATTTTAGAGACTTATATTTATTTTGAATTTCATCAAATTTTTTAAAGACTTATATTCGTTTCAAATGTCATCATATTTCTTAAGGTTTATGTTCACTTCTTATTTCTTTAAAATTTCTTAAGGTTTATATTCACTTAAAATTTCTTCAGATCTATGTTCACTTGAGATTACACCAGATTTACTTAAGATTTATGTTCACTTACAGTTTCATCATGTTTTCTAAAAAAAATTTAGAGACTCATATTTATTTTAAATTTCATCACATTTTTTAAAGACTTATATTCACTTCAAATATCATCATATATCTTAAGGTTTACGTTCACCATGAATTTGTTCAAAATTTCTTAAGGTTTATATTCACTTCAAATTTCTTCAGATCTATGTTCACTTGAGATTCCACCAGAATTTCTTAAGATTTAGGTTCACGTCAAGTTTCACCAAGTTTTCCTCAAATTTTCTAGAGACTTATATTCTTTTCAAATTTCATCACATTTTCTAAAGACTTATATTCACTTCAAATATCATCATATTTCTTAAGGTTTATGTTCACTTCGTATTTCTTCAGAATTTCCTAAGGTTTATATTCACTTCAAATTTCTTCAGATATATGTTCACTTGATATTCCATCACATTTTCTTAAGATTTATGTTCACGTCAAGATTCATCAGGTTTTCCTCAAATTTTCTAGAGACTTATATTCTTTCAAATTTCATCACATTTCTAAAGACTTATATTCACTTCAAAATCATCATATTTCTTTAGGTTTATGTTCACTTCGTATTTCTTCAAAATTTCTTAAGGTTTAAATTCACATCAAATTTCTTCAGATCTATGTTCACTTGAGATTCCACCGGATTTTCTTAGGATTTATGTTCACGTCTAGTTTCATCAGGTTTTCCTCAAATTTTCTAGAGACTTATATTGTTTTAAAATTTCATCACATTTTTTAAAGACTTATATTCACTTCAAATATCATCATATTTCTTAAGGTTTATGTTCACTTCGAATTTCTTCAAAATTTCTTAAGGTTTATATTCACTTCAAATTTCTTCAGATCTATGTTCACTTGAGATTCCACCAGATTTTCTTAAGATTTTGGTTCACGTCAAGTTTCATCAAGTTTTCCTCAAATTTTCTAGAGACTTATATTCATTTCAATTTTCATCACATTTTCTAAAGACTTATATTCACTTCAAATATCATCATATTTCTTAAGGTTTATGTTCACTTCGTATTTCTTCAGAATATCTTAAGGTTTATATTCACTTCAAATTTCTTCAGATCTATGTTCACTTGAGATTCCATCGTATTTTCTTAAGATTTATGTTCACGTGAAGTTTCATCAGGTTTTCCTCAAATTTTCTAGAGACTTATATTCATTTCAAATTTCATCACATTTTATAAAAACTTATATTCACTTCAAATGTCATCATATTTCTTAAGGTTTATGTTCACTTCGTATTTCTTCTGAATTTCTTAATGTTTATATGCACTTCAAATTTCATTAGATCTATGTTCAGTTGAGATTCCATCAGATTTTCTTAGGATTTATGTTCACGTCAAGTTTCATTTTGTTTTCCTCAAATTTTCTAGAGACCTATATTCTAATCAAATTTCATCACATTTTCGATGGACTTATATTCACTTAAAATATCATCATATATCTTAAGGTTTATGTTCACTTTGTTTTTATTCAGAATATCTTAAGGTTTATATTCACCTCAAATTTCTTCAGTTCTATGTTCACTTGAGATTCCATCGTATTTTCTTAAGATATATGTTCACGTGAAGTTTCATCAGGTTTTCCTCAAATTTTCTGGAGACTTATACTCATTTCAAATTTCATTATATTTTCTATAGACTTATATTCACTTCAAATGTCATCATATTTCTTAAAGTTTACGTTCACTTCGTATTTCTTCAGAATTTCTTAAGGTTTATATTCACTTCAAATTTCTTCAAATCTATGTTCACTTGAGATTCCACCAGAATTTCTTAAGATTTAGGTTCACGTCAAGTTTCACCAAGTTTTCCTCAAATTTTCTAGAGACTTATATTCTTTTCAAATTTCATCACATTTTCTAAAGACTTATATTTACTTCAAATATCATCATATTTCTTAAGGTTTATGTTCACTTGGTATTTCTTCAGAATTTCTTAAGGTTTATATTCACTTCAAGTTTCATCAGATATATGTTCACTTAAGATTCCATCATATTTTCTTAAGATTTATGTTCACGTCAAGATTCATCAGGTTTTCCTCAAATTTTCTAGAGACTTATATTCTTTTCAAATTTCATCACATTTACAAAAGACTTATATTTACTTCAAATATCATCATATTTCTTAAGGTTCTTCACTTCGTATTTCTTCAAAATATCTTAAGGTTTATATTCACTTCAAATTTCTTCAGATCTATGTTCACTTGAGATTCAACCAGATTTTCTTAAGATTTATGTTCACGTGAAGTTTCATCATGTTTTCCTCAAATTTTCTAGAAACTTATATTCCTTTCAAATTTCATCACATTTTTTAAAGCCTTTTATTCACTTCAAATATCATCATATTTTTTAAGGTTTTTGTTCAATTCGTATTTCTTCAAAATATCTTAAGGTTTATATTCACTTCAAATTTCTTCAGATCTTTGTTAACTTGAGATTCCACCAGATTTTCTTAAGATTTATTTTCACGTGAAGTTTCATCATGTTTTCCTCAAATTTTGTAGAGACTTATATTCTTTTCAAATTTCATCACATTTTCTAAAGACTTATATTTACTTCAAATATCATCATATTTCTTAAGGTTTATGTTCACTTCGTATTTCTTCAGAATTTCTTAAGGTTTATATTCACTTCAAATTTCTTCAGATATATGTTCACTTGAGATTCCATCATATTTTTTTAAGATTTATGTTCACATCAAGTTTCATCAGGTTTTCCTCAAATTTTCTAGAGACTTATATTCTTTTCAAATTTCATCACATTTTCTAAAGACTTATATTCACTTCAAATATCATCATATTTCTTTAGGTTTATGTTCACTTCGTATTTCTTCAAAATTTCTTAAGGTTTAAATTCCCATCAAATTTCTTCAGATCTATGTTCACTTGAGATTCCACCGGATTTTCTTAAGATTTAGGTTCACGTCAAGTTTCATCAGGTTTGCCTCAAATTTTCTAGAGACTTAAATTCATTTCAATTTGCATCACATTTTCTAAAGAATTATATTCACTTCAAATATCATCATATTACTTAAGGTTTATGTTCACTTTGTATTTTTTCAAAATTTCTTAAGGTTTATATTTACTTCAAATTTCTTCAGATATATGTTCACTTGAGATTCCATCAGATTTTCTTATGATTTATATTCACGTCAAGTTTCATCAGGTTTTCCTCAAATTTTCTAGAGACTTATATGCTTTTGAAATTTCATCACATTTTCTAAAGACTTATATTCACTTCAAATATCATCATAATTCTTTAGGTTTATGTTCATTTGAATTTCTTCAGAATATCTTAAGGTTTATATTCACTTCAAATTTCTTCAGATCTATGTTCACTTGAGATTCCACCAGATTTTCTTAAGATTTTTGTTCACGTGAAGTTTCATCAGGATTTCCTCATATTTTCTAGAGACTTATATTTTTTTTCAAATTTCATCATATTTTCTAAGACTTATATTCACTTCAAATATCATCAAATTTCTTAAGGTTTATGTTCACTTCGTATTTCTTCAAAATATCGTAAGGTTTATATTCACTTCAAATTTCATCAGATCTTTGTTCACTTTAGATTCCACCGAATTTTCTTAAGATTTATGTTCACGTGAAGTTTCTTTATGTTTTCCTCATACTTTTTAGAGACTTATATTCATTTCAATTTTCATAACATTTTCTAAAGACTTACATTCACTTCAAATATCATCATATTACTTATGGTTTATCCCTACTTCGTATTTCTTCAATATTTCTTAAGGTTTATATTCACTTCAAATTTCTTCAGATCTATGTTCACTTGATATTCAACCAGATTTCCTTAAGATTTATGTTCACGTCAAGTTGCATGATGTTTTTGTCAAATTTTTTAGAGACTTATTTTCATTTCAAATTTCAACGCATTTTCTAAAGACTTATATTCACTTCAAATATCATCATATTTCTTAAGTTTTATGTTCACTTCGTATATCTTCAAAATATCTTAAGGTTTATTTTTAGTTCAAATTTCATTAGATCCTTGTTCACTTGAGATTCCACCGAATTTTCTTAAGATTTATGTTCACGTGAAGTTTCTTTATGTTTTCCTCATATTTTTTAGAGACTTATATTCATTTCAATTTTCATAACATTTTCTAAAGACTTACATTCACTTCAAATATCATCATGTTTCTTAAGGTTTATCTTCACTTCGCATTTCTTCAAAATTTCTTAAGGTTTATATTCACTTCAAATTTCTTGGATCTATGTTCACTTGAGATTCAACTGATTTTCTTAAGATTTATGTTCACGTCAAGTTTCATGTTTTTCCTCAAATTTTTTAGAGACTTATATTCATTTCAAATTTCATCACATTTTCTAAAGACTTATATTGACATCAAATATCATCATATTTCTTAAGGTTTATGTTCACTTCATATTTCTTCAAAATATCTTAACGTTTATATTCACTTCAAATTTCTTCAGATCTATGTTCACTTGAGATTCCACCATATTTTCTTAAGATTTATGTTCACGTGAAGTTTCATCATGTTTTCCTCAAATTTTTTAGAGACTTATATTCATTTCAAATTTCATCACATTTTCTAAAGTCATATATTCACTTCAAATATCATCATATTTCTTAAGGTTTATGTTCACTTTCTATTTCTTCAGAATATCTTAAGGTTTACATTCACATCAAATTTCTTCAATCAATGTTCACTTGAGATTCCACCCGATTTTGTTAAGATTTATGTTCACGTCAACTTGTATGATGTTTTCCTCAAATTTATTAGAGACTTATATTCTTTTCAAATTTCATCACATTTTCTAAAGACTTATATTCACTTCAAATATCTTCATATTTCTTAAGGTTTATGTTCACGTTGTATTTCTTCAAAATTTCTTAAGGTTTATATTCACATCAAATTTTTCAGATCTATGTTATCTTGAGATTCCACCATATTTTCTTAAGATTTATGTTCACGTCAAGTTTCATCATGTTTTCCTTAAATTTTTTATAAACTTATATTCATTTCAAATTTCATCATATTTTAAAAAGACTTATTTTCACTTCAAATAACATCATATTTCTTAAGGTTTATGTTCATTTCGTATTTCTTAAAATTTCTTAAGGTTTATATTCACTTCAATTTCTTCAGATCTATGTTCACTTGAGAGTCCACCAGGTATGCTTAAGATTTATGTTCACGTCATGTTGCTTCATGTTTTCCTTAAATTTTTTAGAGACTTATATTCATCTCAATTTTCATCACAATTTCTAAAGACTTATTTTCACTTCAAATAACATCATATTTCTTAAGGTTTATGTTCATTTTGTATTTCTTCAAAATTTCTTAAGGTTTATATTCACTTCAAATTTCTTCAGATATTTGTTCACTTGAGATTCCATCAGATTTTCTTAAGATTTATGTTCGCGTCAAGTTTCATCATGTTTTCCTCAAATTTTCTTGAGACTTATATTCACTGCAAATATCATCATATTTCTTAAGGTTTATGTTCACTTTGTATTTCTTCTGAATATCTTAATGTTTATATTCACTTCAAATTTCTTCAGATCTACGTGCACTTGAGATTCCACCAGATTTTCTTAAGATTTTTGTTCACGTGAAGTTTCATCAGGATTTCCTTATATTTTCTAGAGACTTATATTCTTTTCAAATTTCATCACATTTTCTAAAGACTTATATTCACTTCAAATATCATCATATTTTTTAAGGTTTATGTTCACTTCGTATTTCTTAAAAATTCTTAAGGTTTATATTCACATCAAATTTCATAAGATCTTTTTTCACTTGAGATTCCACCGAATTTTCTTAAGATATATGTTCATGTGAAGTTTCTTTATGTTTTCCTCAAATTTTTTAGAGACTTATATTCATTTCAAATTTCATAACATTTTCTAAAGAATAACATTCACTTTAAATATCATCATATTTCTAAAGGTTAATGTTCACTTCGTATTTCTTCAAAATTTCTTAAGGTTTATATTCACTTCAAATTCTTCAGATATATGTTCACTTGATATTCCATCAGATTTCTTAAGATTTATGTTCACCTGAAGGTTCATCATGTTTTCCTCAAATTTTTTAGAGACTTATATTAATTTAAAATTTCATCACATTTTCTATAGACTTATATTCACTTCAAATATCATCATATTTGTTAAGGTTTAGGTTCACTTCGTATTTCTTCAGAATTTCTTAAGGTTTACATTCACTTCAAATTTCTTCGGATCTATGTTCACTTTAGATTCCACCAGATTTTCTTAAGATTTATGTTCACGTCATGTTTTATCAGGTTTTCCTCAAATTTTCTAGAGACTTAAATTCATTTCAAATTTCATCACATTTTTTAAAGACTTATATTCACTTCATATATCATCATATTTCTTAAGGTTTATGTTCACTTAGTATTTCTTCAAAATTTCTTAAGGTTTATATTCACTTCAAATTTCTTCAGATCTATGTTCACTTGAGATTCCACCATATTTTCTTAAGATTTAGGTTCACGTCAAGTTTCATCAGGTTTTCCTAAAATTTTCTAGAGACTTATATTCATTTCAATTTGCATCACATTTTCTAAAGACTTATATTCACTTACAATATCATCATATAACTTAAGGTTTATGTTCACCTCGTATTTTTCAAAATTTCTTAAGGTTTATATTCACTTAAACTTTATTCAGATATATGTTCACTTGAGATTCCACCAAATTTTCTTAAGATTTATTTTCACGTCAAGTTTCATCAGGTTTTCCTCAGATTTTCTAGAGACTTATATTCTTTTCAAAATTCATCGAATTTTCTAAAGACTTATATTCACTTCAAATATCATCAAATTTCTTAAGGTTTATGTTCACTTCGTATTTCTTCAAAATATCTTAAGGTTTATATTCACTTCAAATTTCATCAGATCATTGTTCACTTGAGATTCCACCAGATTTTCTGAAGATTGATGTTCACGTGAAGTTTCTTTATGTTTGCCTCAAATTTTTTAGAGACTTATATTCATTTCTATTTTCATAACATTTTCTAAAGACGTACATTCACTTAAATATCATCATTTTTCTTAAGGTTTATGTTCACTTCGTATTTCTTCAAAATATCTTAAGGTTTATATTCACCTCAAATTTCATCAGATCTTTGTTCACTTTAGATTCCACCGAATTTTCTTAAGATGTATGTTCACGTGAAGTTTCTTTATGTTTTCCTCAAATTTTTTAGAGACTTATATTCATTTCTATTTTCATAACATTTTCTAAAGACTTACATTCACTTCAAATATCATCACATTTTTTAAGGTTTATCTTCACTTCGTATTTCTTCAAAATTTATTAAGGTTTATATTCACATCAAATTTCCTCAGATCTATGTTCACTTGAAATTCCACCAGATATTTTTAAGATTTATGTTCACGTCAAGTTGTATGATGTATTCCTCAAATTTTTTAGAGACTTATATTTATTTCAAATTTCATCCTATTTTCTAAAGACTTATATTCACTTTAAATATCTTCATATTTCTTAAGGTATATGTTCACTTCGTATTTCTTCAAAAAATTTTAAGGTTTATATTAACTTCAAATTTCTTCAAATCTATGTTCACTTGAGATTCCACCATATTTTATTAAGATTTATGTTCACGTCACATTTTCATCACATTTTCTAAAGACTTATATTCACTTCATATAAAGTCATATTTCTTAAGGTTTATGTTCACTTTGTATTTCTTCAAAATATCTTAATGTTTATATTCACTTCATATTTCTTCAGATCTATGTTCACTTGAGATTCCACCAGATTTTCTTTAGATTTATGTTCACGTGATGTTTCATCATGTTTTCCTTAAATTTTTTAGACACTTTTATTCATTTCAAATTTCGTCTCATTTTCTAAAGACTTATATTAACTTCAAATATCATCATATTTTTTAAGGTTTATGTTCACTTCGAATTTCTTCAAAATATCTTAAGGTTTATATTCACCTCAAATTTCTTAAGATCTATGTTCACTTGAGATTCCACCAGATTTTCTTAAGATTTATGTTCACGTAAAGTTTCATCATGTTTTCCTTAAATTTTTTATAGAGTTATTTTCATTTCAAATTTCATCACATTTTATAAAGACTTATTTTCACTTCAAATAACATCATATTTCTTAAGGTTTATGTTCACCCATTATTTCTTTCAAAATTTCTTAGGTTTATATTCACTTCAAATTTCATCAGATCTATGTTCACTTGAGATTCCACCATATTTTCTTAAGATTTAGGTTCACGTCAAGTTTCATCAGGTTTTCCTCAAATTTTCTAAAGAATTATATTCATTTCAATTTTCATCACATTTTCTAAACACTTATATTCACTTCAAAAATTATCATATTTCTTAAGGTTTATGTTCACTTCATATTTCTTCAGAATTTCTTAGGTTTATATTCACTTCAAATTTCTTTAGACATATGTTTACTTGAGATTCCATCAGATTTTCTTAAGATTTATGTTCACGTCAAGTTTCATAAGGTTTTCCTCAAATTTTCTAGAGACTTATATTCTTTTCAAATTTCATCACATTTTCTAACGACTTATATTTACTTCTAATATCATAATATTTCTTAAGGCTAATGTTCACTTTGTATTTCTTCAGAATATCTTAAGGTTTATATTCACTTCAAATTTCATCAGATCTATGTTCACTTGAGATTCCACCAGATTTTCTTAAGATTTATGTTCACGTGAAGTTTCATCAGGATTTCCTCATATTTTCTAGAGACTTATATTCTTTTCATATTTCATCAAATTTTCTAAAGACTTATATTCACTTCAAATATCATCATATTTCTTAAGGTTTATGTTGACTTCTTATATCTTCAAAATATCTTAAGGTTTATATTCAGTTCAAATTTCATCAGATCTTTGTTCACTTGAGATTCCACCGAATTTTCTTAAGATTTAGGTTCACGTGAAGTTTCTTTATGTTTTCCTCAAATTTTTTAGAGACTTATATTCATTTCGAATTTCATAATATTTTCTAAAGAATTAAATTCACTTTAAAAATCATCATATTTCTTAAGGTTTATGTTCACTTCGTATTTCTTAAAAATTTCTTAAGGTTTATATTCACATCAAATTTCTTCGTATCTATGTTCACTTGAGATTCCACCAGCTTTTCTTAAGATTTATGTTCACGTCAAGTTTCATCAAGTTTTCCTAAAAAAATTTATAGACTTATATTCATTTCAAATTTCATCATATTTTATAAAGACTTATTTTCACTTCAAATAACATCATATTTCTTAAGGTTTATGTTCACTTCGTATTTCTTCAAAATTTCTTAAGGTTTATATTCACTTCAAACTTTTTCAGATCTATGTTTACTTGAGATTGCACCATACTTTCTTAATATTTAGGTTCACGTAAAGTTTCATCATGTTTTCCACATATTTTTTAGAGACTTATATTCATTTCAAATTTCATCACATTTTCTAAACACTTATATTCACTTCAAATATCATCATATTTCTTAAGGTTTATGTTCACTTCGTATTTCTTCAAAATATCTTAACGTTTATATTCACTTCAAATTTCTTCAGATCTATGTTCACTTGAGATTCCACCATATTTTCTTAAGATTTATGTTCACGCGAAGTTTCATCATGTTTTCCTCAAAGTTTTTAGAGACTTTTATTCATTTCAAATTTCATCACATTTTCTAAAGACTCATATTCACTTTAGAAATCATCATATTTATTAAGGTATATATTAACTTCAAATTTCATCAGATCTATCTTCACTTGAAATTCCACTAGATTTTCTTAAGATTTTTGTTCACGTCAAGTTTCATCAGGTTTTCCTTAAATTTTCTTGAGACATACATTCATTTCAATTTTCATCACATTTTCGAAAGACTTATATGCACTTCAAATATCATCATATTTCTTAATATTTATATTCCTTCATTATTTCTTAAATTTATTAAGGTTTTATATTCTTCAATTTCTTGAGATCTATGTTCACTTGAGATTCTATCATATTTCTTAAGATTTGTTGTTCAATCAAGTTTCATCGGGTGTTCCTCAAATTTTCTAGAGACTTATATTCTTTTTAAAATTCATCACATTTTCTAAAGACTTATATTCACTTCAAATATCATCAGATTTCTTAAGGTTTATGTTCACTTTGTATTTCTACAGAATATCTTAAGGTTTATATTCACTTCAATTTCTTGGATCTATGTTCATGAGATTCCTGACTTTTCTTAAGATTTTTGTTCACGTGAAGTTTCATCAGGATTTCCTCATATTTTCTAGAGACTTTTATTCTTTTCATATTTCATCACATTTTCTAAAGACTTATATTCACTTCAAGTATCATCATATTTCTGAAGGTTTATGTTCAATTCGTATATCTTCAAAATATCTTATGGTTTATATTCAGTTCAAATTTCATCAGATCTTTGTTCACTTGAGATTCCTCCGACTTTTCTTAAGATTTATGTTCACGTAATGTTTTTGTTTAGGTTTTTATCAAATTTTTTAGAGACTTATATTCATTTCAAATTTCATAACATTTTCTAAAGACTTATATTCACTTCAAATATAACCATATTTCTTAAGGTTTATGTTCACTTCGTCTTTCTTCAAAATTTATTAATGTTTATATTCACATCTAATTTCTTCTGATCTATGTTCACTTAAGATTCCACCAGATTTTCTTAAGATTTATGTTCATGTCAAGTTGCATCATGTTTTCCTCAAATTTCTTAGAGACTTATATTCATTTCAAATTTCATCACATTTTCTAAAGACTTATATTCACTTCAAATATCATCTTATTTCTTAAGGTTTATGTTCACTTCGTATTTCTTCAAAATATGTTAACGTTTATATTCACTTCAAATTTCTTCAGATCTATGTTCAGTTGAGATTCCACCAGATTTTCTTAAGATTTATGTACACGTGAAGTTTCATCATGTTTTCCTCAAATTTTTTAGAAACTTATATTCAATTCAAATTTCACCACATTTTCTACAAACTTATATTCACTTCAAATATCACCATATTTCTTAAGGTTTATGTTCATTGCCTTTCTTAAAATTTCTTAAGGTTTATATTCATCAAATTTCTTCAGATCTATGTTCATGAGATTCCACAGATTTTCTAAGATTTATGTTCACGTCAAGTTTCATCGGGTTTTCCTCAAATTTCTAGAGACTTATATTCATTTCAAATTTCATCACATTTTCTAAAGACTTATATTCACTTCAAATATCATCATATTCTTAAGTTTATGTTCACTTTGTATTTCTTCAGAATTTCTTAGGTTTTATATTCATTCAAATTTCTTCAGATCTATGTTCACTTGAGATTCCACCGGTTTTCTTAAGATTTATGTTCACGTGAAGTTTCATCGAGTTTCCTTAAATTTTCAGAGACTTATATTCATTTCATTCATCACATTTCTAAAGACTTATATTCACTAAAATATCATCATATTTCTTAAGGTTTATGTTCACTTATTATCTTCAAAATTTCTTATGGTTTATTCACTTCAAATTTCTTCAGATCTATGTTCACTTGAGATTCCACAGTTTTTCTTAAGATTTATATTCCGTGAAGTTTCATCATGTTTTCCTCAAATTTTTAGAGACTTATATTCATTTCAAATTTCTCACTTTCTAAAGACTTATATTCACTTCAAATATCATCATATTTCTTAAGGTTTATATTCACTTCGTATTTCTAAAATTTCTTAAGGTTTATATTCACTCAAATTTCTTGATCTATGTTCATGAGATTCCACCAGATTTTCTTAGATTTATGTTCGTCAAGTTTCATCATTTTTTTTCAAAATATCTTAGAGACTTATATTCATTTCAAATTTCATCACATTTTCTAAAGACTTATACATCAAATATCATCATATTTCTTAAGGTTTATATTCATAGTATTTCTTCAAAATATCTTAGTTTATATTCACTTAAATTTCTTCAGATCTGTTCACTTGAGATTCCACAGATTTTCTTAAGATTTATGTTCATGTCAAGTTTCATCATGTTTTCCTCAATTTTTAGAGACTTATATTCATTTCAAATTTCATCACATTTTCTAAAGACTTATATTCACCAAATATCATCGTATTTCTTAAGGTTTATGTTCACCCATTGTTCTTCATGTTTCTTAAGTTTATATTCACTTCATTTCTTGGATCTATGTTCATGAGATTCCACAGTTTTCTTAAGATTTATGTTCACGTCAAGTTTCATCAGGTTTTCTTAAATTTTCTAAAGACTTATATTCATTTCAAATTTCATCACATTTTCTAAAGACTTATATTCTTCAAATATCATCATATTTCTTAAGGTTTATGTTCACTTTGTATTTCTTGAAATTTCTTAAGGTTTATATTCACAAATTTCTTGGATCTATGTTCACCGAGATTCCATTGATTTTCTTAAGATTTATGTTCACGTCAAGTTTCATCAGGTTTTCCTCAAATTTTCTAGACTTATATTCTTTTCAAATTTCATCACATTTTCTAAAGACTTATATTCACTTAAATATCATCATATTTCTTAAGGTTTATGTTCATACATTATTTCTTCAAAATTTCTTAAGGTTTATATTCACTTCAAATTTCTTCGGATCTATGTTCATGTTCCACCATATTTTTCTTAAGATTTATGTTCATGTCAGTTTCATCAGGTTTTCCTCATATTTTTGAGACTTATATTCATTTCAAATTTCATCACATTTTCTAGTGACATTATATAGATTTATTTAATATTAAATTATATTATTATTTTTGAATTATCGTTTGTGATTGTTTGACCATGAAAATAATTATATTGATGGTATATTTATTAATATATTTATCTAACATTTGGTTCGGTTCGGTAAAATATTTTTGGACCGATATTAATTCGAATTAAATTAACAAATTAAGTAATAATATAAATAGATGTTATATTTAGTGTAAGAATAGATGAGGGCATGTGAGCAATTTACCAAAGTTGGCTAGTAAGACATGTTATATAAAACCATTTCTCACCATTTTCAAACATAACACCAAAAACACAAAAGTTGAGAGATTGGTGGCCAGGCTTGAGAAGAAGAAGAAGGAGAACAAGAAAAGCAAGACTTGGTTGGAGAATCATCAAGAACACCCAAAGCTTGCTAGGTGAGGTTTGATTTCCATTTCATTTAGTTAGGGTTTGATGGATTTAGTTTGAATTGGGAGAAAAATTGATAGATAGTTTATAGAGTTGTGTTGGGTGATTGTTGAAGGTTTAGAGAATTGAACTT